>CM021100.1:857759794-858083080 GCA_007115665.2 Sequoiadendron giganteum
AATATTTCTTATAGGAAGGTCTAAGTCTTTTTGATGATTTTATGACTACGGGGGTTGCCATTTTTTCACACACCAAGCTCTAATTATTTTAAAAAGAAGGTTTACACAAACCCACAACAACACAGAAGAGTAAAATACCTTTTTCCTTCACGAAAAACCAAAACTAGGGTTTTCACAACTTGCTCTCCAAATTGCCTCAAGAATGCTCCAAATCACTCTCTACTTTCTTCAATTGCACAAGTGATCAAAAAAACTATACAATCTCACTTTATAGATCAATGTGATGCCCTAATTCACATTAAATGTGATGGAATTTGAAAAGTTGATAAAAACCCTTATGTTGCACTAAAAAACCCAAATCTCCTCCGTAAAAGATCATGCCTTCATATTTTCTTTCGATTTCTTTTGCATAAACTTTTTTTATCCATTCCTTACAACATATCCATTGTCAAAAATATTGCACCCATATGCTTGAATATTGAAATTCAACAATCTGTTGAAATATTGGAACTAATTCTAGGTTGTGGGTATCCTATAAGGAATTAGACCTCCAGATTCTAGGCTGGTTCCTATGAATCTTTTGATTAATACTTGGGTAACTTGGTTGGGAAAAGGATAAAGACTAAAACTAAAAACTGAATGATGAAATTTAACTATGGTGATGCACCGAAGAATTCAAAATGCAGATTTAACTCACAGAATGATTACTAACTATTCTGATTCACACAACATGATCTAAAAGCTCAAAACACTTGAATGATTTAAACATAGGCTTTTAAAAGAAGCAATCATAGAAGGGAAATACGATTCCCACAACTAGACTATTTCAATTATTGATTAGCACAATGTTGAACCAGTGGATTTAAACTTGGATGCATACAAAAATTCATTAAGGAGACAAAAATATTTAAAGGTTTCAAAAACTGCAAACACAATAAACACTTCGATCAATCCTGCATGACAATGATGCTTGAAAAATTGAAGGAAAATTTTGAGAAAAGATGGTAATGAAAGGATTTCTTCTACAAAAACACACTAAATGACATGTAAACCTGCTACTGTATTAACCTGAAAAAAAAATGTAGAGTTACAAATCATTCATTTTGCAGAGTGTAAAGGAGAAAAATAAGAACTAAAGAAAAACAGTTAAGTTTTTTAATATATACAAAAATCCTTTCAAAAAGTCATGGAAAAAGAAATAAAATTCCAACTCCAAGAGAGGGTGATAACTCTAAGGCCAATTATGAGCAAAAGAAAAAACTCTAAGAAATGGGCTCAAAAACCATGCAAAAAAGAGTCCACTCAGGCTCAAACTCACTGCCACGTCATAACTGAAACATGGGAGACTCTAATTGAACTAAAAATCCCACAAAAGGTGGGCCCAAGCATGCAAAAGCCACCTCATTTGTATCAATCCACCCATGCAAAAATAATAGAATCCCCTCCTTGCTTAAAATTTTATTTTTGCACTAAAAATAGTTAAAATAATTAAATGATTTATAATTATCATTTAATCATTTAACCTTACAATGTGTTATGCAAAAATAAAATTAGACTTGTGTATAATATTCGTTAGAATTTATAAAAAAAAATCAAGGGCCCATACAGGAATTCTACCACCATACTTAGCAAATCATAGCATTAATATCATTGGCCTCTATACTTAGCATATGTTTGAATAAAAGTCTTCACCTTTCGGGCTCCATACATTTTCTCTTAGGTTATATGGGCCTAATAAACCAATACCTAAGTTTACTTGACCAAACCCTAATCCTTATCACTTTCCTCTCTTGACAATTTTGTTGAAGAAGCTCCTCTTGAGAAAATAGCTCCGCCATGGTGAATAGCTACCTGGGCTTGAAAACTGCAATATTTATATTGTCCAGACTGATCAAACGGTCTCCTCTATTTCGCTTGAAGGATGAAAATGGTCATTAAGGCTATGGAATATATGAATTCTCCTATGATGTCACCTAGTAAGCTTTCAAACTCCATAGTATTCCCTGTATTTCTTTTGTATTATGTTCTGGTCACCACATTGCTGAATCTGATTTTTGAATTTTGAGTTTACGAGTTCCTGTAATATGATATTTGGCTAGCTTCCTCTTTGTAGAATTTAATTTTGAGTTTTTTTTTTTTGAATACTGGCCACCATGTTGTTGGGTATTGCTTTTTGCATAGGCCACCATGAAAAAGATTTGGTATCCATTGTCTATTTCTTTCCTCTGTAAAACTTTACACTAATGGTAGTCAAAATTTTTTGGGTATCTCTTCGCTTCCTGCTATAATATGATATATTCTGCTTTGACAACTACAAAATGGAAGAAATGATTATTCTTCTCATGCTCCTCCATACCTTACATCCGCAGGATTTTATTGGCATTACCATTACAATTGGCATTTTCTCTATTCCTGAGGGCTGGCATATGGTAATCTCTTCTTGCTCCTTTCCCATTTTCTCTTTTAGCTTGACCCATGATTTAAACTCAGAGTATCGATTTATTTGTAAATTTTTAGTGAATCTCCAATCCCCAAAGTGGGTATTCTATATTTCCTAAAAAGGATTCCCTCAGGCTACGGCCATGCTTGATCATCTCCTTACTTTGATTGCTTCATCAAACTGCCTATCATTTGTATCCTCTTTGATCGATGTTTATGAGATGAATGTATTCTTGTGCTGAATCACCAACAATATGATCTATTCCTTCCATACAATATTCACTTCTTATAGTGCTTGATTTCATGTGCAACTGGTTGACTTTTTCTCAGAAAATAAAACTCAGTTGCTATTTCTCCATATTTCGCTTCATAATAAAGATCTCCCTCCTTGAGATGCGAAGGGAAACCAAATATTGGCCACCAACAGCTGAGAACTTATTGAAAACTAGAGCTTCATACATTTAATGTGCAACTTCCTTCCAAAAGAACCCGAGTTTGTCCTTGATGATTATCATAAACATGAATTTTCGGGTATTACATACACTGTATTTTCATTTTTTGAAGAAACCCCACTTGGGAACATGAAGAAAAATGAATTTTGAATATGGAACCTCATATAGGTATCATGTATTTTGGAAGAAATTCATTTATTCCTATGAGTAAAAGAAATTAAAATCTTTTTAATCTACATGATCTTTCTCTGTTGCCTCCATTTTGGGTTGTTGTATATCAATCAAGCTTAAAAACAGATTGGCCCAACATCTTAGATTCTACTTTTAATTACCTCGAAGAGATAACCATCGTAATACTATCTTTGAATCTTTATGATCTCTCTATTTTCCAACCAGTTGTTATTATTCCTATACTCACTTGGTATTGCATAATATCCCTGCAATGAAAAACTATTATCATTATCTCTATAGATTGTGATCTTCTTATACACTTTGATGGTAAGTAGATCATGCAATGGCTGTCACAAACATTGGATTGCTCTTTTGTGCTACTCTATTGTAATATTGAAACTGGAACCTCGAGGCTTCACTATATTTCCTACAAATTTTGCAACCACTAAATGGTGCTCAGATTCTTGTGATTGTCAACAAAAGAGATACAAAAAATAGTGATTATTTAATCCTAGCTGATGGCAATTCCTTCTTTCCATATGTTCATGAAGAATTAGAATTTTTGAAAGCATTCTGTAGATGATAACTGCAATCTGAAAAACCTAAAAGTTGTACTTCTCATGTCTTAAAATGTTTTTCCTGATGTATGACCTTCACCAAGGTTGCATATCAAATAACTATGATAGGTATCCATTGATGTGCTGAAAGCTAATCTTCTGGGCAAGCATGACAGTTGCATATTATTTTAGACTCTCTTTCCTCTACTTCTATTGTCATAGAGCCTTCCTCACACACCTTATATGCTTATCTGCTCTTTACACAACTTAAATACCCTTCGCTGCCCTTAATGATTGCTGTTGAAAGTTATCACAATAATGGCACTTGGATGTTTTTAAATCTCTGTAAAATACAAGTTGTTTTCTTACCAATGTTATGTTTCAACATGATGAAAAATGTATTGAAAGCAAACATGCTTATCTCGAGCTAGGATGGTGAATACTCATTGTCTCATGTAAAAACAATTCTAAAGCTCCATGCTTGATATTCTATTTCTATTATCTTCAGTGTAAAGAGGCTTGATACCTCATTTAGATGTAATGTGAAAATGTAAAGTAGAGCTTGAAATAGAATATCAAAGGAATTTATGAGCTCTTTACCTATTTTTGTGAAACTCTTTGAAATAAGACTGTTTGTTTGGTTGTACTCCTAGTTTCAATAACTTTCTTTTGGTTGTTTTGACAATATTAATGAACTCTCATATGCAACTTGAGAGTGTATCCTTTTGATATGCTGGGATCAACCCTTGTGGGAGACTGTTTTACTCCACATATCTGATGAAATGATCACGAACATAATGAACCTATTCCTGCACAGTGAACAAACATGTTAGCAAAAATAAAAGAAGCTAAAAGTCTTCTCTTTTCTCCTTATGTTGTTTGAATTTTCATAATCATCTAATGGATGCCTGATCGACTGTATCTTATATTTATGTTAGTAGCACAGGCATATGATAGGATTTGATCTGCATTTCTCTAACAACATTTCCCTCAAACTTGCAGGTACGTAGAGCTAGAGCTGAAAATGGAAACGAAGCTGGAGCTAGAGCTGGCGTCACAACTGAAAACCTAAACTGTCAACGATTTGTCATTCCAGGCAATGACGAATCACTTTCTACCCTATTCTTTCGCTAATTTTAGTTGTATATTTTTCTTTTACTCATGCATCTCTTTTTTTATTATAAAAATCAAATAATGAGTTACTCCCACGGCTTGTGTGGGATTCTGGTTTGTACATTATGAATAAAACAGAAAACATTATGCAAACTTGTGATATCATTTTGAGATGTTTTTTACATAACATTACTGAAATTTACATTGTAATAAATCAATGCACGATATGAGTACTTTAGCATAAATTTTTAAAACAAGTTGTGTACCTTAGCATGAATTTACAATTCAGCTCTACCTATTTGAGCTGGTAGTAAAAAATAGGTAACAATATCTTCATGCCAAAGGTTGACACGCCAAATATTCAAGGGGTTTCAAACAATTTTATGTTAAATCTCCCCCTAAGACCATGTTGAGTCTAATTCCCAGAGGAATTGTCTACACCAAATGAGGGAACATATGCATTTGATGTTTTTGGCTCTTCTTTCTTTTTCCATATCTCATTCATTTCTTTCTTAACCTCATTCTTGTAAACTTTCTTCACTGGTTCATTATTCTTTATTGAATCAAATTTCTTTCCACTTTTACTTTTGCATACTCTTGAAATGTGTTTGGGTTTCTTGCAATTGTAGAAAACAACACTTTTCTGATTTGTTTGACCTCCATTAACCCTTGATCTGCAATGATTTTATTTATCTCCAAAATTATTACATGTATAGCAGTACCCAACAAAATATTGATTCATTCTATCTCCATTAAACTAATTCTTCATCTAATTTCTACATTTACTAGCTCTATGTCCAACTTTCTTGCATACAAAACATTATCCAAAAAAGTGGCTAGTATATTGGTTTATTCTACTTATGTACTTTGTTGCCCTGTGAGAAAATTGATTGCATGAAAAACAAACACCATTGAAGGATGGATAGCTTTGAGCATTTGGTTGTCTGATAGGCGGTCTCCTAGTAAAGCTTCTTAAGTTCTTTGTCTATTTTCCTTCACCTTGAGTATTTTGATTATCCATTGTGTTTGAGGTTTTCTTAGAACTTTCACCTATTTCCAATCCCAAACCACTTTTTTATTTAGATAGTTTCTATCCTACAATCAATTCATCAAGCTTGGTGGATCTTGTTTTGAATTTTTCTTCATAGACTTTTTCTTTTTCCATATCTGTTCTCAGGTTTACCACTTCTTGTTCAAGCCTTGAGCATTCACCAGACTTTCATTGCATCATTGTATTCAGACAATATTCAATTCTCTTCTTTTCCTCCACTTGCACCTTCAATTTGATAATCTCTTCATTTTCTTGTTTTAATTGCTCACTTACTTCTCAGTGTATTTCTTTTAATTTCTTCAATTGCTCTTTCAATTTTCGGATGCATTCATTTGCCTCATCAATATTTTCTTTCAAATATTTGTTTTCACTTTCATCTTTTTCAAGATCATTAAGAGCTACCCGAAGTTCTTCTTTGTCATCCATTTGTTCAATCTTCAATATCTTCCTCAAGTTGTTAGGCTTCTTCAAAGGAACCAAGCTCTGATACCAATTGTTGAATACCCAAGATACTGAGAGGGGGTGAATCAGTATCTTCTTTAACTTATTGAACAAACACCATCCAATTACTCCAATTCATATAATAGGAAAAATGAGCAAGAGCATTAACAAAACATAAAAAAACACAACACATGAACACTATAATTTTTACGTGGAAAACCCAAGATGAGAAAAAACCACAGTGAGGATTAGCTTACAATATAGTTTAATCGATTATAATATATTACAAAGGGTGGTTCACTACTAGGACTCACTATCCAAAATGGAAGGCTCACTGCCTACAAAAGATATAGTAATAATATGGCTTACAACTAGAACATGAACTGATGAAGTTACACCTAACAAGTGTAGATCAAGTTCCTTTGATGCTCAGTAAATTCACACACCAACAAACATATATTCACCTTCATTTATATTCACATTCATTCCATCATCTTCAATCTCAAAACTATCCAATATATATATATCTAACTCATCCGCAAGCATCAATTAGGTCGACCTAATTAGATGCATCCCTTATTCACCAAAAAGATAACTGTCAACTTCAAGCATGTGCAAAATATTTCCAAAAGTAATTCAAGCATGTAACATGCTACAACATGTTGGCATGGACCTAGGATAGGTTGTACTTACATCCACAATACAATAATTAATCCATTACAACATCAACTATATATTAGGTCAGCTAGAGATAGACCTAATAGCAAAATGTAATATCAGAGTAATGCCAACTCACCGTACGAGCACCTGAACACATGAGATTCTGAATATACAATCTTCCAACTTCCAAAAACCATTTCCCAAAACCACAATCAATGATGATCCATCAGTGAGGGATTGCAAACTGAAATACCGAAGAATAATACCTACATATTAGTTCATAATAGCGGATCGACTTTGAACTTAAGCTTGTAATTGCAACTCATATAATATGGTGACATCAATGACAACATAAAGTTGCATAATGATATTTTATTCTTCATTCTTCCAATAGTCCTAGACCAAAGGAAAACCCTTTGGATCTTTTCAAAAATTTCAGCAATAAACCTAGGAAATTTTAGCATGGAAAGGAAGTAAAATAGGATCCCTTATAGGGAAGCAATAAGGAGTTGCAGTTTTCCCGTATGACCAAGGATCAAACCTTTCCACCTTGCCAGCTTCCGTTGGATTCTCTCCAAGATAGAAGTCCAGAATTTGGGAGTGGATTCCTTAACAGTGGGAGGGAGAGCTAGATACATAGACAAAAGAGTGACACTCACACAACCCAACATAGCAGTCACACGATCATGTAGGCCAAGAGTGTAGTTAAAAAATAAATCATACTCTTATTATAATTGATGCACTAACTTGAACAAGCTGCATAATTATTGAGGCAAATTTTCCATTTCCTAGCTTCCACTACTAAGGCTTTCCTGAACAACATAGTGTCATCCACAAACTATTGAATGACAGTTAGGTCTAAGGTGGTGGCTGACTTGACCCCCTTGATGAAGCCCTCCAACAACATATGAGCAACATTCCTACTCAACACATCAAGAACCATAATGAACAAATAAGGAGATAGGGGTTCCCCTTGTCTAATAACTCTCCCAGTCACAAAGAAAACATGGGGCACTCCATTGACTAGGAAAGAGTAATCCACTGTGGTTATTCATTCCCAAATAATTTTGATCACTCTTTGATTAAAACTGAACTTGTCAAAGACTTTGTCAGGATGTGTACAAAAAGTTGAGTCCACTTTTTGGCCAAAAAGTGGAAGTGTTTTCCCTATTTTTTAAAATTTCTTATATTTGACCTTAAAATTTGAAGCACTTAGAGATGGAATCTTAAAAAAAGTCACTAATGATAAAATGTAGTACTCAGAGTCTAGTTTCCAAATATGTAATTTATTTTAATACCTAGATGATACAAATTGATTTTCAACAGGCATTTATAAAAACCACTATTTAAAAGTCACTTTTTTTACCATACCATGCATGTGTACATCATCCATATTTTGACCTAAATAATCATATTTTTCTAAATCCTTTTGTGAAAATATTTTTAACTCACTAAAGCACGTTTTAAATATTTTATGTAATTTTTTATTGATTTTTTTGTTAATTTTTTATCAGCCATATTTGTTCTTTTAAAAAATCATTGTGTATGTCACACATAAGATGACCTAAACTTATCATTTTTTTTAAAAACTTCCAAATTGAAAAGAATTGTCTAAAGTACATTTTTCGTACAATTCATTTTGCAAAAAATATTTTAATAAAAAGTTATTAAAAAACTTTAAAACCCTAATATTTCAAGTTTATGAACTAGTTTCATCAGAAATTAATTGAAAAATAGAAAAAAATAATCCAATTGTAGAAACACTACACATTTGGAATCTACACTATCTCATCTATAATGGGTTTTAATTTCGTCAAAAAATTATGCAAAAAAAGTCTTGAGACATATGTCCAAAGTCACTATTTTCTTGTGACTTTGACATGACCTTCAAGTTGTAGGTCAAACCAGGTCCAAAGCTTAGGTTTGGGTCCCCAACCTTTTTCCGAACTAAAAAAAAAGCAAAAACCCAACCAAAAATTTAAATTTTAAAAAACAAGATCACATTCTAAAACGGGACCCGTTTCATAAAAAAATTATTCTTCTAAGAAACGGGATCCCATTTATTAAAAGCATAAAAAACATTTTTTTCATAATTTTTATTTTTTTTGAAACGGGATCCCATTTTTTGCTCGGGACCCTGAACCTAAATGGGGTCACGTTTATTAAGAAATGGGATCATGTTTTGTTGAAGTTGATTTCAAGATTTTTTCAAAGGAAAAAACTTCCACGTTTCGTGGACTCGTCTTCTTACATTTACCTGTCATAAGCTTTAGAAATATCAAGCGTAAATGCCATACTAGCATTGTTGCACTGGTCCATAGAGTGCAGTATTTCATGTGTGGTAATCCCCGCATCTAAGATATGGTGACCCAGAACAAATCCTTTTTGGTTTGGGCTTATTATCCAGATGGGGTTTCAAGTGGTTCACCAAGATCTTGGAAAAGATCTTATACACAGTGTTGCATAGGCTGATAGGTCAGAAATCCGCCATGGTCTATGGTTCATCAACTTTTGGGATAAGGGAAATGAACATGTGGTTCAACTATTTGAGAAGCTTGCCAAAATTGAAAAAATACCTTGTTGCTAGAGTTAGGTCTTCCCCCATGATATCCCAAAAGATCTGGAAGAAAATTGGGGGAAACCATCTGGCCCTTGATTTGAAATAGGATCTATTATAATTGCTATGAGCACTTAACTATACAACTATTAATTAAGGCTTTAAAACTAAATTAACATAATTGAAAAATGCTTAAAATGAACAAAGCATAATAACTATGATGAACAAAAAAGAGACATAAGAGAAAGAGAAGAAAAAATAGTTGATAATGGAATTCGTCGATATGGCTAGGTCTTCAGGCCCCTCTCCAATGAAGTGACCGATCCTTGATTATGCTCCACAAGGAATTGCAAGGCAACTATCAAGTTTACAAGTTTGTCTCTCTACAACGCAACAACATAAGATTCCTCTATTGCACAGAAACGAATGCTTGAGTCTTCAGGACGATTCTCTCCTTAGCCATCACCTAGATGCCCAAAACTCTAAGCTCTCACCCATTTTTATACAAAAAAATTACTCATTATGACCTTTAACCATATGATTTACAAAATATTGCATATCTCCCATTTTACAACAAAAATTTAAACCATTCCCCCTATTTACATATAAAATCACTAATTCCCCCTTACAAATCTCATAAAACCATCCTGAATAGGCCCTTATAATTTTGGGCTCACAAAATAATAACCTCCCTTTTAAAATGAATGGTTTATAATTTATCTCATAATCCCTTTTGGGATTTATTTCTTTTTAAAAATCTTTGTAAACCATTTTAAACTTTATTTAAGCCCCTCTAATTATAGAATGTAGGTGGGCTTTAGTTTTTTTAAGTATTTATATCCTTATTTTTAGGGGTTAATGTAAAATTAGAGGAGATTCATCTTTTTAAAGGTTTTAAATAAAACCTTCTCCCATACTAAGTGGCTATGAAGTCATTGGGTTAGTGGTTTGGAGGGGTCGTTCCTAATAAGGAGGTTTGTGGTTCAAATCCCGTTGGACTCCCCTATTATTAGCTATGGTGGTTTTTATAAATTATAACACAAAAGTGTGCCCTATATAATTTAAAGTTAGGTGTGTGATGTATTGGTGGAAGGCTTTGTTTGTAGGTGAGAGGGTATGGGTTTGAAACCCATCCCTCATTTTTTTGGTCAATCGGTCAACCCATGTTGACATCATCAAAGACTAGTCAACCCTTTTCTCACAAACTTTGACCAGTTGTATCTCACTCATACATACTTTGTTTGACATGAAATGAATAACGTCAAAATCATGGCAATGAGCTCTTCGACATGATGTTGAATTTTGGAGCATATGGGATACTTCAATTTTTAGTGACAAGTATCCCTTGGATCAATCCTCCCCACTAGAGAGGTTTTGGACCTCTAAAATATTGATTACTCAGAAAGAAAGTGAGGGTAGAGTTCCCTAACTTTACCATTCTCCATCCATTTTTCCTTGCTTGGATTCATCCCCTTCAACCCCACTCTAAGATACTCAGTTGTGGCTCTTCGCGAAGTCCTGACTTTCCTATCTAAGATGACATCCTCTAGCAACTCTGACATATACTCTAGTGAAAGGTCATCAAATGATGGAACCTAAATGTATATGTCTTCATCCAGTATCATTGGAGGCTCATACAACTTCAGATTCTCAACATTGAAAACTGAATAAATATGCATGTATGGAGGAAGATTAAGGCAGAAGGCATTGGTTCCAATCTTTTCCAAGATCTCAAAGGGACCATACTAAATTGGATTGAGCTTACTTTCTTCGCCTTGCATTCTTTCCTTGTTGTTATGTAACCAAACTCAGTCTCCAACCTGGAAATGATGACCGATACGATGCTTATCATGTCGAGCCTTGTACTCGGCTTGGATCTTCTCCATCTATGCTTCCACTACTTGATGAATTTCTTGGACTTTTTGGATGAACTTCAAAGCCTTCTCTACATCATGGTTTCCATCTTCAACATCATCCTTCCCAAAAGAAAATTCTATTGGTGTTTTAGGCAGATACTCAAAACAAGTCTCGAAAGGAGATTTTTTCGTAGAAGAGTGTGCTCTCTGATTACCTATTCCTGTTCACCTTTTGGAATACACAACTTCCCTAAATGATACAACAAACTATCCTGCACATAGTAATCTTTCTCTTCTACATGTTTGCTTGCAATTACAGCTGAATAGATTCCCTTAAAGTCTTCATCGTTAACATACTATTCTTGAAAGCTTTCATGTAACGTTGAACTACCTTTAAGGATAATCAAAGCATTCATAATAGGAGGCCTAGACAACATATTTTCTACTTTGTTATGGACACCTTTCTTGTACTTAATTACCAAATGAAACTATTGAATAAAACCCATCCACCTAAAGTGCCTACTTTTTTGTAGTTTAGACTGTGAGTGCAAGTACCGAAGTGGCTGGTGATTAGTGTGGATTATAGTTTCTTTCCCCATTAAATAGTGTTTCCATTTTTTAACAATTTGAACTAATGCATAAATTTCCTTATCATAAGTAGGGTAGTTAATTATTGCACCTATTCAGGTCTCTGTGTGATTGCAGATTGGTTTACCTCCTTGCATTAGCACTGATCCCATGGAAAATGCACTCGCATCTGTCTCAATCTTGAATGGTTGATGTAAATTTGGTAAAGCCAAAACTGGTGTTGTGCTCAACTTTTCCTTCAAAGTGTTGAAGGCCTTCTATTGTGGACCTCCCCACTGAAAATTTGTCTTCGTATTAGTCAATGTGGGCAATGGTGATGCAATGTAGGAGAATTTTGTAATGAAATTTCTCTAGTACTGAAATACACCTAAGAAACCTATGACTTCAGTGACTATACTTGGCTTAGGCCATTTTACAATAACTTTGACTTTTGTAAGGTCTACTTTCAATTGACCATTTCCTACGACATAGCCTAAGTACACTAAGGATGTCTTAGCGAATTTGCATTTAGACATCTTGACAAAAAAAATAAAAAATTAATACATCAAAAACCTTTTTACATGACTTACATGATCTTCCCAAGTTTGACTGAATATAAGAATATCATCTAAATAGACTATGAAAAAATCATGAATAAAAGGATGAAATATACATCATTCATGACTCTCATAAATGTAGCCAGTGTATTGCAAAGCCCGAAGTGCATGACCAGCCACTTGAACAATCCATGTTTTGTCTTAAATGTAGTTTTCCAAATGTCATCTTCTGCAATTCTTATCTAATGATATCCGCTACACAATTCTAACTTAGTGAAATAAACTGCAAGTTTTAATTGATCAAGTAAATCATCAATACGGGGAGGAGGATACCTATTCTTTATTTTTATCTTATTCAGGGCTCGATAGTCAATGCACATTCTCCAAAACCCATACTTCTTCGAAACCAACACAATTGGAGAACCACAAGGAGATGTACTAGGACAGATGACTCCTTTTTCAACCAACTCCTAAAATTTCTTTTTGATTTCTTCATTCTGCAAAACTAATAAATGGTATATGTCGATGTTTGGAAGAAGCACATCCTACTGTAACTATATTTCATGTTGTATCTCTCTCTTAGGTGGAAATCCCTTTGGCTCTTGAAATAATTCATCATAAGCAAAAACTATTTTGACCATCTTAGTTTTACACTCTGGATCACACCCCTTAAATGCTTCAGCTTTTTCATCCTCTTTGGGTTTTACAAGCATTAATACAAATTTCTTATTAGAGTTGACCAATCTTTTCATCTGACCAACATTAACTAGTGCAAGATTAGTCTTAACTTTGTGTGCACGTACAATGTATTTTATCTCATCCTTAAAAAGATGATACTTATTCTCCCCCCTATAAAATATTTCTTTTATGTCATATAGATAAGGACTCCCTAACACAAGTCCACAGATATCCAAAGGAACAATATCTACCTCTACCTCATAGTTTTCTATGAGAAAATCTCAATTTATATTGTTTCATTACGTGTAGTTGAACATCATTGCAAACCCATCCAAGTAGATATGGCTTTGGATGAGGTGTTGTAGTTAAATCAAGTTTCTTTACCACCTCTTCAGATATTAAGTTGACTTGAGAACCCATATCAAACAGTGTTTCAATCTTAGTGTGCTTAGTTACAAATCGAATATGAAACAATTCATTTTTTTATTTATCAACTTTAGGAGGAGTGGCTACTTTACTTGTAGTTGCATTAGAAAAATTTGCATCAGAAGAGATAATTATACCTTTCCCTTTACCTTAGACCCCGACATAAACAATTTTCGTTTCATCTCCAGAGTCAGATCTAAGATCTTGTTGAATCACTATAGCAGTATTTTGCTTGCCTTTATTGCCTCCATATTTTTTTGGCCTTAATTCTGGATGCAGCTTCCAACACTTCAAATCATCATGCCCCTCTTTCTTGCAATGGTATCATGTGGCCTTATCACCCTCCTTATTAATTGTAGTTTAATTCTTCCCTTTGCCTTCATCTTTGTCTTTGTATTTACCCTTAGACTTACCCTCAGACTTAGATGGTTTCTTTGAGAAATTATCACTCAATGTGTTCTTACCCCTTGACTCTAAATGAGTGTCTTGGACTGAAACTTCGTCTAGATTATTAGGACTCAACATTAGAATAGTGTATCTTAGGTAAGAATGCAAACCACCTATGTACTTAAGTAGTGTATCTTGAGTATACAATGGAACATTTAAAGCAATAGCCCATTTTCTAAACTCATGGGTGTAATCTTGGATAGACTGACCCTTACCTTGCCTAAAGGTTTGCCAATTCATTGTTAATTGTTACATAAACCTAAAGGATAAAACTATTTCTTAAGGGCAACAACAAATTCCATCCAAGTATATTAAACTTACCATGGTGAGAAATTTCCTCCCGAGTCTTACTCTCCCACCAAGTGAGAGTTGTATCTCCCAATCGGATAGTGGCTAACTAGATCCTAGAAGCATATTTTTCTGGGCCTTGAATCCTACAATACACTTCTACCTATTGGACCCAATCATCTAAATTTTTGGCATTTAACTCCCCATAATACTTGGGTAATTCAAATTTTACATCCAGTTTAATAATAGGCTTAGACTTGCTCTTGAAATTATTAACAAAAATAGAAGTAGAAGGAGAAGAAGGGTAAGATGGAGAAGAGGGAGTAGATGGAGGAGAAGGAATTTTTGAAGTTTCTTTCTCTTTTCTCTTTTCTCTTTTGATCTTCCTGCTTTTCTCATTTCAAAGAATCTCCATTTTTGTGCTTCTTCTTGTTTGTATAAAGCTCTTCCACCATTTCCTTCATATCAAGGAAGCCTCTCTGAAAAGACTTCTCATCAAGCTTAGTACTTTTCCCATCTTCAGTTTCTTCCATCTTTGGCAAAGTTCTTCTTTTGTTGATCTCAGGATTATATTCTTCAAGCTCGCCTTCACCTCATTGTTTCCTAGAATATGTTAGCATCCACTTCTGCAATACTAATCACACAAAGCTTTGATACTAAACTTTATCTGAAATAGGATCTATGATAATTTCTATGAACACTTAACTATAAAATGATTAATTAAGGCTTTAAAACTGAATTAACATAATTGAAAAATGCTTAAAATGAACAAAGCATAATAATTGTGATGAACATAAAAGAGATGGAAGATAAAGAGAAGAAAAAATAGTTGATAATGGAATTTGCCAATATGGCTACATCTTCGGGCCCCTATCCAATGGAGTGACTGATCCTTGATTATGCTCCACAAAGAATTACAAGGCAACTGTCAAGTTTACAATTTCGTCTCTCTACAAAACAACAACATAACATTCCTTTGTTGCACATAAACGAACACTTGAGTCTTCAAGATGATTCTCTCATTAGCCATCACCTAGATTCCCAAAACTCTAAACTCTCACCCCCTTTTATACAAAAAAATTACTCATTATGGCCTTTAAGCATATGATATACAAAATATTGCAAAAATCGTGTGGTTCAACTATTTGAGAAGCTTCTCAAAATTGAAAAAATTCCTTGCTACTAGAGTTAGGTATTCCCCCACAATATCCTAGAGGATTTGAATGAAATTTGGGGGAAACTATCTATACCTAGGGCCTTATATGCCCCCATGTTGATCCTAACTTCCTCAAGAGTAACAACCCCTAGAATATTGTCATTATCCTCTCGGGTTATAGGATTGGGGAGGGTTTCCAACAACAGGTCATCCAACCCTAGATTAGGAGCCTCAGTCAGAGTTGACAAAGCATGTTGGAAGTTACCAAAAGCTAAAATTCCAATCTGAGTAGGACTGGTAACAACATACCATGAATCATCTTTCAATTTTTTTATCTGATTCCATTTTCCATGCTTAAGTGTTGAGATATGTAAAAAAGACGTGTTTTGGTCTCCCTCAATCAACCATTGAATTCTAGATTTTGGCTTCTAGAAAACCTCTTCTTTTTTCAAAAAAAAAATCCCATTCCGTGCACTCCTCGCTCTCCTACCACTAAGTCTGAATACTGATATCCCCTTCTTCCATCATTTTTTGTGTCACTCTAATTTTATTAGCCAAATTATTTTTGATGAAAGACATCTCGAAACACCCGCTTGTTCCACCCCTTAACCATATTTTTGATATGTTTGAGTCTATGGAAGATCTGAAACATGGGGGAGCCATGTACAAGTACATTCCACCAAGAATCAATCTTATTTATGAAGTTTGTATGGGAGTTCCACATGATCTCAAATCAGATAGGGAAAGGACCCATAGTAGAGCATTCATTTAGGACCAACAAGAGAGGGTTATGGTTTGAAACAGTCTGAGGAAAAGCCAACAAATTAGCATTAAGTAAAACCATCTAGTTGGGAGAGAAAAGGAATCTATCAAGATGAACCTGAATCAAACCATCCCCAGATGTTTGTTATTCCAAGTGTAAGACTGACCTTACAAATAAATATCCAGTAGACTAGTACAATTTAAGAAATCAACCAAATCAGACATGTTATAAGAGTAATCAATCAGGCCACCTCACTTCTCCAAGGGGTATAGGGGGATTTTAAATCACCATCCACCAACAAACGAGCCCCCCAATTGGCCAGAATCCAATCAACCATTTCCTGCTAAAGAGATTTTCTTACATTCCTTAGGTTAGGAGCATAAATGTTAATACAAAACCAAAATCCCCCAGCATTGGAAAACTTTACACCTACACTATTCCTATATTGGAATAGCTCAGAACCAGTTATCCTATTGGGATTCCATATCATCGACAGTCCACCCGAGGTCTCGTCCACATCACTATAGGTAAGGAGGGTGTTTGACCAAATATACCTAGCTATGGGTTCACAATTACTTTTTCATCTTGGTTTATTGTAGCAAAAAAACATCAATCTTGTGTTCCAACACATAATTTTTTAGGGCCAACTACTTGTGGGGGCTATTTAGCCCTCTCACATTCCATGTAAGGAATTTCATTTGGAAGCTTTCTTTGAGGACACTTCCAATGTCCTCTATTTACTAATCACAATTTCTTTTGTTGTCTCTTTGTTCTTGGTCTTCTACTGATTGGGTCTTCTAGGTTTGGACTCCCCACCCACATCCACTTTCTTTTGTTTACCCTTATTTTTAGGAGTTGACCATAATTATTTTCCATGGTTTGAGCTTGAGGCACAATCTCCATCTTAGTCTGTCCAATACCAGGAGTTTCCTTTATCCCTCCTTCACGAATCTCACCTTCCTCAACTTCCTTTATCTTAAGGGATAGAGTCTTCTCCAAACCAACTGTAGAATCCAATAGCACACCAGAGCCCAAAAATGGGGACTTTTGTACCGACACACTGTTGGGAGAGGACTCATTGAGCTCCGAAGCAAAATCCACTGAGACCTTATCCATAGGCAGATCCTCTGGTATTACCGGGATAGCCAGCCCAACCTTAGCTGGGGACTCCATGATCTTAAGGATATCAGACTCAAAGGGGTATTTGTTAGTGAGGTCCTCCACAATAGGCTCATTAGGATTAGGGTTATGTTTAACCATGGAATTATAGTCTGAAATGAGGTGGTTAGGCTTAACACATTTTTGGAAATAAATCACCTCATTCTCAAAGTAGATTGGTTGGGTCCAAGACCCAAATTTGGAACAAAGCTTCACAGAATTGGGTAAGGACTTATTTATATCAATTTTGACACAAAAGCATGCAAATACCAACCTGTAAATAGATTTTGTGATAGAATCTAAGGTGATGAAATGGCCCAATGAATCGCCAATACTTTTAAAAATTGTTTCATCCCATATTTCCAAAGGAATTCTTGGAAGCCACATCCACACAAGAGTTGATCTATTGAGACCAATAGCAAGATCAAAGCCTAATTTCCAATGGCACAAAGACAACCCATGCTTTCCATAGACCCAAGGACCCAAAGAGAGCACATAGATCAAATCCTCTTCAATTGTGAATTTGAATAGGAAGAGCCCACCAGCCATAGTGCTAACACTCACACTACCCTTTAAGCACCATTTAGCAGACACCCATCTCCTTACCATATTGACAGTAGGATGGAAAGAGAAGAATCTGCCTACCACTACTTTCTCCATGGAAGAAACAATCATGTCGCTAATAGCTTTAGGGATAGAGAAATTTGTACTCGATACAAAGATCTTCACCTCAGGACAAGGAGGAGAAGACTTGGGCACCGGGTTTGATTTGGTCAACACATCTTTCCACCCCTTTAAATCTGGAGTGATAGGGATCATAGGCACTTCTACAGCAGGCCGACCAAGAATCTTGGGGTCCCCAACAATGGGCAACGCATTAGAGACCCCTGAGGAAGTCGAGATAGCATGTGCAGATGCAAGAATCTAGTTAGAAGAGGACAGGGGGGACTATGGGGTACCCCCAACACAAATTCTACCATGCGCGCAGGTAATTCAAAACCAAAGGAGCAAGAGAGAGGAGCAAGAATTCATGTTTTATCATAACAAAAAATTTCTCATGTTATTAATTATATCAATTGAATTATTTATCAAGCCTTAAATAGTCCATCTCTTGGTTAGATTATCTTCTTTAATTAATTGATAATGTTCATAGAATATCCTTAAATGATTAAGGAGTAAACACTAACATGTTGAACCATTTTTAAGGAATTTTATATAGCAATTTCTTCAGAAAAATGCTTAAAATAATTCCCAAATTAATAATACAATAATCGAGTTGTCTTTTTCATCTCTTAAAGATCCTCCACCCCATTTATGACTTGGAGTCCTTTATATGCACCATCAAAGTTCAACTTGCACCAATTAGAAAGAGGAAGGGACCAAAATTATTGGGCCTTTTGGGTTTAGAATCCTTGAAAGGAAGTTATCTATCAAAGTCAATATTCCATGATAAATCCACCTCCAACCTGACCTTAGAGTCCCTAATCGTAGAAGCTGAAGAAATTTTTTCTTTCATAGCAACTAAATTTTTTTCCTTTATGTTTGAACATGTTTTACTAACCACCTTGCTCACTAAAGACTTCAAATAATGAAAATTATATTATTTATTTCCTAGATTAAGCCCCAAACCAGGTGAGGTAAATCAATACTTCATGATAATTTTAAGTAAGGGTTTTAAAAATAAGACGACCATTGTTTAATCAACCCTTTAATATCAACTGAAAAATTCCAACTAACCCTAAAGAGTGAAAGAATGACAACACAAACTTCCTAAGATAAGAGTTATTTCCTTGATAAATGGGGAATTTTTTTCCTTAAATTCTTCACATAAGGTGCATTTATGGGTATGGAAATTCCCCTTTTTACTAAATTATCGATTGTAATAATCTTATAATGAGACACCAACCATAAAAAAAAAATATTAATTTTATGAATAAATTGGGGCTACCACAAATTTTACCAATATAGGAAAGTAACTTGGCTAGCTAGCATTAAAAACCTATAAGAAATAAGAAAAATCCTATAGAATTAGCTACCCAAACCAATTCATACCTTTTATAAGCTTATGTAATACAAAAAGTGTACAACAAGGAAATCCAATATAGAAGAGGCAGTAGAAAAATTCTTCCAATACTTCCACTTTATTAACCCTTTTTTATGTATTTTTCTACTTTGATCCAAAATTTTGTTTTGTATAAATCCATAATAGTAGCTTCCCAATCAACAACATTTAGAGGGGAATTTAAGAGAAAAGTATCATCCTACAATTTTATGATGGATCCATCACTAATTTTCTATTTTTCTACCTGTATTAAGGATAAATTTTCTATATACTACACTTCAAATATAAGATTCTTGGGGTAAATCATTTTTATTTAACATATCACCATTTATACCATTTGATAATGTTTTAGAAGTGATAGAAGTCCATTATTTCTCTTATATCATAGAGAAGAAGGTTGAAGTACTTGATCCTTCTTAAACCCAATCTCCTTTAATTTTTAGTTTTCACACCAAGTCCCAAGCCACCAATATGATGCATTTATTTTATTCTATACTAGACCAAATAAACTTGTTGGTGTAATTAAATATTTTGTACCTTGTCCTAAGTCATAATTACACCTTAGTTAAGTTTACTTAGGGACCACATAGGAGTTGTTGGAGAATTTCCACCTTTGGTGGACATATCTTCTTATTACTTTATCACCTCCACCTTTCATGGACATATCATGTGATTAGGGTTCCACCTTTTGTGGTAGATCCACTATTTCTGGTGGTTATCACATTATCACCTTTCCACTTTAGGTGGAGTGATAGTTTTTCATTGTTGTCTCATGTCATAAGATTACGACACTTGTCATAATCTATGCACTCCTATGTTCTCATCTTGGCTATATAACCAAGGGGTCTCTCATTGTACACACACATTGGAAGCAATTCCATTATCATTGACATTGAATACAGTTTATTCTTGTCATATTATTTTCTCTCTTCTTTGTGCTTTCTATTTGGTCCATAGATCTTGGCATCCATAGCCAATTCTAACATGGTATCAGATCATGTTTGATTCTAACAATTTTTTTTTAATTTGTTCAACCTTATTGGAAAATATAGTAGGTATCTAAAGAAAACTTATACAATAGACTAAGATATTTTGAATAAAATTCTTGATCACTTGGATTTCACCAACTTTCTTAAAAGATAACCTTTTCATCTTATGATTTTATGTTAAAATATATCTAATTAACCATTCCAAAAATAATCAAGACAAATACCAGGTTAATGAGTGATAAACCAATGTATAGAGAAGGTGGGGAACTAATTTGAATATTCAAAAAATGGTACTCATTCGAAGGATATACCTTTTCCTAAATATTTCTTGAGATTAGATAAAAAATTCTTGAACTCCTTTTCTTCTAGAATTGAAGCTTCCCTAGTGATAATAGTATCATCCATGTTGGTGTAATTAAATATTTTGTACCTTGTCCTAGGTCATAATTACACCTTAGTTAAGTTTACTTAGGGACCACATAGGAGTTGTTGGAGAATTTCCACCTTTGGTGGGCTTATCTTCTTATTACTTTATCACCTCCACCTTTCATGGACATATCATGTGATTAGGTTCTTCTTATTACTTTATCACCTCCACCTTTCATGGACATATCATGTGATTAGGTTTCCACCTTTTGTGGTGGTTATCACATTATCACCTTTCCACTTTAGGTGGAGTGATAGCTTTTCATTGTTGTCTCATGTCATAAGATTACGACACTTGTCATAACCTTATGCACTCCTATGTTCTCACCTTGGCTATATAACTAAAGGGTCTCTCATTGTAAAATCAAGCAATTCCATTATCATTGACATTGAATACAGTTTATTCTTGTCATATTATTTTCTCTCTTTTTTGTGCTTTCTATTTGGTCCATAGATCTTGGCATCCATAGCCAATTCTAACAATCCAAAAAACTATTAGTGGTATATTGAGATACTAGTAGAAGTAGGTTTATTATTCTCCCCAAAAATTCTATCATAATGATGAACAAGAGAAGGATAAATTGGATCACTCTAAAAAAATCCTCTTGATATTTTGAAAAACCAAAAGGAATAGTATTTGATAATGTCAAAAAATTGAAGTAGAGAAAGAATCCATAATGATTTTTATTTTTTTTCCTAAAATCATATATTTCCATAATTTTAAGAATAAAATCCCATGAAACATGGTCATAGACAATCAAATCTATTTTCATAAAAAACCTTACCTTTTTATTCATCTCTATAGAGTGAAGCACATCAGGAATAGATATTATAGAATCAATAATTTTCCTTCAATGGATAAAACCACTTTGTTTTGGTGAAATTAGCTTATGAATAGTTTGTTACATTCTCATATAGTGATGTTGGAAAAAATATTGTAAACTAAATACACAAACTAATAGAATTGAAATCATAAATTTTGGTTCACCCAATCTTCTTAGAAATGAGGACTACAAAAAGAGTATAACTCTTTTATCAATCTTTCTCTTCTAAAAAATTCCTTAATAGCTACCACTAAATCATTAGCCATAATATCCCAATATATTTGAAAGAAAAAAAGGAACCAATAAGGACCTAGGGCCTTATTTCCTTAAAAAAAAATACAAAAAATTTGATCTCCTCTTCTAAAAGAGTCTTTATCATCTCCATGTTATCTTGATTAATAACAATCTTAGGCATGATATCTAAACTATCAAATTAAAAAATAGAGTGAAAATAATTATTTTCAAACATGATATTTATCAATCATAATTATTGGAAGATCTATGCTTTAAAGTAGTCATGTGAAAAAAATTGGTATTTATATCCCCCTCCTTTAACCAAGTCACTCTTCATATTTACCTCCAAAAGTATCCCTCTTCAAAAATATAAGAATGAAACTGAAAAAAACCTTCTTCCCTACACTATTAAATACTAATTCATGCCCATATTTTGAATTTCCTTTTGATCTGTATCTAATTGTGCCTTGGCTTCATATATAATTAGTTTTATTTTTCCAAATGACTTCTTGTTTAACATTAATATTGTTTAATAACACTAAACATAGTTGATCCAACCTCTTTTATATTCCACCATTCAATGATTTTTGTAGCTATATTGGCCAGTGTGTTGGTTCTTTTTATTTTATTTTAAAGGAAAAAATTTCATTTTACCAAAATTATCAATATAGATAATAATTAGTGAATGGTCTAATCATGTCATCATTAGAGAAGACAAAGAATAAAAACAAAGAGAACCAATCAAATGTTATAAAGGCTCAATACAATTTTACCTAGATGAGAGATAAAACAACCATTCAAGTGGACCAAGTATAGCTAATACCTTCAAGCTCTAAATTCATAAAATAATTGTGATTTGATAAATCCCACAAGGTCTTCCCAATTATTCAAGGAAGCTTGAGATCTCTCTTCTCATTTTCATTTAGAGGAGAATTAAAATCCCCCATAATTATCCATTTTAGGTTAGCATGCATTCTTCTAAAATAAACAAGATGATTCCATATAATGTTCTTAGAACTCCTAGTGTTAGGAGCATAAATGTTATAAATTATCAAGTGTCTTCATTTTTATCATAAAATATAACATCAACGTAGTTAGCCTTTGCACTCAAGATATAAATCATCAAGATAAAAGGGATCTATAGAGTCATAATTATACTTGAGGCTCTTGATACATCAATACCTTCACATCTACTATCCTTGTAAAATCCTTTCTTGATTTTGACAACTCTCCCAATATATTTTTTTGTTTCTTGTAATATCATATTATCTAGCTTGTTCTTCCTATCTAAGTTTTTTATAAGGTCATGCTTGTGTTTTTTATTCAACCCTTTGACATTCCAAGACAAAAATACATTTTTTATATTTTCATGAACCCTTAGAGCATATTGTAGGAAGGGTATGTGTGTTTCCATCTACTAAATCATTTTTCTCTCTCTTTCCTTGACATTAAATATTTTTCATCCAATCCTATTTTGACCAAATCCATAATCTACCACTTTTTTTCTTTTTTGAAGCTTGAATAACACCCATATAGTTTCCTAGAAGTTTCCGTGCACCCTTTCTTTGGGAGGAGAGAAAAAATTATAAAAGAACTTCCTTCTTTTAGAAAACCTACAAGGGATATCCAATATTATAGTCGTTAGAATAACCTTCACTCTTATAACCTCACCTATAGTAGATTATTATTCTCCAATTAGAATTCCATCCATCTCTTTATTTCCTTCTACATCATTGACTAAGAATCCACAATTTTCCTTTAGAAAATCAATAAGAAAAATGCTTACCTCTTTTTCAATATTTGAACCAAAATTAACATCTTTCTCCAACTTTGTAATACCCATCTTGAGGTTGACCTTTTTCCCAATTACCTTCTCCTATGATTGAAACCAAGAACCCTAGACCTCCTAAAATAGAATCTCCTATTTGTATAATATTTATAAAAATATCTTAAAATATTTTCATCAATATCCTTAGAAAAAGGTACCTGATTCTCAATCTATGATAATGTTTCATCCTTGAATCTATTTTCTTGATTATCTTCACCATTTTTGTTCCCATTCAAATAGGTGTTCTTTAAGTGAGATTTGAATCCACCTTTATAATGGTATTTATCTGGTGAGATCTTACCTACAGGACAAGTTCCTTTTCCCAATGACCAACCTTCTTTCATACCAAACATGCAAAAGAATATTTTCAAACTCAAGATCTCATTTCCATAAGAAAATAATTAAAGAAATAGAAATTTATGATGGAAGATAAGTTTCATCATCTATTCTTATAATTTTTAGCATATAAAACTTATTTTCTAGAGTTAATTCATAGGTTCAATGGCAAAAAATTGGCCAAAGACACTAGATACACCTCTGAAGAATTACTCTTCCCATAACTCCATAGGAAATATAGGAAACTAAACCCACATTGGGGCCATGTTAAAATATTCCTTTGAAGGATCAAATATAGGATACAAATTTTTGAGGACAAGATTAACCTCCCCAAAATCCATTGCCCCCTAGCTAAGAATTTACATAAGGATTCATCACATACAAATGAAAGAAAATTAATCCTCTATCTATTACTACAATATCTAATTGTATTTTTGTTCACCACCTCTTCATGGCCTAGGATCTATCTAATAATATATTTGGTTTGAGAACAAAAAATTTACCAATCAAAGAATTTTCCATCTAATAAAACCCTATATCAACAATAATATCAAGGACTTGAATAGGATAATTACCTTTATTCAATCCTACAACAAGAGCCACTAGGAGGTTTGATATAGCTCCCTTATTTTTATATTTCTTCATTAAAAAAATTATTTGGAAGGCCCAACTTTCTTTTGTACTAGACTACCCACAAGATACACCTAAATATTACCCCCTATGAAGCTTACCCGACCCGTGATATTGGCTAAAATCCTACTTGTTTATTTTGAGCTCATCACAAACCACCTCAATTTTCCAAATTATAGGAAGCCCCTAAGTTCCCCCTTGGTCCACCTTTGAAGAAAGGAATCCCACCTTATATCATAATCTATCTTATTTGCAATCATTTGTAGGGATTTTCTCATCAAAATATTAGTTCAAAATTTTCAAAAGCTACAATTTTACTCACATTCTCACCCTTTTCTTTCACTCTCCATTTTCTACATTATGAATTTTGTTCTTATTATAAGGTTGTGAAGGTTTCTCCCTCATAGTATCTTATTTATACTCAATATTCTACTCTATTTTCTATCACTTTATTTATGTGATGCTACATCAATGATATAGAAAATCGAATACACTTTCATGCCTGAATGGGATGTATCTAAATTTTTTTTAATGGTAACTGGATAAAATCTACTATCAAAGATAATTAAATAATAAATTAAAAAAAAACTAAAAAAATGTAACTAATCTTAGGTTTATTTTTCTCATGATATATATTTTAGATAAGTACATGAACAATCTAAAAGGATAGTAACATTTTGGTTCATTAATAAAAATATGACCATGCCTAAGAATTTAAAATATAAAAAATGTACAATAAATAATGATAATAACATAGGATCTATGAGATAATTTGTATCCAAGAGATCTAGCTCTTTGGCATAGATAAATTGGATTTAGATTTTGGATCAATATAATAGTTGAACAATAGTGCCTTATAATTGACTTATAATGCATAAAGATTGAATGGTGGGTTACATGGTTGGGACACCCATAATGTAAATCATGCACATTATTTAATTAGTTTGGATCTATAGTATATAGTTCTACTTCTCATATAATCAATAGATATAATGAATGGTGACCTGTTTATTTGGTAGGATAGACCAATCACCATGAATACTTCCATATTTGTGTAAGTGGGATTTTGGTTCAAATATTTCTTTAGTAGGATGTTTATAAGAATTGGTAACTCTATGCAAGAAAATATTAAGAGTTGTTCACATACATAAACACATTTTCTATGTTTAGGCTACATCACTTTCACATGATTAGTGTGCATGAGAAGATAATGATATAAAACCACATAATTTATTGTGAAGATAATATATTACAAGAAGGATAACATCTAACAAAAAATTAAACTAGATATGTACCACAACAAGAAAACATGGGATTTACATGGAAAATATGAATGGTTTGAATAGGAAAGGGTTATGCATCATATATGTCCATTGAAATAGTGCACACAATCATGCGTATATTATACATGACTCAACATTTATTGTAAGCATTGGAAAAGGCCCAAAGCATATGTATATATCTTGATAAAAAAGTAGTTATTAGTAAATAACACAACATTAGTTTCTTCAATGTTGGATGGGGCATTCGAAAAGGTGAACCTCTCTCCCCCTATTTGTTTATCATGGTTGTGTATGTGTTGAGTAGGAACATAAGAAAACTACTAATGGAGGGCTCCATAGAAGGGGTCGAACCTGCTACTTGATTGGAACCTACTATTATTCAACAATTTGTGGATGACACCATTCTATTTGGGAAGGTGTCTATGATCGAAGCTAGGAAATGAAAGAGTTGCCTTAATAATTATGTTGCTTACTCTAGAAAATGTATAAACTACAATAAAAGTATGATATATTTCTTTAAAAACACTCCTGCCCTTCAGAATCGGGTTATTGTTGTCTTGGGTTGCGTGAGTAGCTCTCTCCCCTTATGATATATTTCTTTAAAAACACTCCTGCCCTTCAGAATTGGGTTATTGTTGTCTTGGGTTGCATGAGTAGCTCTCTCCCCTTGATGGATATGGGGCTACCCCTTACTATCAAAGAAGTCACTCCTACGTTTTGGAACATAGTTTTAGAAAGGATTCAAAGGAAATTGGTGGGGTGGAAAGGTACTATCCTCAGTGACGCTGGAAAGCTACAACTCCTGACTTCTACCCTCCAAGGGATCCCTATATAATCCTTTCTATCTTTAAAATTCCAAGATATATAGCAGAGAAGTTTAAAAAAATACAAAGGAATTTTTTATGGTTTGGGACTAAAGAGAAGAAGAAGTTTTCTTTGGTTATTTGGGACAAACTTTGCTTACCTAAATCTTGTGGTGAGCTTGGGATTAGGAATGTCCAAAGTGCCAATAAAGCTTTGATTGCTAAGGTTGTATAGGATCAATTAAGGGACAAAAAGGACTAGTGTAAGATTATGAATACTAAGTATCTTGGCAACAAACCTATGATTAAATTCCTTTTATATGATCACCCTATTGGTTCACTGGCCTAGAACAACATTTGTAGGTTGAAGAGGTTGCTCACTTCTGGGATGAAATGGAAACTAGGGAATGGAAGTTGCATTATATTCTAGGAGGACCCTTGGCTACTTGATTCCCCCTAGTACTCTCTAGATTCAGGAACCTTATGAGACTTGCATAGCTATTCTTTTGTATGTATGTGAGCAACTACTTTCATGACCAAGTAGGTGTTAGGAAATGGAAAGAAATGGATCTATGTTGCCCTTTGTCTCTAGAGCTAAAATTGTTGGCTAAGTCATTACAAGACTTTGTCTCCATGACCAGACTACCTTTGTCCAACTTTGAGGATGAGTTATTTTGGGTCAAAGATCGACTGGGCAACCTTTCTGTCAAAAAAACTTACAATTTGTTGTCGGTCCAGGGTGAGCATAGTAGACTTTGGAGATAGGTCTAGAACAAACACATGATTCCTAAAATAAATTTCTTCTAGTGGATGGCCTATCATAATAGGATTCTAACTCAGGATAACCTGAGGAAAAGGGGATTTTAGATCCTGAATAGGTGTTTGTTATGTAAAAGCAATGAAGATTTTCTTGATCATTTAATACTACATTGCTTGTTTGCTACTAAAATTTGGGAACTCGCTTTTGAAAACTAGGGACCCTCTGGACTATGTGTAGGGACATCAAATCCTTCATTGAGGCCTGGTTTGACCCCTTCCAACATCCTATCCCTAGAGATATCTAGAATCAAGTCCCCCCATCATCTATTGGTGAAAGTGTGGAAAGAGAGGAATAATTGGATTTTCAGGCATATTGAGATGAGTCCTAAGGAGGTTTTTGGCATTGGTCTGAGACTTGTTTTTGAAAATGTTTCAATTTAAACTAGGAAATTTTCAAAAAAATCCCTACAGATTCAAAGATCAAGATGGCTAAAGCTTGGAACATGAAGTTGGAGATCAACTCCTTTGATAACTCTAAGGCCTAGGCTAGACGTGACATGGTTTGAAAACCCTCGGATTGGGGGTGACACAAACTAAATTTTAATGGGTAAGCCAAGGGGAATCCTGGTAGTGCTAGCATTGGGGGTATTGTCAGAGATTACAGGGGTAAATTTGTGGTATGTTTCTTGGGAGGCATTAGATTTCATACTTCCATGACTATGAAATCCAAGGCACTGCTAAAGGGCATCCATTTAGCTGTTACTTTAGGAGTAAGGAAACCCCATATAGAAAGGGATTATATGCCATTGATTGAATCAATCAAACTTGGCAGGTTTCTAGGACATAAAACCAGAGATATCCTAATATACATTAATCACCTGGTTTCAAAGCTTGATATGAAGATCTTGTCTCACACCTATCATAAGGGTAATCAAGTTATTGATGCTTTGGCTAGTCTAGGTTCCTCTTGGAGAATTTCCAAATGTTGGAGGAGTATTGTAGGTTTACTATAGAAGATACAAGGTATCATCCTTAAGGAATAGGGTACCATTTTCATCCATGATGATAACTAATTATGCTCTTTCTAAGGCTTTCTGGGTTGTCCACATACTTGTACTTTGGGTGATGTGGACGAAGAAGATTGATGAGGTTTTAAATACGAGGAAACAATTAAAAGAATGGATGAAGAAGGTGGATAGAAAGCTAATTATGAGAGCTAATGGGAAGTACCTCATGTTAACAATTAAGTTTGGTTGGGCCATGCACAACTTTAATGAGCGATCTTGTCACAACTCAACATATCCTTACGGATTGAGATTCAATTCTCACTTCTGTTGGGCCTCTCATTTTGATGTGACTTTTTCACATCATGTGGATTTCATTTTGAATCCCCTCGAAATTGCTAAAATATTTCATAAAATTAATGATTTGTACTTAGGGATTTCTATACTTGGCGCCACGACCACTTGGCATCGGTACTTGTGCATGAGCAATTTGAATGGTAAAATATTTTTTTGTAACCTAAGGATTTTTAATTATGGTCCCATGGAGATATCCTCCTTGTAAATGATATCTTGCATGTGTATTCTTTTGGTTGCCTTAATCACTTGTTATTATCTTGGTTGGCATAACAATGGTGTTTTATGGGTGATTTTTCACATTGACGACCATTTTAGCTTCCTTCTCTCATAGGATTGTTGGTAGCTCAGAGTGAAGTGTATCAAAATGGAAGGTGATAGGGTGAGGATTGAGCTAGATAACTATGAGGAATTCTAAAATGATCCACTGGTATGGCATCTTTTCACTGAAGGTGGGTCAACGCCATTCATGGAATGCTTAGTGGGACATGATGTGAGGATGCCAGCTTAGTTTGCGAGCTCTCATAAAGATAAGAGGGTCACAATGGGGGGTATATCCTTCAAGGTAAATGAGGAAGTCATAGATTAGGAAACTGAGCTTTCATGTAGAGGTGAGAAGTACCAAAAACACACCAAGATCCAGGATAATGAAAATCTTAATGCTTTCTTCAAAGACAATGAAAAACCAGTTGGGTCTTAGTTGGGTTTTGAATGGGAAGTGCTCCCTCATCCTTGGGACCAATTTTTTCTGGCTATAATAAAATATGTGACTTTAGAAGGTATGCATAGGGTGTTTTACTATTAACATTTTCCTCTTCTCAATCATCTACATCATAAAATGTTGTTAAGTTTCTTGTTCTTTTTGCTAACTAATTTGGAGAATTTTGTTAAGATGTGTTTGGACACTGCTACCCAAAACCCTAATGAAACACCCCCTATGGCTCCACCAAGGCCTCATCCTGAGGCTTTAACACTTCCATTTAGCTCTTTTTCTACCCAAACCTATATCTATTGTTCAAATCAAGGGGCTTTAATCCCCTGACCAACCCACTGTGAATCCCTCCCTGGTCGAGTCTATGGGCCCTAAAAGGAAAACCCCTCTGGTGGACATTGAAACTTTGAATACACCTAAGCCTAAACCCCTAGCCAAAGAAAAGAAGGTTGGAGTGGGGACAACTCAGTCGAAAGTGATTGTCGGGCTTTGCAAGCTCAAAATTGCTCCCCAAAATATGGAAAGAAAACCAACTGCAAGGAAAAAAGGTAAGAAAGAGGATAAATGCCAGGTGGAGCTACCAACCACAAATAGTTGAAGGAAGGAAAATGTGGGTGAATATTCTAAGGGGACACAGTTGTGGATACTACTATGGATATAGGGATGGAGAATACCAGCATCAGCAGATCCCATAGATTGAAAAAAAAAAAAAAGGAGGTTCATGTGAATGATTTTTCGAGAGACAAGGAGCGGACTGACAACAAAGGCAAGGGTAAGAAAGAAGATATAGAGGAGAAATTTGTGGAGGGACCTAGTCACTTTTATGACTTCAACAGGATGCTCTAGGATGATTTGATGACCCACTCCTCAAACTTGGGGGATATGGAGAAATATAATGCTAAGACTATGGACAAGGAGCATGACTATAGTAAGTTGTTGGAGTGCATGGATAAGCTCGAAAGGAAATTTTCCAAGTTGACCCGGTTCACCATTAAAACTATCCATCATTCTTTTGGTACCCTTTCAGCTATGCTCAAAGAAGAAGTGGACAAGAAGACTACAGAGGAGGTCCCCAACTAGGTTGGGGAGAATTTTTTAAACCTCCTCATATAGAAATGGGAGGCTATAGAAAATTAGTTATTTGTATCTCTTTTATTTTTTGTCATTGGCTCTTCGTGTGTTGGTTGTCACTTTGTTGTCTTTGTGTCTTAGTTTTTAGGTGGTTTTTTTTTTAATGCTCTAGAATTGATCTTTTTGGCTCTTTGGGCTCATGGTGTAAAGGGTACAACACCCTTTAAATGTTTCTTAATATATCAAAAAAATTAGTAGAAGTAAGTATGAGAATGTTTTCATAGACATTCACCTAGAAAAAAGATGAAAGCATGTGGCATATAATCAAGATGCATATAAAACATATGGAAATTATTTTCTACATAAAATGAAAGTGATAAAGTATAGACATGGTGGAAAGTTAAGTGATGTATGTATGTTTGATTTTACATGTATAAGTTGTTGGGAAATAGTTGCATCATGGAAAAGGATAAAAAAAGGTTTTTGAGCTAATTTCTACACATGAAATAAATATTTTTTTATTGAAAATATCCTTAAGCATCTCAAGTGCATCCTTGTGACTAGAGAAAAGATAAAATCTATAGTGTTTCTAAATAGGAAATAACTATAGGTAGAGCCATCATATGGTGAGATTTTCTTAGAAATAGATCCATGTGTAGAAGGGGTTTTATGAATATGAATTGATTCATGATGTATCAATAATTCTAATTGAAGGGGATAGTCCATTGGTAGCTAACATCAAAGGTTCACAATTCAAAATAGAGCTAACTTAATGATGCGGATAATCCAACTATCAATCATACTAGTTGAGTGTGTAATGTTGGAGAGCCTCCATGGATATGTGATCATTTTTTATGTCAAAATTCAAATTTCTTTGATGAAACATTAAGTAAAAATTGAATGAAACCCATAAATAAATTATTATATACATGTGGTTACAAGATAGAGTTAGAATAAGGATGACCATTCGATACATGGTAGTAGAGTTTCAAAGTTATGGGAATCTCCCCAATTTAGATAGGAGAAGACCTATTTTAATTTTTGTATAGTATATTTTATATCGATGTCATTTTTTTGGAAAATATGTAATTTCCTTTATTAACCCTTGCATAATTTATGACCTTAGAGTATATTATGTCTCCTTAATACAATTTGAAGGGGCAACACCACTTTTAGATATATATACATATTCTTGGAGAAAATTTAGTCACATGATGTTGTCCTTGTTGCAAGTATGAGTATTTTGTGTTGTCCTTGATGTCAATAGGCTTATGTTTATGTTTTCATGGTTGAGAAGTTGTGATGATGCTTTGATTAGTTTCATTATGTTGTCATTAGTAAATGTTACTAGTGTCAACCTCTAGTGTTTCTTTGATAAGCTCATGTTTATGGATGCATGGTTGAGTTGTTATGTTTCAGTTGACTTAGTGTTTATTAGGAAGTGGTGAAGATGATGAGAATGTGTCTCTGGTGCTTGGTTTCTAAGTGCTTTTGAGATAATTTTAATAAAAGAGGAAATAGTGTGTTGTAGAGGTGTTTTAGCATATAGAGTGGTGTTCTAGTTTTACTCCACATTTCTTTTGTCTTGAAGATCTACTTGTGTGGTTTGAATGTGTTGGTAATAAGTGTTCATAGATGTTATATCTAGAATTTCTTGGTATGAATCATTGTGCAAAAGAAGTTGTGTTCACCAGCGTGTGAACTATGTTGCAATGTTGTTTGGGAGAAATGGTTTTGCTTCACATTTCTTCGTAGTTTGGTTTTTGGTTTTTTTTTTTTGGAAGTGTTCTAATAAGGTTCATATCTACCTTTAGTTTAATTTTTTCATGGTTTGGTTCTCCACAAGTTGATTTTTTGAGTTACATTGTGTGGAAGTTTATTTGGGTGAACAAGATGAGTTTTTTCTTCTCAAATGAAAGTTGTTGTGAAGGAATTTTTATATTTTAGGGTGTTTGTGGAATATTCTAGATTTTTTTTAAGTGTTTTGTGTGGTATGTGCGTCATCTTTGTATTTTAGGAAGCATGTACTTAAATTTTAATGGTGTTTATACAGGTTTGACCAACCTTGGGTGTTTACACTAATTGTGGATTTTCTTCGATGTTTATGGAAGTGTGGAATGGCATGTATGATTAGATTTAGGTCTGAGCTAAGGCGTGGTGTGGTCCACATTCATTCCTTTCCACCACAAGAATGCTTTGGTGCCGACCTGATTAGTGTGTAGAGTGTATGATACAAATTGCAAAGTTGTGAAGTGTGAATTTGCAAAGTGCAGTGTGATATTTCATGAGTTAGACTACTGGAAGCAATGAGTAGAAGGTGTCTACAATATTCAAAAAGGCTACAAATGTTTTGGTGATGTTGTGGTGGAATTTTCTATTACATTGAGATGATTTTTTTACTATAACATTCTTATTTTCTTTTTTCTATAATCTGGCAGTGAGTCCTTCTTTCTTCTAGATATTGAGTCTATTGTATTCAATGTTGATATTAATTTATATTGTGAGATCATCATCACTGTGGTTTTTCCCTTCTTGGTTTTTCCACATAAATCTGGTGTTATATTGTTCATGGTGTTGATGTGTTTTAGTTTATGTTATTTTCTTTCATGCTAAATCATTCTAACAAATTAAGCGTTGATTAAGTTGGTGTAGATCTAAATGTTTATGAGGGTTTTCAAGTTTTAATATACAACTAATTCACCCCCTCTTAATTATCTTGTGCATTCAAAATTTGGTATCAAAGAAATGTTCCTTGGAAGAAATCTTAATCGCTTGAGGTAGATTTGGGACAACACACAAGAGATGTTCTCCTCTATTTGATTGATCAGATTATGCATTTTGGAAGACATGGATGGAATTTTTTTGGTATCCCTTGGATATGGAGTTTGGAATTCTGTTGTGACTAGATACACTGTCCCTACAAATGGTCTGAGCACTAATGATGAGATCAAGCCCTGTGAAAAAAATGGAAAATCAAGGTATTCTCTTTTGATTGATCTTTCTAATACTAAACTTATGAAATTTATGAATCTGAAAACTGCTAGAGTGAGATCTCGAAAAGTTGGAAATAATTTATGAAGGAGATGATAAGGTCAAGCAAGCTAAGATATAGAATCTAAAGATCATTTTTGAAAACATGAAGATGTTAGAGGCTGAGAACATTACAAGCTATGTGTAAAAAGTGGATGAAGTTCTCAATTCTATTAGAGGGATTTGTGGAAATCTTGAAGATGATGAGGTGGTAAAGAAGGCATTGAGAACTTTACCTAAATATTATAGTCATAAGGTTTTTTCTATTGATAAATTTTCTAATCTAAATAATTACTCTAGAGATCAACTACTTGTCACTTGAAATCTTTTTTAATTAAGAGAGTTTGGTTCAAGTAATACAAAATTTGAGATTGCTTTCAAGGTTGGAGAATAAGAAAAGACTGAGGAATCAGATCTGGAGGATATTGATGATGTTGAAGAAAACTTTGTGAGAATGAAAAAGGGTATTGATAAATACAAAGGTAATTTACCTTTCAAATTTTTTAGTTGTGGTAATATAGGTCATTATGCTTCAAGATGTGGATAAACAGAGCTCTGAATGACAAGAACAAATAAAATAAAGTTAAGAAAATTAAGAAAATTTATTATGCTAGAGAAGATGCAAGTATATCTTATGATGAATCTGACATTGTAAATGATGAGGATAACGTTCATGCTTGTTCATGGATATAAAATTTGAATCTAACTCTACTATCTCTAAGAGATGCATGAAGGAAAGTGCTTTGGAAGCATTTCATAATGCTATGGTGACTAGTTTCATGATAAAGAGGAGAAGAACTACTAAATCATAGATAGTGGATGCTCAAATCATATGATCGGTGACAAAAATAAGTTTTTTGGACTTGAGAAATATGAAGGAGGTCTAGTTAATTTTGGTGATGGTACATCTACTAAGATATGTGGAAAAGGTCCTATCAGTTTTGATGGAAATCATAATACATATAATGTTCTTTATATTAAAGTTTTCAAGCATAACCTCTTGAGTGTTGGAAAAATGTGTAGAAAAGGATATAATCTTATGTTTAGGATGATGGATGTGAGATAAAAAAGGCTTTGAAATTATGGTTGTTGTTGGAAGAAACATAGAAATTTTTATTAGCTTAAAGGTTCGAATGGTCATTATTGTATGACTCGGATTAATTAAAGTTGGATATGGTATAAAATAATGTGTCACATCAATTTTGATAGCCTAGTGAGGATTAGTTTAGTTCAAGATGTGAGAGATATATGAAATATTACAAATCCCATCAATGTTGTCTACAAGGAATGTCAAATTAGAAAGCAAGCACGAAGAAGTTTCAAAGTCAAAGAATAATTTACTACCGTACTATTGGAGTTGGTGCATACAAACCTTTGTGGTCCTACTAGAGTAATAAGTCTTCAAGATGATAGGTATTTCGTGCTATTGATTGATGTTTATTTTAGAATGACATGAGTTACTTTTCTCAAAGAAAAATCAGAAGCTCTAGATAAGTTTAAAATGTTCAAAGTTATGGTTGAGAATGAAATGAACATGAAAATTAAGTGTTTGAGGTTTGAAAGAGGTGGATAATTCACCTCCAACGATTTTAACAGTTTTTGTGAGAATCATGGGACAAAGAGGAATTTGTTTCCCCCTATGAATCCTCAACATAATGGAGTGGTTGAAAGATAGAATAGGACTATTCAGGAAGCTGCAAGAATAATGATGAAAGAGGAAAACCTACTGGAATTCTACTGGAGAGAATTAATTCATACTATTGTCTACATTCTTAACAAAGTTCAAGCAAGAGAAAATAGTGCAAAGACTCCCTATGAGTTATGCTATGGAATAATTCCTACTGTCAAATATTTCAGATTGTTTCGAAGAAAGTGTTATATTAGAAGAGATGAAGAAAACTTAGGAAAGTTTGATACAAGATCTGATGAAGGTATCTCCCTTGGATACTCTACAAGAATAAAATATTACCAATGCTATAACAAGATATTGAAGAATATTATTGAGATTGCAAGTGTCAAAGTGGATAAAGACTTACAAAAGAATTATGTGGTGATAAACGTATATGAATTAGATGAGTCCTCTTGTAGAGAAAAAAAAGATTAAGGTAAGGAGAAAGAAGTTTAGATTGAAGAGGAAGAAGCTATGAAAAGGATCCCTAAGACTCCTAAGTATGTGTAGAAGAATCATACTAAAGATCATATCATTGGTGACAAAAGCAAAGGTGCATTGACAAGAGAAAAGGTGCAATGATAGAAGAACAAGTAAATCTATGCTTACTTTGTAAATTTGAACCTAAAGTAGTGATTGAAGAATGAAAGGATGAGTACTAGATCAAGGCTATGGAAGAAGAACTGTTGTAGATTTAAAATAATTAGACTTGGAAACTTGTCCCAAGACCAAAAACCAAGAATGCTATTGGAACTAAATGGGTATTTTGAAAAAAACTAAATGAGAATGGAGAAGTGGTGAGAAACAAGGCAAGGATTGTGTGTAAGGGCTACACAAAAGTAGAAGAAATAGATTTTGAGGATACATTTGCTCTGGTGGCAAGAATGGAAGCTATTAGGATGTTTTTGGCTTTTGTGGCACATAAGGAGTTCAAGGTTTATCAATTGGATGTAAATTTTGCATATTTGAATGGTGAGTTGGAAGAATTATACAGAATAACCAGAAGGATTAGAGTTATCAAACAAACTAGATATGGTCTATAAATTGAAAAAGGAATTATATGGATTGAAGCAAGCTCACAAAGCTTTGTATACAAGGTTGAATAGGTATTGATACAACAAGGATTCAATAAAGGTACCACGAATAGTAATCTTTATTTCAATGTTGAAAAAGATCAAATCTTGATTGTGGTTGTGTATGTTGATGATTTAATCTTTGGAGGAAATGAATCTATGTGCAAGAAATTTATAGAAGAGATGCAGAAAGAGTTTGAGATGTTTATGTTTGTGGAGATGAATTTCTTCGTTGGATTGCAAATCAATCAAACAAAAAGGAATATTCATTTCACAATCAAAGTATGTTAGGGAAATGTTAAGAAGTTTGGAATGGAAGATTCTAAAGTGGTATGTACTCCTATGGTTACTGGTTGCAAGCTAAGTAAGAACAATGAATCTCTTAAGGATGATAAAAAAAAAATATAGATCAATGATTAGAGAACTGCTATATCTAAATGCTACTAGACTAGATATCATGCATGTATTTTATCTTGTGGTTAGATTTCAAGAATATCCTAGAGAGTCACATGTTGCAACAGTAAAGAGGATATTCAGATACTTGAAGGGCACTCAAGAATATGGTTTATGATATCCAAAGGATACTAATTTTTCTCTGAGTGCTTATACAGATGTACATTGGGCAAGATGTGTTGATGATAGGAAAATTATAAGTGGTGGTGCATTCTTTCTTGGATGCAGATTGGTATCTTGGTTAAGCAAGAATCAAGACTTAGTGTATTTATCTGCTGTAGAGGTAGAATATATTGTAGAAACATCTTGTTGCACACATGTGTTGTGGATGAGACAAACCTTGAAATATATTAGAGTGCTATATGATAAACTAGTTTCTATCTTTTGTAACAATACAAGTTCTATTAAAATTTCAAAGAATTTAGAGATACACTCAAGGGAAAAACATATCTCAATCTGGTATCACTTTTTTAGATAGAAGATTACAAAGAATGAAGTGAATCTTGAGTATGTGCCTACAAAGGATCATGTTACTGATATATTCACTAAGTCTCTTCCTAAGGATACTTTTGAGTATCTCTGAGAGAAGTTAGGGGTTATTACCTATCCTTCTTTGAACTAGATGCATAAGGATATGTATCAATCCAATGGATTTTAAGGTCCATTATTTTTTCAGGACTGATGTTGGAGGCTACCTCTTAGGGGAGTAGGTAGTTCTTTGTTTATTATTGTATTCAAGGGGAGTTAGTGTTGGTGCAGGTTGGTCTTGTACTTTGTTATCTATGTCAAAGGATATGTGCAGTGGTTGCTAATTGGTATAGTTTGTTGTGTTCTCCTAAGGGGGAGTATGTAGAGCAGTAAAAAGAAAAGGTAGTTGCAGAGTAGTTGTTCTCCCTTATAGGAATTTACCTTGAGGGAGAGAGAAATTATGTATGTTTGATGTCAAAGGGTGAAAGAGATGCAAATATTTTCCATTTTCCATTGATTTCAATGGGGGGGAGAGAAAATAATGTAAAAAAGGATCAGTTGAGAAAGAGAAACAATTGATATGGAGCAGTATGTTGTTTATGTTTTCTATTGGTGTTTCTTCACATCATGTGTTGACATCGATGATAAATGGGGAGATTGTTAAAAGTATGAGTAGTTGGTGTTGCCATTGATGTCAATAAGCTTATGTTTGTGTTGTCATGGTTGAGATGTTGTGGTGATTATTTTATTAGTTTCATTATGTTGTCATTAGTAAATGTTACCGGTGTCAACCTCTAGTGTTTCTTTGATAAGCTTGTGTTTATGGATGCATGGTTGAGTTGATGTGTTTCATTTGGCTTGGTGATGATGAGGAAGTTGTGAAGATGATCATAATGTGTCTTTGGTGCTTGGTTTCCAGTGCTTTTGAGAAATTTTGAATAAAAGATGAAATAGTGTGTTGTAGAGGTGTTCTAGGATATAGAGTGGTGTTCTAGTTTTGCTCCATATTTATTTTGTGTTGGAGATCTACTTGTTACACCCCCATTGTGTAATTACTATTTACAATTACCAAATAGGGTAAATATGTGCAAAAGTGAATTTCGAAGATGAATAAATTGTGCTTGTACCTTATTTTTAATACAAATGTTATCTCATTTGATGTTATCTCATGGAAAAGTACTGCATATATGTGAATGGATGGTTATTTAGTTGTTATTATAGCTTTGGATATGTTTTGTGTATATTGCATATGTTGTGAAAAATTGATTGTCATGTGCATTTGTTAGTGGATGCAAGTATATGTTTTATTCCTCTAGGTGGAGGGGAAGTATCACTTAGGAGAAGATATTGGTCAGGTAACCAATAACGTAAACTATCTAGCATACACACACCACAATAGAATGATTGAGTTGATTTAGTTTGTGGGAATTTGGTAAGTCATCCTTAGTTGATGTGTTAGTATTAGTAGAGTCTTGTTTAACTATTGTGTGAATTATTGGGTGATGTTTATCTATTCGACTTTGGAGTTCTTCTTGTTGCATTATGACTATATGGATAAGAGGGTCATTCATGGAGTATGTGTATATGTGTACACATACATAGGATTTAATGATATGTATATGTACATGTATAGATGTACCACACGTAAATACTTATCGATATGGTGGTAATTGTGAATGTCTACATGTGCATAAAATGTGAACATATATATATATGTGTGTGTGTGTGTGTGTGTGTGTGTGTGTATAGTATAAATACATATCTATATGTATATCTGTATCAATACATGTGTACATTGGAAAATGAATACGCCATACAAATGCATCGATATAGGTATACATACACATATGTTTACATAGAGGCATATACATATATACATGTATATATATGCATACATTCGATATATTATGATTGTATGTGAATACTATTGTGATTATACTTGTCTAATACTGAATAAATATCTATATTGTTGGCTTATGATATATATATGTAAATATATATTAATATTTATATATATATATATACATATACATATATATATAAATATATGATGGTATTTATATATGTATATGATATATGATATATATATAATAATGTATATTTAACATATTATATATCATTAAAAATCAAATATCATTTACCATGATAGAAGTCGATTTATAAAGGTTGGTTATAGTCATTTATGACTATGTTATTAGAGGTCAATAGAAGTTTCTTATGACTATGTTTGGTGAAGCCGAGTTTCACTCAAGATATTACACTTTATGAAACACATGTTCTACATTAATCCCACAACATTATATCGATACAAGACATAGAATTAGTCGATGAAATGGACAATATTATCTTTGAATTGGTAAAATTTAATTGCCATGGTTTATACATCTTTTGATACATGAGGAATAGTCGATGAATTTTTCAAAGAGTTAATATCTTTAATCGACTCACCCATAGTTTAAGTCAATAAACTCTTAGTGTTGCAAATTGGTAATTGATTGATTCTAATTGCATGAAACCACACCAGTGGTGAGAGGAGTGTGGAAGCTTTGGTTCCACCTTTGGAAACCCATTTTCTATAGATTTCTATTGATGGAGATAATTCGAATTACCCATGTGCAAATTTGAATGAGTCTTCATTTGCTATAAATTTTGCAAGTTGATCTGTAGAGGTTTTTGCTAAGTATGAGCTTGTTTGATCGCCACCTTTTTACTGAGTTTTATGTGTTGATTTTCATGGAGTTTGTTGTCCATTTTCATGCCTAAAATGTAAGCTAAGAAGTTACCTTGAATTTGTATAAATATTAGTGCTTGCTCATTTGAAGGACACATCATTAGCATTCTTCTTCCAAGCCTTATGCTGCACTATTGTCAACTCATACTCTATTTTTATTTGTGTGAGAGAGAAAGAGAGAATTCTATTTATTGTGAGAGAGTTGTTGTTTGAGATAAGTAAAACTATCAACTTGAGAGATAGAGTTTTAGTGTGTCATTTTATTGAGAAGTTATATCAAGCCTGTTGCTGATTGGAAGAGGTTGCATTGTTGTTGATAGATTAGACAAGCAATAACATGCATGAGGATATTCTTCTTTTTTATTTTAAATTATGAATGATTTTTCTCCATGTATGCTTGAATTCTTTTTTCCAAGTACTTTCATTTAGAGAATTTAGAATGTCTTTGAAGAGGGAATATAAGCTTTTATGTTTTTTTTTTATGTTGTGCTTGTAAGTACTCCATAATAGGAGATTGGTGTTTATCATAGGTATTATATACTAGGCATGATTGAACATGAAAGTCACATGTGATACAGTTAGCTAAGTTATTGATTTAACTAGAAATTCTTGTGTTTACTCCTAGGATTGTTTATCTAGTATGGGAGGGAGCTTGTGTACTTACTTTTTAAGTAGCTTTATTCCAAGTAGATTAAAATGTTGATAGGTTATCTCTGGGATGATAGATTATACATTGAAGAAAATACCTATGTGTAGTAAATAAGATGGAATTAAGTTGAATCGACCTTGATTACTATATGTGATAGATGACCCTCAGTAGAAATAATGAATGAAATAATTTGGAAAAAGTAGTGTGATGACCTTTGGATCCACTATCAGGTCACCATGATCTAGTATTACATGCTAGTTCAAGATTGTGGGATTATAAGTTCTATTTATGTAGGACACATCACTATGCTCAATTGGTTGTCATTATCGGATACTCTACCAATCTCTTCGTCAAAGGGAAGGGCCATCTATCAAATGATAGATGTGTGGGGGATCGCATTAAGATACCGTGGTTAGCAGAAAAGTGCTTGAGTGATGCTTCTCCTCCACAGTAGGAAACAAAAGAACCAAGATTTGAAAGGAAGGATCATGGACCGTCTTACAACTATTTGTTACAAATCTCCTAAGCTATGTATGTAAGTGTATGCATTCTTGTATTCATGTAACTTATGAATTATTTAATGAAATTTAATCTTGATTGTAATATGATATGAATCTTTGTACATATATTCTCAATAAAGAAAATATTTTTTTTTATTGCAATGACTTGTTACTTAGTTTATTTACTCACAAGGTGTAAACTTAGAAATTTTTACTTCATTAAGGGTTGGTACGTTACACTACTTGTGTGGTTTGGATTTTTTGGTCAAAAGTGTTCATAGATGTTATATCCAAAATTTGTTGGTCTGGATCGTATGCAGAAGAAGTTGTGTTCACCAATGTGTGAATTGTGTTGTAGTTTTGTTTGAGATAAATGGTTTTTCTTTTCATTTCTTTAAAATTTTGTTTCTCTTCTTGTGGTTCTAGAATTTTTTTTATAATTTTCATATCTACCTTCAATTGAATTTTTTCATGGTTTGGTGCTCCACAAGTTAATTTTTTGAGTTACAGTGCATGGAAGTTTATCTGGGTGAACATGATGAGTCTATTCTTCTTAGATGAAAGTTGTTGTGAAGGAATTTATTAGTTTTAGGTGTTTGTGGAATATTCAAAATTGTGTTTGGTTCATGTGTCTTCTTTGGATTTGAGGAAGCATGTACTTAAATGTTAATGGTGTTTACACAGATTTGATCGACCTTGGGTGTTTACACTAATTGTCGATTTTCTTCGGGTTTTTTTGAAGCGTGGTGTGGCCTGTATGAGTAGATTTAGGTCTGAGTTAAGGTGTGATGTGGTCCACCTTCATTCCTTTCCACCATGGGAATGCTTTGGTGCCGACCCAATTTGAATTTTCATAGTTGAGGTGCATAGCCAACCTTGGAGAATGTTTTCAAGGTTGAAGAAGGTATAAATAAGTGTTGTGTTGATGGAGGATTAGTGTGTACAGTGTGTGATGTGATTGTAGAGTAAGGAAGTGTGAAGTTTTGAAGTGTAGTGCAAGCTTTAATGAGTTATACTACTATAAGTAGTGAGAAAAAGGTGTCTACAATCTTTAGAAAGGTTGTGAATGTGTTGGTGATGCTGTGGTGGGATTTTTTGTTGCATTGAGATGGATTTCTCATTGTAACATTCTTTTTTTCTTTTGTAGTGTAGAAAAATGTATTCCTTTACATTTTCACACTTTTTTTGGGTCCCCTCAATTAAATTAGATTTATTTATGCCTTAATAAGCTCTATTTTACATCTACAAGCCTAATAAATTACATTTTTTCAAAGGGAAACCCAACAATAATTAATGCTAACACATAAGTAATTACCTTGAGTAATGTGTGTTCCAGGAATAGGGACCTGCAACCCATTCACCACCTCTAATCCTTTGGACCCATTTTTAACATTTTTTTGGTGGTATTTTAATGTCCCTAAATTCAAATTTCAATTTCGGCTTGTAATGCTTAATTTTCAAGAAATTAAGGATAGATATCTATAAATACAAGGTTATTTTATCAAATCAACTAGAAGTTTTTAATTATATTTTTGAGATATCAATCATAAGAGAAAATATTATTGTCAAGAGCATTCAAGGGAATATTTATCAATAAACTACAACAACAATCAAGATCTCAAGCATCATGTTAAAGTCTTTTACAATCATGCATGTTTTTGGAGCTAACAATGTGATGTAGGTTTCAAGCATTCAAGCATCTATTCAAGACATCAAATAAACATCCAATTCAAGCCATTTCATGAAAGTTTCAATCCTTCAAGGATCTCTATTCAATGGTTTCAAATCAAGGGTACTTGGTGAGTTGCAACATATAAGTTGTCCATTCATCATTCCTTTCATGTTTCATTATTTCATTTCAAGTTTTCATTACCAAAACAGGGTTTGACCAAGGAAAACCCCCATCCATCAAAAACAAACAAGATTTCCCCTCTTGTGTATGTGAAATTTCATAGGTTGATAAAAATTCAAGATCTCAAAAGAGCAATTTTGCAAAGTTGCATTTGTTATCACCTTTGTTTCCAAGCCACAAAAACTCAAATCTCAAATTTATTTTTAGCTTTCCGATAATGGGATCTAAGGGGATAAAGAGTGCAAAAATAGGGCCCAAGGATTGTAAAATCATATTTTAAACCTCTACACAAGGACCCATTGCCTATAGGCGAATTAGTCCTAGGCAGCCTCTCAGAAAGTCAGTTTGGTGGCAGGTACACTTCACTCTGCCATTTCCAGATTTGCTAAAATTCTATTGTTTGAGTCTGTATTATGATTTAAATTGATGATTCAAGTTTGAATGAGCACAATTGATTTTTTTACTATTTTTTAGTTTTTCTCCCAAAAGTGTTGTTCAAGTTGATACCCATATCCTCAATCATAAGGAAACCAACAGATTCCCCCATTGAGTTGACTCACCTAAGGGTTGTAAGTCAATTCTTTGTGGGGATATCATTTCCTAATGAAATAAAGGAAGGATAAGCTCATCACCCCAATTTTCCCCATTCCATATTAATTGAACCCTATTTTTCTATGTTTCATTTTTGTGAACCTAACTTTGTACAATAAAATTCTAAAATTTTGGAGTCTATTTAAACCCTAGATCTAGGATTTTCTTTACTTTGTATTGCATTGCATTATTTTTCATCTCATTTAGGGTTGTTAAAATTTCATTAGTTTTCATCTCATTTAGGGTTTTAGGTTTGCATTTTACATCCTTTAAAATCTGAAAATTTTAAAAAAAATTGCATGCATATTACATTGATTTTGCATAATACTTGGATATTAGTGTACTTTTCATCATTCACATTCAAAAATTGAGTCAAAATTGTATTTTAAAAAGTGTCATATTGTTCATCATTTAGCATTTAAACATCAAAATCTGGAAAAATCTATTGCTGAAACCACAGTTTGAGACCTGGAACAGAGAACACATACAACAACCTAGAAATTGCATTTTTCATTTTTTCAAACCCTCTACAAGGGCCCATTTTCCCATGGGTGAATGAGTCCTTGAGGGCCTATCAAAACCATATTTTTTGGGAATTTTTTTGGTCTTATGCACTTCCCAGATTCGCTAGTATAACCACTATCTTGGTCTGCCAATTTTTGGGAATTTCTATTTTATACATTAAGGTCTAATCGTCCATTTAGTTTAGGCATTGCAAATTGGAAAAAATGTTGCATTTCAAATCTATAGAAAAATTATTACATCATGTTTTCATTAAAAAAGTCTCTTGTTATCATACTTCATGTTCTATTTTTCAGATCTTATTGAATACTCTAAGAAATTATTGTTACAAGTATATGAATACAATGAAGTCATTTCTCCTATTTTCTTATTTTTCATTAATCCCTCTCCTGTATGTGAAACTATCTTAGTAAAAGAGAATACAATCATGAAAAATCATGACAATAAATTTTGTTCTTCTCCCAATATCTCTCATGTTTGTGAAGAAGATATTTTTGTGTTAGAGGAACCCACCATTGAGAGCCATGAGAATCCTATTTTTTTCTCTTCTACTTGGGAAAATTCTATTGAATAAGAGGATGTACTCATTGATAAGCAAGACAATCCAACCATTGATAGCTCCCCTATTTGTGATGAATTTATTTTAAGAATATCCAACCATTGAATGTCACAAAAATCTAGTTTTCTCCTCTCCTAAAAACCCTCCTACTAGGGAATATATCATGGTGCAAGAGGATGATAGTATGGATACATTTCCTTCAAACAATAGTAATGTGGATTCATTAGATGAAGATTTTAAGTTCACATTAGATACCCCATCAATAGAAGGTCATCTAGATAACTCAATTGAGGTTATGGATGCACAAATTACATCTCCTTTAATTATTGAGTCTCCTAAGTCACCTCCCATCATAGGACCTTGTAAATTTAACTCCAAGAGATATCTTGAATTTTACAATACAACTCCATAGTAAACCTATGTCACAACAACCAACTTATCACACATATAACATTCCCCAATGTAGTGGTAAAGAGCATGATCTTGTTGAGAAAATTCATTGTACTCTAATAAACATATCCCTTTGGGATTTGATTCAAACATCACCTACATACAATAGGATGCTCCAAGAAATTTTGCAAAAGAATGATATCCAGTATTTTGTTAAATTAAATGATGTAGAAACCTCCTTTGATTCTACACAAGTGACAAAGTCAAATATCACATTCCCTCAACATGAATTACCCTTGCTTGAAATACAAAATAAACATGAAGCCTTGATGATAAAGGTGGTCATTAATGAAATTGTAGTTAGGCGCACCCTCATAGACAATGGAGCATGTCTTAATGTTTGTAGTATTGATTTCTTAGATAAAATTGGTGTGGAAAAGAATATTATTTAACAATATTTGTGGCTTTGAAAGTGTTAATGGTCAAACATTATGAATGATCAAATTACCTATTGAGGTCGGCCTTGTAGTTTTTCCTACCCCTATCCATACCATGCCGGGACCTCTTCCATACAACCTGTGGACACCAAACCTGCAATTTTCTAACATAATACAAATAAGTAATATTTAATCATGTTAGAAACTAAAATATAGCATTCCCTATGAGTTCTTAGCTAAATGAAGATAAAAACATGAAAATGAAAGCATAAACAAACCAATGATAACATGTAATCAGTTTAAAACAACTAAACCTTCATCCCATAGGGGGACTGGTGCTCCTTTGATGTGGAAAGAAGCCCTTTGATAACCTTCAATGATGTAGTTGATTCCAAGTACCCAAGATGATGAAACAAGCTTCAAATGTGATGAAAATGGTGAATACTATGAGTGAAAATGACTAGAGTGATATTGCCTCAAGTTGTGGATCCATATTGTGTAGAGAAATCCTATATTTATAGGAATCAAGGATGGAAGAATAAGATAATTTGGTGAATGTGGGATTAATAGGAGAAACAATAGGAATGTGACACTTGTCACAAGGCTAATGGTTGAATGTGGAACACATTTTGGGGAATGTGTGAGTAAAGAGGGTGTAAGAGGAATAAATGAGGATATAAGAAGTAAATGAATGTGGTTGGAGATGTAAGGGAATTTTGTTGAGAATGTAAGAGAATTGAATTCCCTTGTAAGAGACAAGATGGCATGCAAGGAGTAAATGTATTTTTAAGAGGTATTTATGGGGGTGCAAGAGACTTTTGGAGAGAAATTGAATGAGGAGGTGGTTGGGAGGAATATTCCATTGTGAGGACAAATAAGGTAATTAGATAATTAAAAGAAATGAATTTCATGTGCAACTTGGTTAGTTGGCCATGGGTTGACTCAACCAAGGTGGAGTTAAAAGCTATAGGATTTGTTAATGATGATTAACAAGTAGATTAGGGTTAATTAATTCAAAATTAATTAACCTGGATGGGTTAGGAGATTGTGACATTTGATTTTAATAATTGGATTTATTTAATTAAATGAGAGGAATTAAGGGGATTTAATTAAATTATTTGATTTAATTAAATAGGATGAATAATTAGTCATAATAAGGTGAATTAATCTAATAAAATCAATTATTTGATTAATAGTATAATTTGATGAATTTAACTAAATAATATTGATTATTTAATTAACTGGTTAGTTTGAAGTGATTTAGGAAGAAACGATGTTAGTTAATCAAAATCAAATGTGTAGTATCAATCGAGACTTTTTAAGCATCTACTTAACCTTCTCCTAGGCAGACCATGGATTCATGCCATGAAAGTAGCCCCATCTACTCTTCACCATGAGATGAAATTTGAATACAACAACAAGATATAGATAGTTGAAGTAGATGAGCAAAGCTATAAATCACAAGCTCAACATTATCATAACACTTCCAAATCCCTTCATACTTTGATTCCAACTTCCAAAGTAGAACCTATACAAGTTGATGTTAATCCTAATTTTCTTTCAACTACAAAAAAACTCTTAAGTGATGATTGGGGATCGTTATATTTTACACCTCATTTCAAAGAAGATTCCAAAATCTTGCCCTCAAAGTCCAAAGAGTGATATACAAATAATTCATCTTCAAACACACATTTTAGGGGTGATTGTTGTTTATTAGATTTTACACCCTCCTTTATGGGAGAGTACAAAATATCACAATCTAAACTAGAGAAGAATTGTGTTTTATTTGTTCAATTTGGTTCTACATCAACATCACCCTATGGTGGTGATGGGGACTCTTCAACTCCCATCCCTAATGCGAGGAAGATACTTAACTTTACAAATCTTAACAAGGATTTGTGTGCTCGTGAAGAAGCCAATACTTCTCAGAAGCATATGATCTCTTAATTTGAGTTGGAAGCATGTTATGGTCTTGGATGCAAACTCCTTTCTAAACATGGATATAATGAAAACATGGAGAAAATTAATAGAAATCAAGTGAAATATATACCATACTTTTTTGAGAAAGGTCTAGGTTTCTAACATTTATCTTCATCTTCATCTAATGCCTTATCATCTACCGTGTGTATGAAATCTTATGATGAGAAAGAAATGTTCCCTGATATTGATCAAGAGACTATCTTATTGAGGCTTCTCAAATCCCACTTGATTACTCTTCATCCAAGATCGAAATAAATTCCATAACAAGAATTCATTTTGTGCATATCATCGAGTACATGGTCATCCAACTAATGAATGTAAAGTTTTGAGTGATAAAATTCAACATCATAAGGATTTTGGTGCTCTTCCTTGTGTTGATGCACCTATTTCCTCTAATTGATATTGATTTTTATCATATCATGTTGCTCATCACTGTGGAATTAGTAGCTTTATGTGTCTTTCTCATTTGCATTCATGGTGGTACAATGTTAGGTGCAACCATATTTCTCTTGGTAGCAACATTATAGTTCTTGGTGGTTGTATTTACCTTTATTATTGGGAGGCAAGGATAATTAGTGTTTGGGAGGTGTGTATTCTTTCCAAGGATCCACTCATTCTCTCTTTCTACTTAAAATACCAACATAGCAAGTATGTTGAAATTTTAAGTGGGGGGCATATTGTCCCTCATTCATTATTTGCATGTTCCCTTCTTAGTGATGATAGCATACATCTCCTAAGAAATATGAACTTTTTATTCAAAGTGTGGTCTTCTCAATTCACATGATGTGTCTTCTTGGTGGTGTCATTGGGTTTGATGTCCTTCAAGATTGTGACATTTTATTGGCATATGATATTCATTTTAGTGGTAATGCTATGAATAGCATTACCTAAGTTGTGAATCTTTTATCCTCAATCGGTCCTCTCTTGGAGACATTAGACATGATGTTCCCTAAGGTGAGAACTTTCATGAATTAAGAAAAACCCCTTTGAACACTCATTGTATTATTTATAATTTTTTCATGAGTGCCTAGAATAATGAAGCTTGATAGCCTTGTGAAGCTCAAAGTTAAAACCCTTTTTCAAGGCCACCAAGCAACACAAATTTCTTGCCAGTGGAGCCTTTGTCATGAGTACCTAGCATAACACAACTTGCTAGTCTTGTGACCATTTCCACTGCACTTTATCAACGTTATCATGAAATATAAATTTGGTATGGTTGATACATGGGATCTTGTAGACCTAGCATGAATTTCTCATCAGCCACCTTTTTGTGGGTACATATCAACCTACAATGTGTTTCTCACTTCCTTGGGGGCTCACCTAGGGGACAATGGATTTCACTAGCCCTTGTGAGCATATTTTTCATGGCCACCAAGCATAACACAACTTGCTTTCCTGTGGAGCCATGTGTAACTTCACAAGTGATTTTACATCCTTATGAGTGTATTTGATGGATGTGGCATAACCCAAATTTCCAGTCCATCTTTCTTTCCTCTTCACATTAAATTTTGCATTGTATGTTTGTGTATCTTTTCTTTCTTTTCCATATCATACATATTGTGTGTGTCCCTTTGTTCTTATGTTCATTTTCCATGGGATATTAGATCTTGGGGGCTTGAGCAACCCCCTCAATCCTTGTCATACTATCCCGTCAAAATTTGTACACTTGGACCCCTCTTGACACATGTTTGTCTACTTTAGTGTGAGTTTGATGCAACGTCATCCTCTCACTAAAGTGGGGGCTAAATGAAAAGTAGAAAAATGTACTCCTTTACATTTCACACTTTGTTTAGGTCCCCTCAATTAAAATAGACTTAATTATGCTTTAATAAGCTTTATACAATCCTAATAAGTTAAATTTTTTGAAGGTAAAACCCGATAATAATTAATGCTAACACATAAATAATTACCTTGAGTAATGTCAACTTGTAATGTTTAATTTTTGATAAATTAAGGATATTGTCTATAGACATCCAAATTTGACCACTTCCATATGGTCATAATCCTACCATTTATTTGTCTAATCCATCTATATTAATTAAATGACACATTTAATTAATATATCCCCTCTCTCTAAGCTTCCCAAAAGTATTTAATTAAATACCTTATCCTTTACCATTTCCTCTCTAAATTAAATAAATCAATCAATTAATTTAATTTAGTCGATTATCCTTTTCAATTTTTAAATTCATTTTTTCTCTCTCATTGTCCCATCTTCCATAACCTCTCCAATAATCTGGGTTAATCTAATTAATCCCTCCTTAAGATGTGCATATCCTTAATTAGGATTAATGTCACATCCTCCATATTTAGCCACTTTCCTCTAATCCTCATTAATTTTCCTAATCACCTGTTTGCACAATCCTAATCCTAATCACTTACCTTTTCTAGCATGTCCTTAATTCAAACTTTCATGGTACTTACCTTTTTTGGGTTGACCTCTTCCCCATGTGAATTAAAAATTCACACTTATTCCCCCCATGCATTTGTCTTCCCCATGACCTCTCATAGGTCACATCAAGTACATGGACAAATACCTCCTTTTCGAAGACTTTGTCTTATCCATGTGTCTCTCCCAAGCTTGTGAATTTTTAATTCATTTTTATTCTTCCAATGTCTTCCTCATTCCCCATGGTGACAAGGGTGGACTTTCCAAAAGTCGTCACTTATCACTTTCAACCCCATATGGGGCCAAAGAATGCATTTTTGAGGAAATCCTCTCCCATCCCAAGGTACTTGATAGTACCTTAGGACCACATCACATTTTCCATCTCACCATGTCCTTGGCCAATTCATCTACCACATGGTGATATGTGAGGGCTTGTGATTCCTCAACTCACCATAGCTCTCCATCTTGGCCATGGTGGTTCAATCTTGACTGTTGAATCCTCTAGAGAATTCAAATTCTTCTATAAATAACCCCCCTTCTCATTCATTATGGGACATTCATGCATTATTACCAAACTTATGCTCTCAAACCATTAGCCATTGTTATTGCAATTCACCTACATTGTGCATCTTGCATCTTAGCCATTATTGCATTTATACATCCTCATTGATCACCCAACTACCATTTCCATCACAAGTTTTCCATCAAGGATCACAAATTAGCAACCATCCAAGGGCCAACCAAAGATCAACTCAATACAAGGTAAAATTTGTTGTTCTATTTATCTTTATTGTGTGTGAGTTAATGTAGCCCTATCTTGAGGTGCTAGGTGTCATTTGCTTCTTTTACATTCTGTTTTGTTTTGCATTTTTAGATGGGGAGATTTCACCTGATCACATTTATGGCACACCCGATGGGACCCACGTCACAGGTCCATTGCTTTTATGTTTGTTGTTTTTTAAAAGTTTGCAAATTTTGGAATATAGAGGCGACCCCGCCCTCAAGGGGTGTCCTTGCCCGGGAACACAAAATATTTTAATTATTGTTTTGTTGTTTTCTGCTTTCTGACAATTTGCAGGTTCCCAAGAGGGGTGACCTTGCCCAAGAACACATACTATTTTTCTTGTTATTTTGTTGTTTTATGCTTTCAGACAGTTGGCAGGTTCACAAAATAGGCGACCTCGCCCAGGAACACCGATTGTTTTTCTTGTTGTTTTGTTGTTTTTTGCTTTCTGACAGTTTGCAGGTTCATAGAAAATGTGCCCTTGCCTAGGAGGGGCGACCTTTCCTAGACACATAAACAAAACTACTAACATAATTTTTTCAGGAGGTAGAAAAATTTCACTGCACACATTTTTGGCACACTCGGAGGAGAAACATTGTGTATTTAATCTTGTATTTTCATTTTTAAATTATGAACATAGGATTAATTAAAGGGTCAAATAAACTTATTTTTTTTGTTTGAAAATGGGATATTGACATATTCAATCCCCTTGCACCATTTGGTGATCTTGGGTGAAGAGGAATCATAGCCCATTTAGTCCTTTTTTTACCCATTTTCATTTTATTAGAGGGACCTACTTGTGGATTTCATCACCCCAAGGGACGATCCCAACCGTGTGTTACCGATGGGTTATATAAAAGGGGGAGGTGAAAGCTATACCTCAATCCTGTCATGTCATGTCTGACGGAGCGTCAAATCTAGGGTGATACCTAGACAAGATGTGAAGAGTTGGTTTGAGCACCTAGTATCTTGTTGGCTACTCCTGACTCACGCTTGTGACAAACTGATTTTCACGGTTGTGCCCCACGTACCATATGTATATTAGGGAATCCCTTAGCAACCTTGTTAAGCCTAGATAGAAGACCATGTTGACCATACACTTAATACTAAAACTCTACTTGTGTTGTTTGAAGTGTCTTCTTGTGAAAAGTTAGTGCTTGTCAGTTAGTTTTGGCATTTTACTTATGGTTTTAACCTTTTCCATCACTATTTTTTACTAAGTTAAGTTCAGAACAATACACAGAGGCAACTTTTCCCAGAAACAGGTGACCTTGCCCTAGAGGGGTGACCTTTCCCTAAAGGGGCGACCCTGCCCCCTATTTCAGCTGTTGTTTATCCTAACCAAGTCAATCTTTTGGTAGTTTTTCCCGTTTGGACGACCTTGCCCACTGTTTGGGTGACCCTGCCCTCTGAACAACCTTTTTCAGCCTTCGTTCGCTAGTCGTTACCCTGTTCTAAGAACCTGTTTTCTAGTTTTGAGTGTCATTCCCTCATGCGAAGTATCTGTGTACCCATTTCGACCATTCGTCCAGCTATTTCAAATATCCATTTTCCCGTTCCAAATATCATTCCTCCTTTCCAACTACTCATTCACCCATTTTGAGAGGTCGTTCACCCGTTCTGGGAAGTCATTCACCCATTCCGGGAACCCATTTTCCCGTTCCAAGTATCGTTCCCCTGTCTTGTTCATCTGTTCACCCAAGCTGAGTGATCGTTCGATCATTCCGTGAACCCATTTTCCCATTTTGGAAGTTCTTTTATTGGTACCACTTAACCATTTTTTAAACTGAGAGTCTGTTTGGGTGACCCTGCCCAAGTTTGGGCGACCCTGTCCTGAATAAGAGACCCTACCCTAGATAGATGTCCCTACCTTGGAATAGGAAACCCTACCCTGGACAAGCATCCCTACCCTAGAACAGGCGTCTCTTCCCCAAGAATAAACATCCTTATCTTTTCTTCTTCATTTGGGGCCCCCCATTTGGCTCCGTTTTGGTGTCTGTTTAGTAGATTTTTGCCTTGTTCATCACATCTAAAGAGTCAATCCTTCATAACATAATTAGCCAACATCTATCCATCCCCAAGCCATCCAATTTTCACAAAAAACTAGGAATTTATTTACCCCAACTTTTTGGGGTCATAACTTTCTACTAGGTGCTCAGTATTCAAAATTGTTTACACCATCGGAAAGGTTTCCTAGAGTACTACTTCAATCCCTAAAATTGTGTACCTTTGATAACCCAATTTTAGGGATTTTCACAATTTTCAACACCAAATTCCGCTTTGAAGAGCTCTGAAAACGTGATTTACTATGACATAGAAAAAAAAATCGAAAAATATTAAAATTTTTAATTTTTGGTTTTTCTCAATCCTATCACCCTTGGACTATTTTGGACCATAATCTGAGCTTTAATCTAGTCCTAATCTAATATCCAATCCAATTCTAATATGAGCTTTAATCCCATCATCCCAATCTGAGCTTAACCTGAATCCCAATTTGAGCTTTCGTCCATTCTTCTGATATCAAACCAAATCTTACAAACTCTTCCCTCATCTTATTCCAATCCATCCTCCTCCATCATCTACTATTTTCTGCTAATTATCTATTCTTATCTTTGCCCTCCATATTCATTTATCTAACTTCATGAATCCTTATCCTCCTCCTATACAACCAGTAATAGTGGTCAAGGGGAATCCTAACTACATTGATGACGATAAGGAAAGTTGTGTTGATCAAGAAGAGTGTGTAGATCCCATTGATGATATCATTGCTTGTAAGACTTTTACAATCACCCCCCAAAATCTAGCTACTCCTTCGAACTATCTCCCCATGTCTCCATCCACACCTAATAGCAGTCCTTATGCTCCCCTTGACAAGGGATATCTAGTATCTTCACCATCCACATATTCATCATGTTCCCCCTCTCCACCTCTATCCTATCCAACATCCACATCCTCCTATAGTAATCCACCATCCCCAGAATTCTACCCTTATCATCATCAACAATCCCAATATCTCCACCTTAATCCCCCATCATAATTTTCCCATCCTAATCCAACACCCACACCTTCCTATCATAATCCACCATCCCAATATTTCTCTTGTCCTAATCTACCATCTCAATCTTCTTATCCTAATCCTCCACCCATATCCTCCTACGAGCATACATTAGCCATGTCCTCTTATCCTAATTCACCATCTCAACCTTCCTATCCTAATCCATCATCTGTGTCCTCCTATCCCAATCCACCATCCATGTCCTCCTATACTAATCCACCATCCACGTCTTCTTATCCTAATCCACCACCTCAATTTTCCCATCCTAATCCAATATCCACACTTTCCTATCATAATCCACCATCCCAATATTTATACTATAATCAACCATCCCAATCTCCCCAATATCCACATCCTCCCATGCCACTTCCCCCTCCATCGCATTATTTCTTATTCCTTCCTCCAATTCATCAAATTATAATCCTCCATCCAATCCTAATCCACCAGTCTCTAATATTCGTCCTCATTTCCTCTTAGTCCTACATCCAATCCAATTCCCCTATCCAATCCTAATCCACCAGTCTCTAATCCTAATCCTCCATCTCCTCTTAATCCTCCACCCAATCCTAAACTTCTAGTCCCTAATCCTAGTCCACCATCCATTTCCATCACCCTACCCAATCCTACATCTCTTCCAAGTGTCATCCAAGGAATCATAACAGAAGCGACATCCCCAAATCCACATCTTGATGTTGTGAAACAATGCCCTCCCACTCTATCATGTACAGTCACTAGTGATGAGGCCCTCCTCCACCCTACACCTATCACTCCCATTACCATTCCTAACCCCGTCCAAACGGTTGAGCCCGTCAAACCCATCGAATCCATCAAATCCCCATCTTCTACTACTAGATCCACCCAATCCATTAGAGACATCCAATCCCCTCCTCCTAGTCCTAATACTACCGAACTTCAATCTCATAATGTTCATGAATCCTCCATCCTCCTATCTCCCCCATTTGAGGAGTCCCTCCAACACTCCTCCCTCGTCATGCCCCCTGCACAAGTTGAGCCATGACAAGGGCTTGATCCAAAGCATACAAGCATATCCCCTCCTCCAAATAAAAATCCTACCATCCCATCCAATCCATCTCAATATCATAGTCCCCCATCAATTCCATCTCATATTCCATCTCCTGATTTGAATCTTGATCCTACCATCATGTTTACCCCTTCTCAAGATCACACTAGCTTGTCCGCTCCATCCCATGATCCCCTTCACACCCAAGATCCAATCACCCCATCTCATGAGCCCTTATCATCCCCTTCCATAAATCCAGAGCTAGCCATACCACCTAATCCCTCTCTCGATCCCTTATCACTTATTCCTCCTGGTCAGGATTTTGCCATCCCCTCGTCTCCATCACATGATCCTCCATCGCTGCCTAACCCTGTCACCCCACCACCACTTTTATATCACCTTGGTAACATTACACTCATCCATGGTGGTCTTCTTGCAAAAGAAAAAAAAATTATATGCACCACCCTTCCTCCTCCACTTGCTAATGGACTTGCATCATGCTTCCAAAAGAATAAGCATCCTACCATTGATCAAATGCTCAAGAACATGAACTATCAAGGAAAAGGTTTAGGCCTTCATGAGCAATGTATTTTAGAGCCCATCCAGGTCAAAGAACATCCAAGTGCACAAGGTCTTGGATATATCTCCCAAGAATCACAATCCAAAAATTTTGGTACAACCTCTATACATCCTAAGCAAGCCTCTTCCAAAGGAATAAAAAACACTTCCCATCGTTCTACCAAACCATTTTCCACCATCCCCCCTCCATCATATTACCTCAAAACAATCGTCCATCTTCCTCCTTCCTCTTTTAAATCCATTTTGGGTCCTTATATCCCTCCACCAAACTTCACACATCCTCCATATACACAGTCTATTTTGGGTCCTTATATCCCAAAAAAACCTCCTCCATCTCATCCTATTCATCCTTTCCTCCATCCATCACCTATCCCTAGTGCACATCATAAAAATTCTAACTTCATAACTCCTAATCAGGATCAACAAATTCACCCCTCCATGCATGCTATCTCGCATCCTCCATCCACACATCCTCGTCAAAAGCATAGCTATATCATTCCATCCACATCTTCTCCAAATCATCCATCACCTCTTACTCCCATTGCTACTACAAGCACTTTGGATGCCACATAAAAAATGCATAAATCCAAACATCCACATGAATCTAAAGCTTCTCATGTCCCCTTCAAAATACATGTTGATGAAAGGAAAAATCAAATCCAAAAGCCCAATCCATCCAAAAGGCCACAAGGGCCCACTAAAGCAAAAATCAAAACCATGTCGATTCCCAAGAAAAAAGAGGCCATGCCTTCAAATGAGAAATCCCTAATGCCATCCAAAGTTGCTAATCGCAAAGCTAATCATTTGCATCCTCCATCTTGTAAATTTTTTTTTGGGTCCTTATGTCCCAAAATTCACTATCCCAACACCCCCATTATCGCCACATTCTCCATTCATCAACCTTCATATCATTTCACATCCACCACTTGTGTCAATGTTGGTCTTGAACACCTTCCCCCATCACACATCCACTCCACCATTCCATCCATACACTTTCCAAAACCCCATCCACTATCCTCCATATCCCCCCATCAAATCCCTTTAATCAATCCTCTTGCATAATACATCCATTCTAATAAGGTTGTACCAACATCCAATAGTCACTTTACATATGGGATTTTTCTTTACCTCGTATGGAACTTGATTCTTGAGTCCTTCATCCATCCATTTTAGCATATGTCTTCTGAATCTATTTATTCATTCATCCCTATCCTTATCCATCTCCATCCATATTTCTATCCGAAAAGTCCCAAAAGTTACAAATAAAATAAAATAAAAATCACAAAAGGTTAGAAAAAAAAAGTGAAAAAGAGAACAAAAACAAAGAAAAAAATAAATGCTAAAGAAAAAATAATTTATCCAATGGTGAAAACTTGGCAAACAAGCGCCTTGGATAAGTATCATGATGAAAACTTGGTAAATAGGCGTCATTTGTAAATCCCCCATCCACTCTACTTCCACAATTGGGGGCAGCTTCCACCTACGCATTCCTTTCCTCCATCTCCTGCATCTACCTATCTTCCACATCCTACCCATCATATCCCATTTGTATCTAATCCCTCCATCTTCCTTGTGATCTTCACCTAGATATGGGAAAACATATATACATGCTTTGGACACCTCTTGGAATATATTCCCCTCATCCATACACTATCATATTCCTTATCCTCGCCATCCATCCTTCATGACAACACCTATATCTCTTCCTTACCCATATCTCCTATCTATGTCCATCTCACCCATCCTTCTATCCCTCTTGCCTCATCACGTATGACACATCTAGAGTGGGGCATCTCCTTATTTGCAATAGAATCCTTGGAGAAATCAACCACCCATCCCTCCCAGTAATATTTTTCATCTCCCCATCCTTCCCATCCTTATCTCCCCATCCATTTATCCATCTAGTAATCCCTTCCATCTCCCCATCCTTATCTTCCTATCTACCCATCCACTAGTCTTGTTCCATCTTTTCATCCTTATCTCCCCATGCATTTATCCATCCAGTCACCCATTCCATCTTTCCAAATCCTTATCCCTTTGTCCATCCATCCTAACATCTTTCTATTTCCCCATCTTTATCCATCCATTTCCCTCTATTTTTCCTTCCATCTCATAATCCCTTGTCATTAGTATCTAGCTATAGGCTACCCCCATGCAATCCAATGCCATACTATCTCACTATCATCACTCCTATCTATTTCTTACATATTCCTAATATCTTATCATTTTTTGTCTCTCATCTAACCATCATTGCATCCTCCCACTTCATCTTTCCATGATTTGGATAACTATCCCATCCTTGAGCTTCGCATAATCCAAATCTCGCGTGATCATCACCATCCCATCCATAAGGCCTATCCTAGCTCATCATATTAGCTCCATCATCATATCTCCTCATCATGGTCATCCCCTATCTATTTTCTATCTTTCGTCCTCATCGAACTACGTTTCCCTTGTGCTTTCACGTAGGTAAGGTCGATCATTTGATCTGCCCTCGGGGTTTTGTCTTTGGCCTTGTGTCGAACTACGTTGCCCCTGTGCTTTCACATAGGCAAGGTTGATTTTTTTGTCCGCCCCTAGGGAATTTTTCTGTCTAGTCTATGTCCTCCATCATCTATCTTCATTGTCCTCTTTTTTATTTTATCCATGGTCTTTTATTGAACTATGAGGGCTTTGTGATTTCATGTAGGCAAGGATGATCTTTGATCAACCCACGAGCCCCTAGGTCTTTAAGGTCTTGTTTTATCATTTTTTTTCTTGTCATATGTTCGTTTGTTCATCTTGTCGTGTCGTCAAGTATGTCCCTATCCTAGTTGGTTCTTCACAAACAAAGGTCACTAGTAACATGAGATCTAATCAGTTTCAGATATCCTGTGTCATGTCGATCAACCAATCTATCCTCCATATTTGGTCTCAACAGGATGTATCCTTCCTAATAGACCGCATTGATCCCATCCATCCTTTTGATCCTGTGGCAAAGGACGTTTGAAATTTGATTGTGATATTTTGATGCTTTTGGTTTTTGTTTATCATTTGAGCTTCCTATTATACCTCATCTGGGTCACCATGATCCTTCATATCATGCTATGCTTTGGCTGGTGAACATAGGGTCATATCTTAATATTTTTGTCTACTTATGTCTTCTTGGTTATCCCACATAGTACCCACCAAGACCCCTGAGGTCTTGTGTTACGCTCGAGCATCCTTTTGTGCTTGTGGCTATCCCAATACCTGGTCCAACCAAATTCATCATGACTTTGGGGTGTTGGAATAGCCTCCTTGTTTTTTTTATTTGTGTATGCATTAGACACTAATATTCCCTGGTTCTATGTACCATGGTACCTGGTGTCTTATTCTATAGCAAAAATCAGTGCTCCAAAAATGGCAACTTGCTCTTCCATTGCATTGCATCTTTACCTCCATCATCTTCATTCATTTTAACCATCTCACATCTCCATCCAATCCTAATCCATTCAATCTAGCACAAATCATCTAATCACATATTTGGTCTTGTTCTTAGCCTTGACCCAATCATCATCATCATCATCATCATCATCATCGTCGTCGTCGTCGTCGTCGTCATCGTCGTCGTCTTCATCGGGATGTATCTTTCCCTATCCTTTTGTGTTGTTTTGGGATCCATCGTTCCCTCATCGACAACACTATCATCATCATTGTCGATAGTATCTATCCTTACCTATCCTTGTGTTGTTCTGGTATGTATCCTTCCCTCATCAACAATGCTCTCAGCGAGATGCATCCTTCCCTATCCTTGTTTTGTTCGAGATATATCGTTCCCTCATCAACAACACTCCATCAACCATCAGTTCATCCTAGCTTGTAGCTTGACCAGGGAAACATCACCTTTGTCCTTAAAATCTATTTGTGCTTACCTTCATCTCTTCATATTATCATCCTCTCTCATCCCTAATTTTTCATCATCTTCCCCCATCTACCCTTGCATCATCTCATCCATTTCAAGAGCACACCCATATTCTCTTAAACCCGCATGTTCTCTCGAGGGGGCATCCTCAATTCCTAATCTTCATCTTCACTCGCATCATCTTTCCTCCTAGTCTCTCCTCGAATGACTAGGGCATCTTCCTTAACCTAACCATTTTCTTCTAGGTGCTATATTTTAATTTTATTCGAAATGATGCTACTTCGTAACACCATCTCGAAGAGGGGAAAAATGTAGACATCCAAATTTGATCACTTCCATATGGTCATAATCATATCATTTATTCATCTAATCCATATATATTAATTAAATGACACATTTAATTAATATTATCCCCTCTTTGTAAGGTTCCCAATATTATTTAATTGAATGCTTTATCCTTTACCATTTCCTCTCTAAATTAAATAAATAAATCAATTTATTTAATTTAGTCAATTATCCTTTTCAATTTTTAAATTCATTCTTTCTCTCTCACTGTCCCATCCTCCATAACCTCTCCAATGATCTGTGTTAATATGATTAATCCCTCCTTAGGATGTGCATATCCTTAATTAGGATTAATGTCACATCCTTCATATTTAGCCACTTGCCTCTAATCCTCATTAATTTACCTAATCACCTATTTGTACAATCCTAATCCTAATCACTTACCTTTTCTAGCATGTCCTTAAGTCAACCTTTCATGGTGCTTACCTTTTTTGGGTTGAACTCTTCCCCATGTGAATTAAAAATTCACACTTATTCCCCCCATGCATTTGTCTTCCCCATGACCTCTCAAAGGTCACATCAAGTATATGGACAAAGACCTCCTTTTGGAAGACCTTGTCTTATCCATGGGTCTCTCCCAAGCTTTTGAATTTTTAATTCACTTTTATTCTTCCAATGTCTTCCCCATTCCCCATGGTGACAAGGGTGGAATTTCTAAAAGTCATCACTTGTCACTTTCAGCCCCATATGGGGCCAAGGAATGCCTTTTTGAGGAAATCCTCTCCCATCCCAAGGTACTTTGCCACTTCATCTACCACATGGCAAGATGTGAGGGCTTGTGAGTCCTCAACTCACCATATTCCTCCATCTTGGCCATGGTGGCTCAATCTTGACCATTGAATCCTCTAGAGAATTCAAATTCTTCTATAAATAACCCCCCTTATCATCCATTATGGAAAATTCATGCATTATTACCAAACTTATGCTCTCAAGCCATTTAGCCATTTTAGCCATTGTTATTTCAATTCACCTACATTGTGCATCTTGCATCTTAGCCATTATTGCATTTATTCATCCTTATTGATCACCCAACTACCATTTCCATCACAATTTTTTCATCAAGGAGCACACATTATCAACCATCAAAGGGCCAACCAAAGATCAATTCAATACAAGGTAAAATATGTTGTTTTCTTTATCTTTATTTTGTGTGAGTTAATGTAGCCCTATCTTGAGGTGTTAGGTGTCATTTGCTTCTCTTACATTCTATTTTGTTTTGCATTTTTAGACTAGGAGATTTCACTTGATCACAATACCTATAATGTTGGAAAAACAAGGATAGACAACTAAGAGGGGGTTGAATCAGTTGTTACCAAAATCAAACTTGTACAACATTAACTAATCCTTATATCACAAATCTGATAATTAATAGTGCAAGCATAAGAACAACACATCGAAGACTCATGAACACCAAGATTTTATACATGGAAACCCTGTTAGGGGAAAAACCATAGTGGATGTTAGTCCACAATATTATACCCTCTTAGGAGTATAATAAAAAATAAAAAGAGAATGCACTTGCATTCAGGCACACTACCTAGAGCACACTGCTCAAAGGGAAGGCTCACTACCTTACATACAATAATCATATTAAATCCATCTGATGAATTTGAATTGAGAAAATAGCTTCTGTGAAAGCCTGAGTACAGTTCTAATTAGGCACACAAAAATTATTCAACCTCTTCCACACTCTACTCTAAATGATCTGACCTTTATTCACACTTGTACATCACTTTTACACTTTATCACTTCTCATAAATGAGGAAAACAATCTTGTATATATATCTGCTACACGGATTTGCATCCACTATTCAGTCGGCCACAAATAAAGAATAAATTACAACTGTCGGCCTTGATACATGAATAAATTTCAATGCGTACCAACACAAGTTGGTCACAACATAGTGAGGATCCAAACAAAAATCTCCAAACATGCCAATCAATAAAATATTAATCCTCATGGATCTGCAACATGATAACACCACAATGTCGGCTAAGAACATGAACACTCGGACACATATCAGAAAAATATCCAATCACGAACACTCCAATCACTGCAAATGTACAACAAGGCAAGAGTACGGTTTGGACTCATCCATGAACATCGTAGGTACATGTGAAGCACATGAGATTACCATAATTTCATCTGCTTCAACCAAGAACACCATCTACAGAAACTGAATAATTGTAGGCACACAGATCTTCGTAACTCCCACTAAACTTCATGCGCACCTCTGAAACTTTCAGAAAACATACTAGAAAGGTTCAACAAAAAACCATTTGAAGCACACCTTTAGATCTTCAACACACAACTATTTCCAAAATTCTGACCTTCTCAGCTCCACTGGTTGCCTGTACTATATCTTTTACAATTTTCTCAATCTCCTCGACATATACAACCTTAAGCAGATAAAAATGCTAATAGTGTTGACATCAATGACAATAATAGATTAGAAACAAAACCACAACATCCAACAATCTCCCCCTTTGGCATTGATGGCAACAGATGATGTGAAAAATAATACCATCAACCCAACTAACTCTTCTTCAACAATCTCCTCCTAATATTGTGTACTTTTTGTTTCCTTCTTCTTTCCCATTTTTTCACATTGCTTCTCTCCCCCTTTGACATCAATGGCAAAGGTACATATGCTCTAATTTCAATTTTGAAAACATCTAACTACTCCCCCTAGGTAGCAATCACCACAACATCAATCTAGAATATGATATGGCAATGAATTCATGGACTGATGCAAATACCTACATCTTAGTTTTGATTAGGAGGGGAAATCACCCCTAACTTTCCTTTGAGTTACTCAAAAGTATCCTTAGGTAAAAACTTTGTAAATATATCTGTAATCTGCTCTTTGGTAGGTATGTACTCCAGTCTGACTTCTTTGTCACTTACTTTGTCTCTCAAGAAGTGATATTTGATGGATATATGCTTTTTCTTTGAATGCAACACTGGATTCTTAGAAATTTTAATGGTGCTTGAATTGTCATAGAATATAGCAATGGGTTCTTCATACTCAATTCTAACATCTCTCAACATTTGCTTCATCCATAATACTTGGGTACAATTGTTTGCAGCAGAAATGTACTTTGCCTCAGCAGTAGATAATGAGACTGAGTTTTTCTTTTTGCTTAACCAAGATACCATCTTCTCACCTAAGAAGAATGCACCACCACTGGTACTCTTCCTACCATCCACATCTCCTACCCAATCAACATCAGTAAAAAAACTTAGAGTAAAATCATAATTCTTGGGATACCAAAGACCAAGATCAACTGTCCCTTTTAGATATCTGAATATTATTTTCACAGTAGTCACATGCGACTCTTTAGGATCAGCTTGAAATCTAGCAACCATGCACACAAAATTTATTATGTCTGGCCTTCTCTGAGTCAAGTAGAGTAGTCTTCCAATCATTGACCTGTATCTTTTTCTAATTTTCTTTTGGAGTATCATCTTTCTGTGTAAGTTTTCATTCGATCACCATAGGTGTACCAACTGGTTTTGCATCTTCCATGACAAAATTCTTCATTAATTCTTTAACATAATTAGATTGAGATACAAAGATTTCATCATCTAACTGAGTAATTTGTAATCCAAAAAATAATTTTAGCTCTCCTACCATTGAAATTTCAAATTCACTTTTCATTTCATCGGAAAACTTCATACATAAATCATCATCACCTTCAAAGATAATATCATCAACAAAGAATTCAATGATATATTATTTGCTCTAATCCAGTTTTAAACACATATTGTTGTTAGCAGTACCTTTATTGAATCCAAGTTTTAGCAGGTATTTGTCCAATATAGCATACCAAGCTCTAGTGGCTTTCTTTAGTCCATAAAGAGATTTCTTCAATCGGCATACCATGTCCTTTTCATCAGTCAACTAAAATCCATCTAGCTGTTCAACATACACTTCTTCTTCTAGTTCACCATTCAGAAATGTTGACTTCACGTCCATCTGATAAACTTTGTAGTTCTTGTTTCAAAAGTAGCATAAGCAAGAAGTAGTCTAACAACCTCAATTCTAGCAATAGGAGATTTTTTTTATTCAAAATCAATACCTTCCATCTGTGAGTAACCTTTGCAAACCAATCTTTTTTTGTTTCTGACCACATTGCCTTGTTCATTCAACTTATTCTGGAACACCCACTTGGTTCCAATCACATTTTTGTTATGAGGTCTAGGAACAAGATCCCATGTATTATTCTTTTGTATCTTCAACAGTTCTTCTTTCAAGGCTTCCATCCAATGTTCACCCTTGCATGCTTCACTTATATTTCTAGGTTCAACTTTAGAAATTAGAAAATATTCTTCTAGAATTCTTCTTCTAGTTTGCACACCTTTGGTTTTGTCTCCTATGAACTGACTATCAGAATGATTTCTTCTCACATACTTAGGATTTTTGAATTTTTATCTTACCTCTTGTTCTTGCGAACTTTCTTTCACACTTTCTCTTGCTTCTGCTTCTTGATTTCCTTGATTCACCAGAACAATCTAAAGTCGATTCTATGTCTGAGCATCATTTTCAGCATCATCATGTTGATCATCTGAATCATAATCATTGACTCTGGATGATTTACCAATATCTTCATCAACCTTAACATTTGCACTTTCAACCACTTTCTTCAACCTTTTATTAAAGCACTTGTAAGCTTTGATTTTAGTAGAGTATCCTAGGAATATTCCTTCATCACTTCTAGCATCAAACTTACCTATATCATCATCTCTCTTGATGTAGCATTTGCTTCCAATTGTTTTTAAGTATTTGACAGTAGGCTTATAACCAAACCATAGCTCAACAGGTTTTTTACTAGCATTATTGGTGAAATTCACCCTATTAAAGTATACACAAGAATACTTACAACTTCTCTCTAGTAGAAATGAGGAGAATTTGTTTCTAGCATCATGGTTCTATCAATGTCTAGAATGGTTATGTTCTTTCTTTCAACAACTACATTATGTTGAGGGGTCCAAGGAGCAGATAGTTATCTTTGAATTCCATGCTCTTCACAAAAATAATTGAATTCCCGTGAAGTAAATTCACCACCTCTGTTTGACCTTAGACATTTGATCTTTTGACCTATCTCATTCTCTTCTATAGCTTTGAAACTTTTGAATTTTTCTAATGCTTCATGTTTTTCTCTCAAGAAAGCGACCCATATCATTCTAGAATAATCATCAATGAGTAACATAAAGTACCTTTCACCTTGTAGGCTTCTGATTCTGGAAGGACCACATAGATCAATATGTATCAAATCTAGTACTCCATTAGAGTTGTATTGTTTGCTCCAGAAGGAATTTCTTGTTTGCTTTCCCATTTGGCATTCCTTGCATATAGTGTTAGTGGGCCTCACTAACTCAAGTAAATCATTGATTTATTGAGTAGAACTTATCTTGACAATGTTATAAAAATTCACATGGCATAACCTCATATGCCATAACCAGCTTTCATCAATTTGAGCAATCAAACAACTTTGACTAGAAGTACTTAAATGAAAGATATTACCTTTTGTCTTTGTTCCTGAAGCAATTATATTTCTTGAACTTCCTGTTATTCTGCACTTACCATTCTTGAATTGAAGATTGTAGCCTTTATCTACCATTTTTCCAACACTCAACATGTTATGCTTTAGGCCTTCTACATAGAGAACATCATTAGTTTTGTTCTTACCACCAAAATAAATAGTACCTCTGCCACAAATCACACCAGAAGTGTTGTCACCGAACCTCACTACACCACCATCATATTTTTCCAAGCTTACAATTTTCTTTTGTCATTAGTCATATGATGTGAGCATCCCCTGTCAATTGCCCACTCATATTTCTCTTCAACTTTTTCTACAAGAGCTTTCTCAACATTTACATTACTAGCAGATTCATTGGACACCTAACCATTTTCTTTGATAGCAATAAATATCCATTCATCTTCGTTTCCAGTTTCTTTATTATATTCTTCATCAGCTACACCTTCTTCAACATAGTAGAACTTTCTTTGAAATCTAGTATTCTCAGGATTATATTTTGAAACTCTTTCAGGACATCTAGAAGAAAAATGACCTATCTTACTGCAATCAAAGCATTTAATAGGTAACTTTCCTTTATACTTACCATGACCTCTTGATTCTATTTTCACAGTCAACGCTTCCAGTTCTTCCAATTCACTTTCTTCATCTTCAATCTGCTTCATCTCATCTTCATATTTGGATATTCGTTAGGAAATCTCTCCTAAATCATATCTCTTTTTCCTAGATATAGTGGCCTTGAAAGCAAATTCAGTCTTAGGAGCAGACTCACCAAATTCACTTAATTCAAATGCAACAATTTTTCCAATCAACATGTCTTTTGTAATATTTGTCACTATTATGAGTTCATCAATAGCATGAGCTTTTGTCTTGTAGGAAGGGGGCACAAATCTAAGTATCTTAGCCACAATTTTATCATCATTCATAGTTCCACCAACACATCTAATGTCCATCACCAACTCATTTATCTTAAGCAAGAAGGAAAAGATGTTCTCATCTTCACTCATCTTCAAGATCTCCCATTTGCCTTTTAGAATTTGTAGCTTAGCACTTTTCACTAGTGCATCTCCTTCATACAATGTTTCCATCTTTTTCTAAATCTGGTATCCAGTCTTCAATCCCATCACATTTGTCATTTCTGAATCTGTCAAATCACTCACCAATGTTTCTACTGACCTAGTATTAATTTTTGCTTGCTTGATCTCATCTTCAGAGGAGGGACCATTCTGAGGAATATTATATGCAATTTGTGTCATCTTCTAGAAAGGTTCACCAATGCACCTCAAATGACATTCCATCCTAACTTTCCATAGAGAGTAGTTTGTACCATTGAATCTAGGACTATCCTTCTTAAATGGTGTCATCTCAAATCACCTCAAGTTGTTAAGCCTCTTTCAAAGGAACTAGCTCTAATACCAATTGTTGGAAAAACAAGGATATACAACTGAGAGAGGGGGGTGAATCAGTTGTTACCAAAATCAAACTTGTACAAAATTAACCAATCCTTATATCACAGATTTGATAATTAATAGTGCAAGAATAAGAACAACAGATCAGAGACTCATGAATACCAAGATTTGATACATGGAAACTTTGTCAGGGGAAAAACCTCGGTGGATGTTAGTCCACAAGATTATACCCTGTTAGAAGTATAATGAAGAATAAAAAGAGAATCCACTTACATTCAGGCACACAACCTAGAGCACACTTATCAAAGGGGAGGCTCACTACCTTACATACAGTAATCAGATTAAATCCATCTGATGAATTTGAACTGAGAAAATTGCTTCTGCAAAAGCTTGATTATAGTTCCAGTTAGGCACACAAAACTTCTTCAACCTCTTCCACACTCTACTCTAAATGATCTGACCTTTATTCACACTTCTAGATCACTAGTACACTTGAGAACTTCTCATAAATGAGGAAAACAATCTTGTATATATATCCTCTACATGGATTTGCATCCACTATTTAGTCGGTCACAAATAAAGAATAAATTACAACTATCGGCCTTGATACATGAATAAATTTCAATGCATACCAACACAAGTTAGTCACAACATAGTGAGGACCCAAACAAACATCTCCAAACATGCCAATCAATAAAATATTAATCCTCATGGATTCACAACATGCTAACACCACAATGTTGGCCAAGAACATGAACACTCAGGCACATATCGGAAAATCTCTAATAATGAACACTCCAATCACTGAGAGCATACAACAAGGATAGAGTATGGTCTAGATTCATCCATGAATGTTGTAGGTACATGTGCAACACATGAGATTACCTTAATTTCATCTACTTCAACCAAGAACACCATCTACAGAAAATGAATAACTGTAGGCACACAGATCTTCATAACTCCCAGTAAACTTCATGCGCACCTCTAAAAATTTCGGACAACATACTAGAAAGGTTCAACAACAAACCCTTTGAATTGTACCTTCATAACTTCAACACACAGAAATTTCCAACATTTTGACCTTCTCAGTTCCATTGGTTGCCTGTACTATATCTTTTACAATTTTCTCAATCTCCTTGACATATACAACCTTAAGTAGATAAAAATGCTAATAGTGTTGACATCAATGAAAATAATATATCAGCAACACAATCACAACATCCAACATATAAATACAAGGTTATTTTATCAAATCAACTAAAAAATTTCAATTAGATTTTTGAGAGATCATCCCTAAGAGAAAATATTATTGTCGAGAGAATTCAAGGGTAGATTTATTAGTCATCTATAACAATAATCAAGATCTCAAGCATCATGTTAGAGTATTTTACAATCATGCATGTTTTTGGAGCTAACATTGTGATGTAGGTTTCAAGCATTCAAGAATCCATTCAAGTCATCATATCAACATCCAATTCAAGCCATTTCATGAAAGTTTCAATCCTTCAAGGATCTTCGTTTGAGGGTTTCAAATCAAGGGTTTGGTGAGTTGCAACATAGAAATTGTTCATTCATCATTTCTTTCATGTTTCATTGTTTCATTTCAAGGTTTAATTACCAAAATAGGGTTTCAGGTCAAGGCAAACCCCCATCCACCAAAAACAAACAATTTTTCCCCTCTTGTGTATGTGTAGGTTCATAGGTTGAAGAAAAGTTGGAGATCTCAAAAGAGAAATTTTACAAAGTTGCATTTGTTGTCAAGCCACAAAAACTCAAATCTTGAATTTTTTTCCATCTTTTCAACAGTGGGATATGCGGGAATGGAGTTCAAAAACAGGGCTTGAGGACTATAAAATCATATTTTAAACCTCTACACAAGGACCTATTCTCCTATAGGCGAATGAGTCCCAAACAACCTATCAAAAAGTTATTTTGGTGGCAGGTACACATCACTCTGCCATTTCCAGATCTGTCAAAACTTTGTTGTTTCCCTTTGTATTATGCTTTAAATTGATGATTCAAGTTTGAATGAGCATAATTGCATTGATTTACTATTTTTAGTTTTTCTCCCAAAAGTGTTTAGGTCGATAGCCTCGTCCTCAATCATAAGGAAACCAACAAATTACCCCATTGAGTTGACTCACCTAAGGGTTGTAAGTCAATTCTTTGTGGGGATCTCATTTCCTAATGAAATAAAGGAAGGATGGGTTCATCACCCCCATTTTCCCCATTCCATATTAAGTGAACCCTATTTTTCTATGTTTCATCTTTTTTTCTTTGTAATCTGGCAATGATCCCTTCTTTCTTCTAGGTAGTGAGCTCTCTGATAGCGATCTTATTGTATTTGGTTTTGTTATTACTTTATATCGTGAGCTTATCCTTAGTCTGGATTTTCCCTTCTTGGGGTTTTCACGCAAATCTGATGTTCTATTGTGCATGGAGTTGATTTGTTTTAGTTTCTATTATTTTCTTTCATGCTAAATCATTCTAACAGATTATGGGTTAATTAAGTTGATGTGGATCTAAATGTTTATAAGGGTTTTAAAGTTTTAATATACAATTGATTCGCCCCCCTCTCAGTTGTCTTGTACATTCAACAATCCTTAATCTAGTCTAGAGAATGTAACAATAAGGGATCAAATATTATATAGATGCAACATATTCATTTGTACATCACATGCACCCTGATTACAATGAATAATATCCTTTGCAAGGAGAAAAAGGATAAACTACACTTGCGGCTTCATTTTTTAGTTACAATATTGATGCTTAAAGCACCATATCTTATTGCCTCATATTTTGGCCAATGAAATGGTGTAGTGTGTAAATGCTCATCATAAAAAACCAACACATTATGCTCAACATGTTGATTTTTTTCAATGGAGGTCACTCCCAATTTAAAAAGTTGGCAGATTTTCCACAACATGCTAACTCTGTAAGATCTTTTGTATGTGAAAAAGATATGGGATCATGACACCATCTTTTACTATGACATGTTTCTTACCCTATAAATTCTTAACTATCATGAATAAGATGTCTTATTGATTCTCAAGGATTCATAATTTGAGTAGCATAGTCAGAACCACTAAAAAAAAAATAGTTACCTTACACAAAACCAACTTAGATTTGAAATAAATAAACCCATCATTGATAGTTTTTTATGATTCACCTAGGAACCCTTATAGTGGAAAGTGTTGTAAGATACACTCTAGAACTAGTTACGAGTATGGAAAAAATATGCATGCATTTGGAGACGGTAGACGATGGAATTTTCCTTTTCTTGCATGTTCTTGCTTGTTTCCTTTGTCTTGTCACCTTTTGTCATTCTACATTTTTAATCAGAAGTTTTTTGTTCTATTTATTGTGGGTTTTTTAAAAATTGCTTACATTTGGCCATTATCCTTTTTTTTAACAAATGGCTACTAACCATAGTGGCTCAAAAATTAATGTTAAGATTGGTAACTTGGATGCACACCACCATGCAACCTCCAAAGAGATTGTGAAATTTCATTTGATGTGGTACATGAAGTAAATCATCTACTCTTGATGCTATTTTTCCACTTCTTAATTTTGATAATGCATGCAAGTAGATTGAGATGTTTACATGGTAGGATATTTTTTTTGGTAGGATCCATTCTAAAAGAATGCTAAAAGTTTGGGTTGAGTCCACTTGGGTCCCTCATGGGGTCCTTGTGGAATTTTTTAAAACATCACCAAGGGTTTTTTCATTTTTCATTTTTTGGAGGTGAAATTTATAAATACCATTTTTGAACATGGCCCTTTGTATATTCCTACTTTATTTTTATAAGGGACTTGAGAATTATTTTTGTATCTAAGGAGTGTGTCCTCCAAGTCCCCTTATGGGTTAAGTTTTTATTAATTGTATTATAAACCTTATTAGGTCATGTTATATTTTTTCAGCCTCTTCCTAAATAAGGGTTTCTATCGAGTTTAAATTGACTAAGGACCTTAAAGATTTTATTAAAATATAGATTGGTGATTAGTGCCTTATTCAAAGTAATGTACATCTATTCTTGTTGAATGATTGCTACAAGGATCAATATTTTGACCATAAAATTAGAGATTGTACCTTGTCACTCAATAAACTAAGCCAACTCCTAGGCCTTCTAGGGATACTCCTCAAAAGAATGAGGAAGGTTGGACCACATTAAACAGTAGGAAGAATAATTGTAAAAATGAATTGAAGGGATTTTTTTCTAGCAATTGCTTATTCACAAGTTTCAAAACTCGTTAACAATGTGAAACAAATTGTTGCTTTAGAATCTATTGATGAATCCTCCAAAGAGACGAACAACCCTGATTTAATAAGACACCTTTATCCACTAATGTACTATCATCTCAAACAAGTACTAGACAATTTCTAGAAATTCTAGATCACAAGACAAATTTGTGTTGAATAACCATTTATATCGTAATCTAACACTTCAGTTGGACAGCTATAAATTGTTTGAAAGATCCTATAGGTATATATATTTTTAATGTTCTATTAAAAATCATCTCTTTCATATCATACGGCCATGTCGAAAGTAAACTCGAAAGGCCCCACAGACCTGATCTCACCTGTGACCCCGCCACTCCTGCAAATTTGGGCGGATCCCCAAAAATTTAAATTGGAAATTTCGAACCAACTTTGAAATTTAGAAACTTGGCTTCTCCCTCCATCATTTAAACTCCATTTTCACGCCTCTCCCTCCTCAATTGAAATCTAAATTCCCAAAACCCACCCGCCAATGTCATTCAATCTGTGCTTACAAATACATCTCACACTTCACACCCATTCCGCGCATCTCTGCAATTCTTTTCCTACTTATTCTTCAAACACATTGCAGAGTGGAAATGGAGTTGCAGGTCGATCTGCTTCTTCTAGCCAGGCCTCAGCTTGTGGGTTTTTCAATGGCAGAAGACCAACACAAGGAGAACTTTCCTCCATTTTTAGCAGTCAGATCATCCACAACATTTCCTGCTAGGCATTGTAGCCGGAGGCAACCTCTGCAAGAAATTACCCACCTGTTTGCTTCCAATACCAATACCCAATCCATTCATAATGTAAGTATCCTCCATTTTATACGTGTCTTTGTTGGGTTTTCTGTGCTGTGTTGTTTGAGCACTTTGGCTGATAAACTTTCTGTCTCTTTTTTCAGGGAAGAAGAATGTTCTCTGTAGTAGAGATGAGGGAGCTGGTAGAGCAGACATCAGGTGTTAAGAGAAAATTCACAGATCTGTCACATGACAGCAATATTAGTAGTTCCAATCTGAAGAGACCATTGCTTAGAAGAGACTTCAGATGAAATGCTGAGTGGTAACAGGTGTTCACAAGATCTGTGCAGCTTTATTGCAATCAACAAGTCTATATCTCTCTACTGTGATCTACCATGCATTTTCTATGATATTGGATGTCTGTTATTCTTCAATGGATCTATTTTTTTTCCATTAGCCAGTCATTCAGATTTATACAGCAGACACATGAAAATGCGTCTACAATTTTTAATAAATTCCATCCATTTATATAGGGAAGCTGTTACTAAATTGTCTGCTTGATTTCTTCCTACTATGGGAGAGTACCCAGTAGTCCAGCTGGCTGGCTTCCCACTTTTCATTAAGTTGAGTTATCTTGAAAATTTCGCTGTGTTTTAGTTGGCAATCTATTCTTTAAATATATTGAGCTATCTTGAAAATTTTGCCGTGTTTTAGTTGGCAATCTAATTGTTTAAATTTATTGTTTGAGGTAGAGGCTATTAATAGTATATTTAAAAATATATATATTATTATAGATATCTTGAATAAGTCTATTTAAAATAATATTTAGAAATATTAATTTGGAGTTGTTTTATTTTTACAAATTATTTTATTTATCATGTATTGTTTATTTAGGAAATATTAATAGTTTGACATGCAAATGAGTATCAAATTTAGGGTAAAAGGTAAAGAGCTTTTGTTCACACAATCATATCATTACACTCCACCTCTTGCTGCAATTGTAGAATGCTTATCAAAATTAATAAAGTAAAGTATTTTGATCTTTAATATACTTTATAAATTTTATTTGTTAAATAAAATTAATAGTTTAGATGGTATTTGTAAATTTAAAGATTATTATTTTTAATTAAATAATTTAATAGTTGAGTGTATTTGAAGAATAATTGAGATAGTATTTATAGATTTAAATTATTATTTTTAATAGTATACTACTATCATTTGTGATTTGAAAGTTGTTAGTATTAATTATAATTATTAATTAAAAATGGGTTTGTTAGATTTAAAAAATCGTCAATCATTTGTTGTCTATATGAAGTTACCTAAAACAACATGACTTAGTGCACACAATTATAGGTTTGATCTTTTTTTAGAGTTTTTGTGGTCCACCTCAACAAAGGTATGTTGATATGGTATTATATATAATGATTAGACTCAAAACTTTAAATTTAAATAATAAGTTTTTTTTTTAAATATTATATAAAAATTTAACTCTTTTGAAATTACCTCATAATTTTAAGAGATGTAAAATTAAAATACCAACTATTGAATCCTCTCCCCTACCCATTCATTTTATAATAATAAATAAAATTCAAAATTAAAGATTGTTTACTATAATTAATAATAAAACACATCAACTTTAACTAAATTGCTAAACTTTTGTAGATGCTTATTTATTAGTGCAACTTAGCTTGTGTATGGAATTTTTCTAAAGATGGATTTATTTGTTGTATTATTTTGAATTTGCCACCCACACAAATTTCTTAAAAATTTCAAGTTTCATTTAAGGAATAAATACTTGAGTGCTTTGATCTAAACTTCAAAATTAATATCTTTCATATATTGGATTCACACCCTTGGGTCTTATGCTTAGCAGTTGTTGGAAATTGGATCATTAACTTAATGGTACATGCTTCGAGAATATTTACTTAGCTAAGATGAATCAATCAAATGAAAAAAAATCAATTGACACCAACAAAACATGTTTGACCCAATTCAAAAATAGTGCTCCATTTTTTATTTATGTGACATTGTGAGCTTGTTGTGAAGGATTACATTGAATGATTCTACAAACTCACCATTCGGTCTAGGCACCATGGCTTGGATGAGAAGATGCCATAATACATTAATAACCTATAGCCTACCATGTAAAAAGAGATTTGAGTATGTTGAGAATTAACATCATCGAGGAAGCTTATTAATATGTATTCAAGGTCAAGGAGAACTAAATAAAGGGGTATAGAAGAATGCTTGATATAAAGGAGGAATTACAACCAAAAAGTGTGGAACTAGTGATAGGAGATCCCATTTAGGTCAAGGAGGAAGGGATGCAAGTACTTCTCCACCCATTAGAAGTAAACACGACAAAACAAGTTTGAAGGAAGGCTAAGGTGGGACTAAAACCACAAGAGAGGATTTCATGGAATTTATTTCTATAATGATTAGTTAGGCCCTTGATCCTTTGAATGTCATCAATGTAGACTTGAAAGTAATAAAAGGAAATAAGTGGGAACTTGTAAACTCATTGAGAATCAATTAAATCAATGGAGTTGCAAAGATCTAGAGCACGAGGAGATACTCATGATGAGGAGAGTGTTGTTGTAATTGTAGACACTTAAAATTGACCACTTTTGTTTGGTCAATTTATCCTTATTTTGTTTAATTTCTACCACTTGTATTAATTAAATCATGTTTGTTATTTAATTAATATCCTCTCTTTCATCTATTTTTTGAGTCATACCCTAAGGTAATTAATTTACTTATCTTAGACCATAGTATCTCATTCATCCATTAAATTCAATAAATATTTAATTTAATTTAAATCCCAAATCTCAGTTTTTTTCTTCAAATAGGAATTACTCTCACCTCATGTCACATCTTCCAACCTTTTCTATCAACCCCTAATCTTCACCTAATTCACTCCCTAATCATTTGCACACTTAATCCTTGACTAAGTGGGGTCAAATCTTCCCTCACCACTTTGTCCCCTCATCAATTTTCCCTTTCAAAAGAAAACACCATGTCCTTGGGCACATGGGTCTTTCTTCCAAAAGTATCCAAAAAGAATTTAATTCCTTTAAAATTTTCACCCCCCTCACTTTGGAGTGTGAGGACAAGACTTTCCTTTATGGAAAATCTTTTAAACTCCCTCCATGGTACCATCTCTCATCTCAACTCATCTCATGGTGACACTTGTCACCATCTCATGAGTTGAGAGAACCAAATCCATCTCATGCCTTGATATCCATCTTTCAATATCCACCCTTCATCCAATTTCATCCAAATCTATATAATCAAACATAGTAATTCTTATGTTCTCTCACTCATTTTATCATTGGAGCATTGTTATGTTGCACACATCTAATTGATAATTTTGGGCACATCTACACAATGAGAGGTTTGACATACTTCATTTTCAATCAATTTTTTGAATGGTTTGACCTCTTTTCACCTTATCTTGAGTGTTTTCTTAACATTTGTGTTGTTTGGTTTTTAGTGTTTAAATAATTCCTATTGACATTCTTTGTTTTCAACCAACTTTGTGAATGGTTTGACCTCTTTTCACCTTATCTTGAGTGTTTTTCTTGTCGAAATTTTGTGAGCACACATCTAATCGATAATCTTGGGAACATCTACACAAGTAGAGGTTTGACATACTTAGTTTTCGATCGATTTTGTGAATGGTTTGACCTCTTTCCATCTAATCTTGAGTTTTTTTCTTAACATTTGTGTTGTTTGGTCTTAGTCTTTAAATCATTCGTATTTGCACAATTTTATTGCACACACTAACTAAGTGAATACACTTTCTAAAAAGATCAATCCAAATTATTCTTGGGTGAATGCATTTAAAGAAAACATATAAATGAGTTAAGGAGAATCAGTGATTGTTTGGGAAAATATGCTCTATACATAGGAAAATTTACTCAATAGATAGTTGTACTCACTTTGTGCATCAATGATTGCATAAGGTATAAACAATTTATTTTAGGTTTTTTTTTTGCATTTCTCTTCATCTTTTATCTTACCAAAAAAATTACTAAGAAAGAGCTTACTAAGGCATCAACCATTTGGTTGCCATCGGTAAGAGGCCCTTCACCCTTGTGGGTTGTGATCTCTAGTTATCCAGCCACTAATAGATGGTATTAGTGCTTGCACTATGATCCTACATTGATTGTCAACCTACATGACTAATCTAGGTCTGTATGATTTAGCGTGTCTTCTTGTGATTACCAATGCATATATTTAGTCCATTCAATCATTGTATGTTCACTATCTTTGTGACTGTAATATTTGGTCCTTTTTTGTCTTTGTCCATTTGTTAGCTATGGGTGAATTTGCTTTGCACTTGGGAAAATCTGCCTTTTGTTTGGCGTCACTCTTCTCTCGGATGAATCTACCTATTTATTAAATCCTTAGTAGAGAAAATCCGATTTGTCATTGGGCGAATATGTTCACTATTGGGAAAATTTGCCTTGGTGTAATCTTTGGACCAATCATAGTCATAGATAGGAGAATTTAAGTCTTTTTGGGTGAATATTCTTTGTTGGTGGGGAAATTCATGACCTACATGAGAGAATCCACTCTGGTTTTGGTGAATCCATTTTCCATACAAAATATAGAGACCAAATCCCTCATACCATGGATAGCTAGTATTCTCTTGAGTCTAAACTGCTATCAAATAATTTTTACACTCCATATCCAACCACTATCGATCATTTTTGTTCGTTCAACCACCATCAAAATTTCCAAAACATCATCCCCTTTGAACAAGGATTCAATTAAACATATCTAATTGACATCTAGACCACCTAACATCATATATCCAACCTCAAAATCTCAATTAAGGTCCTACATCCTAAATCAACAATCCATATTGATGCTTTCTTGGGAACTTAACCTATCCCAAGTTAGTAATCTATCATTCAAACTATTTCACCTCAATCCATAGGTATAGTTTGTATTGATATCTCCTCTTGCTTAAGAACTTGTCCTATCTCAAGTAGGAAATCCATCCAATCAAACTTTGACATAAGATCTCAACCACAATAAAGAGGAAATTATCAACCATCCATCCAACAATCACCTCATTAGTTTAACTATGTCCTCGAGCTTACGATGAACCCCATCAAACATTTCATATGGCCTCTCACATTCACATAGTCCATCTTCATTCCAATTTGATATTTAGTAAATCCACATCCAAGATCTTCTAATATTGAAACAAATCTTACAATTGCTTCTTTCACATTCTTATAATCTATTTCATTTACCTTCTAATTGTCTATTGTCATTACTTTCATCCATTCCCATCTAATCCAATATCATGAATCCTTATCCTCCCTCAACCATCACACCTCCATGCATCTCCACAAGTTATTCTTATGCTACCTTTGACAAGGGAACTCCATTTTATCCTCCATCCATATTTCCCTCTTATATCTCACCCATATATCTATTGGAAAATATGCCTTATCTTCCTAGCTTGGACTTCCATTTTGCCTTGGAGCCCTGTTTTTGGCCTTTAATACCATACTGCTGCAAGCTTCCCTTGGTGGCACGGTTGTGCAGTTTACCGCTTTACCGTGGGCCACCTTGCTTGGTTTAGCGGTTGGGCGGTGTTACAACCTTACCGCAATGGTCTTCTTCTCGACTGGTGGTGGTGCGGTGAGTGGTGACAGTTGGCGTGGTGATTATTGCCATACCACAGGGGTTGCTCAGAGGTGGTGAGGTAGCATGGTTGGCGGCGTGTTGGTGGAGAAAAGCTTTACCGTCTGACTATAGGAGTTGCTTGTTGGTGGCATGGTAGCAGCTGGCGGTTAAAGGGCGGTGGTCTAGTGATGGTTACCGCTTTACCGCGGTCAGTGCTCAAGGAAGCCGTGGTGGTTGCAATGGACGGTTGACGGTCAACGTTGTTGGTTACCGCCTTACTATGGGTAGTGAGAAGACTCACTGCAATGGCCACGATAAGACTGTTGGCGGTCTACCTGGCGATCACCGCCCTACCACGGGGTGGCTAGGCGGCCCCTGTGGTAGCACAGTTGACTGTTAGTGGTCTAATTTGGTGGTGTCACTGCCTTACCATGATTGTTTGGCGGTCGGGGCACAGTAGCGCTGGGTGATCAAAGATGGAGCTCGGGTGGGCTCACCGCCACACCATAGACAGGTCGGTTGGAATTGACGATAGCGTAGGGTATCTTCGACAAAGCTCGGTGGAGTCCGAGTGGTCTCGTCACATTATCGTGGCTAGGTCGACTGAGCTCGATGGTAAAACGGTTGGAGGCTGAAGGGTTGTCATAGGCTCACCACCATACTATGAAGGGTGTTTGGACTCAGAGCAGTAGCGCGGTGGAAGGTACAGGTGAGCTCAGAGCTCGACTGACTGGGCTTGATCGAGTTTGACTAGAGGTCAAAGGTAGCGAATGAACATAAATGTGACATGTGGCTCAGGGCAGGATGTTGATTGGCTAGGTGCCAAAATAGTATTTGATAGTTATTGCAGGTCGAGTTTTCAGCTAAAGACAATACCCAATTTGAGCAAGGAATTGAATTCCTGGGCAGCCTAATGCAAGAAGATCTATCAATGATATCTTGATGACCGTTGATTGTTTAGATAAGGTAGAATAGGTTGGTGCATGGTAAGAGATTAAGTAATATCATGTTCTTGTAGAAAAAAGGATGAACGATTAGAGTGAGAGAGAGATAGTGTTTGAACGGTCCTGAATATGAACATTTTGTCTCATAGTTCTGTGAAGATGTGAACCTATGGAGGTCATGTGGCTGGGCTGGCCATGAGGCTAGCTGTGACATTCAACCGAGGAGCTGAAGAGAATCTAAATGGTATGCCTGTTGAAGACATTGTAACTGTGTGAGGTTCTATATTTTTCTGTTGCCTGTATTCTTTCTCCAAATGAACACGATGTAATATCCTGAAGAGGATAGCTATGTGTTTGTATTGTAATCGTTTTAGTTATTGAATAATAAAAGTGAGTTGAATGTTTTGGAGGTGGGGTTTTTTACCTGAAAAGGTTTTCCCCACATAAATCTGTGTGTTCATTGTTTTATCTTTCATGTTTATTTGATTTAGTTTCTTGAATATGTGCTTGTGTTGAATTTGTTTTACGTTAAGCATTTACTTCTCTCAAAGGATCAATGGGGGAACAATTGTGCCTGCTTCCGCTTTATGGCATAGTTGTTTGTGTCTTTGAAGTGATAAAAATGAAAATAATTAAGGCATTGTTGTCTTAGACATGTTCGATGATGACAAAATTGAACTCTGTATCCCCAACAATATCCCCCTCATCTAATATGTATACCTCCACCTTCTCTTATAGTCATATCCAAACCTCCATATTTGAACAACCACAACATCACCTTCTCCCCTCTTCCAAACCCACAATCCAATTCCTCATATCTTAATCTACCATTCAATTCCTCATATCTTAATCCACCATCCAATTTATCCTATCTTAATCTACCTCCATCCCTCATACCTTGATTCTCCACTACATTCCAATCCATCCCCTATTTATCATCCTCCACCTTCCATTGACAAGGTAAACTGAACCCCCATCCAAATTTCCCATCCAATCCTTACCATATCCTTACCATCCACATCATATCCATCCATCATTATTGACTTCATCCTCACTTACCACTTCGACAATGATAAACAGGCCATGGCTAGACATCTCCTTAGTATGGGTGTGAAACTTCCATCCTCCATGACTCCACCACATTCCAATCCATCTCATATTCCTCATCCTCCATTTCTCTTTGACAAGATAAACCAAACCCCCATCTAAAGCTCCTCCTTTATCCAACTATCCACATCCAATACACCATGTCAATTTATTAAATCAAAGCATGCTAACATAGATATTCTTTCATCTCAAGATAAAATAAAACTAGCAACTCCATTCAAATACTTTGATGTCCATGATAATCCTACGTTTGATCACGATATCTATGATAGTCCAATCTTTGATCATGATTTTATTTTTTATGAGGACATCCAAGATGATACCCTTCCAACTCAAGATCAAAACACACCTTCCATCTTGTCTCCTAATTCCCTTCCATCTCAATATCATAGCACCTCCTCCACTCCATACCATTATCCCCTTATAAATCAAGATCGCATCATTCCTTTTAATCCCTCTCATGATACTTTATCGTCCCCTCATCCAAATCAAGATCCTACCATCCCATCTAATCCATCTCATGATCCTTTATGACCTCCTCCATATCCCATCATTCCTCTTAATTTGACCCATGGTAGTTCTCTTACAATAAAAGAAAAAATCATATCCACCACCCATTCTCCTCCACCTAATAATGAACCCAAATCCTACTTCCAAAATAACAAGCATTCTACTACAAACCAAATTCTTAAGACCATAAACTATTAGGGCAAAGGCTTAGGAATTCATGAGAAAGGTATATTGGAGCCCATCCATATGAAATAAAATCCACAAGCACAAGGCCTTGCCTACATATCTCAAGGCTCACGATCCAAAAAAATTGGTACAACCTTTGTGTAGCCTAAGCGAGACTTCCAAAATAACATTAGGTACTTCCCATCATTCCACCAAAACTTTTGTTTCCATCCCCCCTCCTCCATCATACATTCCTAAAAACATTATCACTATCCCTCCTTCATCCTCTAAATCCATTTGAGGCTCATATATTCCATAATCCACCATCACACATCCTCCATCTACTAAGTCTATTTTGGGTCCTTATAATATCCCTAAATCCCATCCTCCATATCATCTCATTCATCCCCTCATCCACTAATAAACTATCCATATCACCGATCATAAACATCCCACTCATAATCCTCAATCAGGATCAACAAAGGCACACCTACATTAAATTAATCCAACATCCTCCATCTATGCACCATATCCAAAACCCTACCTTCATCACTCCATTCATATTCTCTCCACATTATCCATCTCCCCACAACCATATCATTTCTATTGAAATAAATTTGGATGCCAAAGTGAAAATATATAAATATAAACATCCACATGGATCTAGAGATCATCATGTCCCCTAAAAAGGACATGATGAAGAAAATAAAAATCTAATAAAAAAATAAAAATCAATATCAAAAGCCACAAAGGCCCACCAAAGAAAATCAAAACCATGTGGATCCCAAAGAAAAAAGATGTAATGAATTCAAAGGAAAAATCCATAATGGCATCTAAAGTTGCTAATAAAAAAGCTAAGAATCCTCATAGTCCATCTCATAAATCTATTTTATGTCCCTATGTCCCAAGCTTCACTATCCAAACTGCTCCATAATTCCCACATTTTCTCCATCCATTTCTCCTTCTATCATTCAACATCCATCACAATGTGTGCCAATGTTGGTCCTGAAAACATCCCCCAATCACACTCCCCTTCCATCCTTCCATCCATACACTTTCAAAAATCCAATACATTATCCCAATATCTCCCCTAGTAAATCCTTTTAACCCATGCATTTGCATAATTCACTCATCCTAATATGATTGTACCAAAATCCAACAATCATTTCAAACATAGGCTCTTATTACCTCACTGTGGAACTAGATGCTTGATTCCTTCCTCCATATCCTTATCCCCTATCTTTTGAATCCACTTATCCACATCCCTATCCTCATCCATATCCATCCACACACTTGTCCAAAAATCCCAAAAAATCTAAAAAATGGTAAAAATAAAAAGCCATCTAGTAAAACTAAAAATCCATCTAATGGTGAAAATTTAGTAGATAGGTACCTTGGAAAAGTGCCACGATGAAAACATAGAAAATATGTGTGATGTGTAAATATCATCTCCACTTTCTCTTCACACTTGCGGGAAATTTTCTCCTAGCTACTTATCCATCATATCCTTCAATCCCTGCATCATCATATCCATTCCAATCCCCGCATCATCCCTAAGATGTTGATAACCATAGGGGAAATTATACATACCTTATTTGGACACCTATAGGAATATATTCCCTCATTACACACCATATTTATATCCTCATATCCTTTCATCCTTCCTCCCCTCCAGTCCATACAATTCTTCATATTCCTTACTCGTACATTATCCTATCATCCATCCATCTCCCTTATCCTTCCATCGTCCTACCTCCCATCCCATGATGAGCATCCTATATTGCCTCATCATACATGACATATCTATAATGGGAAGTCTTATTCCTTTATGACACAATCCTTATAAATCACATCAATGATTTTCATCCACCAAACAAATCCTACTCATCCCTTATCCATCAATCCATCCTTCTTCATCCTATCATCCCTTCCACCTCCAAATCCGTATCTCTCTATCCCTTCAACCTATCATCCTCCCATATTCCAAATCATTATCTCCATATCCTCCATCAATGTAACCCATCCTAAAATCTCAACATCATATTCCATAGTCCCTTGTCAATGGTATTAGCTATAGGTTACTCTCATGTAATCTAATTCTATATATCCCCATGTCATCACTTCTACTACTTTTACATATCCACCTAATTCACTATCACTTACCATCCACCCCATCATATTATCATTTTGATAACATCCCATTTTTGAGCTTCATGCATGACTTTATCAATATATCCTCACAACCCTTATGCATAGTCATGCTCTTTATTCAATAAACCAAGATCTAATAAATCCTGCATCCCTTGTAAATATCATAAATAGTGTCATCCCATCCATTATCATCTAGGTTAATTCTTGTACATATGTGTCACTAGGTCCCATCCTTTTTTCTGTTGTGTCACCAAGAATGCCCTATCAAGATGACACTTCAACAAAATCCACTAGTCCCCTTTGGTTTCAAGTATCTCAATAATCTATTTTCATGAGAATCCTAGATCCTACCTATCTATCCTTGGTCTTTGTAGGATATAAAATTTCGTAAATCAAACCACATCTACCCCATACACATCCTTATGGAAGAAAGCTCTTGTGATATTCCTTTTATTTTATCGGTTCTTTTGGAATCTTTATTATCATTTTGAGCTTCCCACTTTACCTACTTGAGTTTTCCATGATCAATCATATTATGGTGTGCTTTGACTAGTGAAAATAGGGGAAAATCTTGGCTTTTCATTTTTTTTGTGTTTTAATGGTTTGTCTCATGTTGTACAAGCCAATATCCTTTCTGACCTTGTGTTATTCGAGGAATTCCTTTTATTTGTGGTTTTCTAACATCGTGCCCACTAAATTTACCTATAAATTTGTGAGATGTTGGACTAACCAAGTCTTGTTTGTTGAGTTAGTTCTACACATATAATACGAAGTCACCTTGTACCCTGGTGCATAGTATCCCATGCTATATCAAATTAAGTGTTCACTACATGGCAATTTTAATTCAATTATCTGTATCCCCCATCTATTTATCCTCCATTTTCTTGATCTAGTCATCCTCCACCCCTATCCCCCATTTTCCCATCCTATAAATTTTCCTCACCCCACTTAATCCTAGATTTTATGTGTAAATGAATCCTCATCCATATTTTTATCTATCATCCCATCTTTCTCTCATAATAATCATATGCATCTCATTCATCCTAATCATTTCATTATCCATCCTCTCATTTTAGGTTAATATTATATTTTTTAGTCTAAGCATCCTCTTAGATTGCAAGCGAATCATAACCCATACCATCCATCTATGCAACTAATCAAAATCATCCAATCACATCCTTGGTCTTGTTCCCTTCCTTGATGTAAGCCTTGATCCAAATCCAACCATCATCATTAGGATGTATCCTTCTCAGTCCTTATTGTTTTGGGATATATTATTCCCACATAAAAACTACTCTAATAATCATCATCATCGGGATGTATCCTTCCCAATCCTTTTTTTTTTGAGATATATCATTCCCACATCAACAACACTCCAATTATCATCATTGGTATGTATCATTCCTAATCCTTGTTTTTTTGGGGATATATCATTCCCACATCAACAAGACTTTAATATATCCATCATCAATCAATCTTATATTTTCAACTTTCTTGGGGCAACATCATATTTGTCCTTGAATCCTTTTGTGTGTACTATCTTTCTTGTCATCTCCTCATTTCGTTATCTCCTCTTCCCATATTCCCTTCTATACATCATATTTCACCATTTTCATCATTTATCTTTGTATCCACTCATCCATTTCAAGAGCACACCCATGTTCTCTTAGACACACATGTCCTCTCAAGGTTGCATCCCTAATCCTCATCTTCTCTCCCATCACATTTCTTGCTAGTCACTCCTTTGAATGATTGAGGCATATTCCCAAATATAACCATCCTCTTACAAGTTTTATTTTTTAATGATGCTACTTTAGAACACCATCTCAAATTGACCACTTTCATTTGATCAATTTATCCTTATCGACTAATTTCTACCATCCATATTAATTAAATATTTTTCATTATTTAATTACTATCCCCTATCTTTCATCTATTTTCTGAGTCATATCCTACGGTACTTAATTTAATTAATTTACCTATCCTTGACCATAGTATCCCATTCATCCGTTAAATTGAATGAATACCCTTATTTATTTAATTTTATTCTTGGATCTCTTTTTCCCTCCAAATAGGAAAAAATAAATCCCTCTTTTCTTCACCTCATTTCACATCCTCCAAATAAATTCATTAATCCCTAATATTAACCTAATCGACTCCCTAATCACATGCACACACTTAATCCTTGATTAAGTGGGTCCAAATCTTCCCTCGCCCACCTTTTTCTCTCTCTCATAAATTTTCCCCTTTTGAAAAAGACCCCATGTCCCTAGAAAATGGGTTTTTCTTCCAAAATTATTCAAGAGGAATTTTTAATTCCTTTATTCTTTTCATCCCCTTCACTTTGAAGTGTGAGGACAAGACTTGACTTTACAAAAAATATTTCAAAGTACCTCAATGGTACCATATCTCCTCTCAACTCATCTAATAGTGATACTTTTCAACATCTCATGAGTTGATAGGACCAAATCCATCTCATCCCTTTATCTCCATCTTTCAATCTCCACCCTTCATCGAATTTCATCCAAACCTACATAATAAAAAACTTAGTCATTTTTATGCTCTCTCACTCATTTTATCATTGGAGCACTGTTATGCTATCAAGATTCCATGAGAACACATATAATCGACAATATGGGGCACATCTATGCAATGTGAGGTTTGACATAATTTGATTTCAGATGATTTTGTGATGGTTTTGTTAGAAACCCTAGATCAGACATGCAAACCTAAACACCTTCCACAGAAGAGAAAACATCAAAAAAGCAAAGCTTTGCATGTAATGTGCAAAATGATATATTCAAGAATTCAATATTACAATGAGATGATTTTCTTTGTAAAAACAAAGTATGCAACCCTAATGTTGACCTAAAAATAGCTCAACCTAAGTAAAGTTATGCAAGTGTAATTAAATATTAATTACACTAACACCCCCCCATAAGTGCAACTTAGGGAGACTAGATAAGCATGCACCTAAAACTAAGATGAATGCAAGAAATCATGAATGGGTCCCGGCAACAAGGCCTGATCAGGTACCCATGTACAAATGCAATAATGAGGTAGAGAGGGACAACCCAGTGGGACAACAATGAGATGACTACTGCAAAGAAGCACTGGAAGAACATTGTGGAGTAACACTGGAACCGCAATCCGGCAAGCAAGGAAAGATACTTCTGTCTACAAGAAACCATATCAGAATCATAATAATGTGACAACAGACCCGATGCCATGGAACAACCCTAGAACCATAGAGCAATAGTAGATGATATGATGATGACAGAATCTAGAAGCCGTGAATCTCGATACCGATGCCAAACTAAGACTGAAACTCTTCCATGGGAAAAAGTACCATATAGACTCAGGAACAATAACCACGAATTTAGTGGCCCTCAAACTAAGATGGATCTGATGCAGATCACTAACCATAGGCTCTCAATCTAAAGTGTGAACCAAAATGAATCTAGTATGTGTCAAACTAAGACAAAATATGGCCAAAAGAAACTAAGAAACCAGATTACAACCCATGCGAGTTGCCATCAAAACATGATGAAGATTATTATGCAAGAAACCCCCTCGATGGAACTTTATATCAGTTCATTTATTACAATCCCCAATGACTGCAAAAGGAGAGAATGCCTAACATGCATAAAAAAAATGAAAATAGACCTTAGATCTGTGTAGAGGACTGAACCAGCTTTCCAATGCCGCAAGAATGGCGAAAAAAGGATCACCGAGTCAAAAGATATGCCCTCCGAAGTGAAAACAACAACATCTGAGTTCAAAGACCTGCAAAATAAATCTGGAGAAAAATCTAGAAAAACTAAAATATTGAATAGATTGATGTCGGAATCAGCTTTCCAACGATATCTCGTTTGTGAAAAACGGACACCGTACGCAAAAGTTACGCCCGATTTTGTAAAAGTGCTCCAAAATGGCCTATAAGGCCTGTAGGTAGCCCAGGGGGCTAAAAAAAATGGGGGGCTGGCGGATAGGGGGTTGGGGTGGAGCCCCTAGTCGCCCATACGACCGCCACTGCAGATTGAAGCCCTTAGGGGCTGGTGGGTAGCCCCCGGTCCTCCATATGACTGGGGTGGAGCGTAGAAGGGTCGCGGGGGCTGGGCGGACCCGGTGGCGGGTGGGCTGAGCGCCGCTTGGCGGAGCGGCCGGTGGGTGGCCGCCTGGTGGACACCTGATGGCCACCCGGTGGCAGCAGGATTTGCACTGTGAGCGTCGGCCCTCATCCCAAAAAACTTGATTTTTTTAAATTTTTTTGAAAACCGTGCCTCGTGAAGTGTGCTGGGGAGGCCGTACGGCTTCCCTAGCAAAAAAAAATTTGCCTTCCGGATCAACTTCATCAAAATCGACGAAACGAAAGGCGATCTTAAGGTTTTTGGCTGCTACAAACGCAATGGTGACCTCCGTTTCTGCTCAAAATGCTTCAAAAAGACGGTGACCTCCAGAGCTTGCAAAAAAACACTTAATTTGAAACCCTCACAGATCTTCGAAATCATGGCCAAAATCTGCAAAATAAAAGCCAAACCTGACTTTTTCCAGCGCTCTGAATCCAATGGAAAGGCCTGATCTGATCCAAAATGCCACATAGATGAGCTCAAGGCATGAAATCCTTGAGGAACCCTGAATGAAATCTGTAATGGTTTTCTCCAGAATTTGAGAAGGGGTTGCATGTCAAGGCTCTGATACCATGTTAGAAACCCTAGATCAGACATGCAAACCTAAACACCTTCCACAGAAGAGAAAACATCAAAAAAGCAAAGCTTTGCATGTAATGTGCAAAATGATATATTCAGGAATTCAATATTACAATGACACTAACAGGTTTGACCTTTTTCCACCTTATCTTGAGTGTTTTTATTGGCATTCATGTTGTTTGGTTTTTAGTGCTTAAATAATTTGTATTTGCATAATTTTGTTGCACATAATAATTACCACAGAATACTAAGGAGTTAATGTAGTGAAGAATATTATTATGATGTGTACAAGTCTAGAGGAAAGTGCTACAAGGTGATAATTGACATTGACAATATCGACAACCTTGTGTTAGGAGGAAATTAGGGTTTAAAATAATTCTTCATGTTGGCAAGTCACATAATCAATATTAGGACAATATATTATGTTGAAAACTTGAAAAGGTAGCCTAGTAGAGGTTGATAGTGAAAACCTAAAATGACACTAGAAATTAAGTCTTAAAGGATCAAAACTCCATAAAACAAGAACAAATTATAGGCTACTGCATACTTTGGATAGTGCATTGTGATACAAATAGATGATGTGTGGTACCTCTTGATGGTGGAAGGCATATAAAATAAAGTTTAAGAGCATGTCCCTATACATATATGAGCTATATTATTAGCATAATATACCACAAATACAAAGGAGACATAGGTGAGGGGAAAATAGATATATTAGATATAAATGTAACACCCAATCATATGTGATGTGTATATATATGCTTGTGGTATAAAATGTAAATGAATGTAATATATATATATGATATAAATAAATAGAGATAATTCTATCTTATGAACATTTCTATCGTATGTTGTATCTCTAAATGTGTTTTTTCTTTTGTTTTTTAGTTATCTACTACACTAATACTAGTTCCCTTCTCATTGTACCACCCTAGGCTAAATTTTTGATAAAATTAATCTAAACCTTGGATATATATTTTATTAATATTTGGTTTCGTTGTTGTGACCCAAATTTGTTGGTGCATATGAAGAAATTATAAAATTACAAAAAGAAGTTTGCGGTAAAAAATACTTCAAGGAAAAGGAATATGAATGACAACTATGATAGTAATTGAGATGTGTGGCAGCACATAAGGGGGGGATCCAAAAGACATGAGTTCAAAGAAAAATTTGGATTGATGCTTGGGATGAATAAAAATGTATTAAGGATGGATACAAATCAATTAATTCTTAATGGCAAAGGGCAATAGCAAGAGAAAAAAGAAATTTTTGTTGAGATAAAGATAGGTTTGGAAAATAATAAGAAGATCATGATAGAGGATGAAGAATTAAAGTTGAAAAAACCTCACAAAGAGAGGAGAGACACCATAAATGGTAAGAAAATGGGAAAGAGACATCAATAGAGTGTTCTAGGAGGGCCATAACAGAGGAAAACTAGAGCAATAAGGTTATTGCTCAATGGGAAAGGATCTCACAAACATAAAATAACTAGAGTAGTCCATAACCCAAATCAAAATTGAAATAATGGTAAAGTAGTTACAAGAATATGAGAAAGCAGTAAAGTTTGAGGAGTTCAATCCCATTTACATAATAGAGATATAGTTTTTTGGGGGAGGCATAGAATCTCTAATGACTAGTTGGAGATATTGCTATGATAATGGCATTTACATGCCTATTATTATTTATTTGTCACCATTTTAGCCTTGTTATCCATTGTGTGTGTTTTGTCATTTTTTAGCCTTTTCCCTAGCCTATCTTATCTCCTAGCCACATTGTTTCTTGTTACTCTTGTTGTCTTGTTCATTTCCATATTTTCTAAGGGGTGATTTTAATTTAATGATTAGTCCTACCCCATATCCTAACCTTTCCCTTTGTGTTTCCTATGTTTTTGACCCTTTTCTTCCATGTTTTCTCACTTATTTTATAAATATAAATTAATTTTCCTTCCCAAAACATGTCGAAATGATTGATTTTTCCACCAAAATAATTATGCACACTTGTCCACTAATGCTTTCAATTAATAGAATTGGAGGTCATTGCCTCTATTATAGCTCCAAACTACACAAACTTGAATTTTTGTGATCATGCGATAACCTTTAAAGTGAATACTAATTAATAATATATCTACCCTTAACCAATTATAATCTATTATTTTTTCTATGAAATTACTATAAATATATTATCCATTCTCTCATTTTCATGTAGGAAAAGCACAATTTTACATATAGATCATCAAGGATTTTTATCTACAATAAAATTATGACTCAAGAAAAGTGTTTCAGTAACTTCATGAATGAGCCAAGTTTTTCTTAAACTCAATAGAATGATCATATCTAACTTAGGTTATCTATCCACTCAAGATTTTTGAAGGTAGGTCCTAATTTTTTAATGTTTCCAAGTATTCTTATACTTTTATGACAAGTTTTATATAATAGAGTTGTATTTTTTGATTAATTGCAAGTATTAGTCCTTCATTCACCTAACCACCCTTTCATGTCCTCACCCATCCATTTCCATCCCATTCACTATGATTTTTCACCTGAAATAATTTCCCCTAAAATAGATTGCATCCATCCTAGGCTAGTGATATTTATTAGAATATAAGGTTTTGAATCCAAAACCTCACATTAAACCATAGTTATTTAGAATATTAGTCCATCACACCATCCCATTAAATCCATATTCAATAATTATCATCCCATTTGACCATTTAACTATGTTTCCAATCATCCCTTTGTGAGTGTACACTCTTTTCTCTAGCCTTCCAAAGACCCTAGAAAAACCTAAAAAAAAATACATTAAACATAATTGTTAATATTATTTCTACACCCCATTATAGTTCTCTAACAACCCCTATAACATAATTTTTCACAAAAACTCATTTTCTATCCAAACCTTTTCTCTCACCCCCACTTGTTTGCATGGTTCTCAAGAACCCTAGACCAAGGTCTTGAAGTGCTAATAGCATAGTTATGTTTTAGAAATTTTTTTATGAATGATTGCATTATATAATTTACACCAAGTATATTAATGTTTGAATAACAATGAGGGGGTTAACTAAGGAAGAATCTTATTCTAACCCATGTTTTTGTAGGTTCACCATTGGAGAAGCATAAAAATTTAGTTTTTGGAATAAAATTGCACCATATCACAAGTATATCACTACAACTCATTATGATGAAGATAACTTTTATAACCATCAATATTTTTATCTCAACTTCTCTTAATAATTGGTCATCATCTCTAGTCAATGCATACTAGTAGGCTATCTAGTCTTTAACAAGACTATTGTTGACCACTTCTAGAGATTGAGAGGGGGGTGAATCAGTTTTATCAAAAAATAATTCCTTCTAGAACTCTTTTAACACAAGACAAACTTCTTTACTAGATCAAGAAACCTTTAAGAAAAATAATAAAAAAGAATGATTTGGTAGTTTGAATCCTTAGCAACTTAAAAAAATTTGAAAAACCAAAGATATAGCAATTCTACTTCTAACTAGATCGACAACAATGAGAATCAGAGAAAACACACATGCACAAGGAGAACACTATATTTACATGAAAAAACCAATGAGGGAAAAACCACAATGAGAGTTAACTCACAATATAAGGCTCACTACCAAAAAAGAATTTCAAGAAGGCTCACTACCTTAGAGAAAGATATAGAGGACTTTTTGAATTGAAGACAACACAACCTCAAGAGAAAGATACAGGGACATGATGGGATTCACTATCTTAGAGCAGGATACAATATGATTTAGAGAGAACTATAATGATTTCCAACACAACACTCTATTGATTGAGGTGATATTGAATAATTGATCTTTCCTTTCAAACAATTTAGCACTATCACTGTTGGATATGCAATACAATTCACACACACTTCTTTGCACTTGTACACTTCTCCACTCTACTACATCTGAAATAATCTTGCATTTATATCCATCAAAACACTTCAAAACTTCAATTAGGTCAGCCAGGAAGAGGATAAAATAATGAATTCAATTGGTTGACCACAAAAATATAATGCACTCCTATCCAAAATATAGAGAGAACCAAGAAAAACCTTAGCACTTCTTCCAATGTGATCTAAAACCATTTACACATAGGTGCACATCAACATAAGTTGGAATCAAGGAAACATGTGGATGAAACGTGAAGCACATAACTAGTTGACCCAAAAATACTCTTCCAATTGAATTAACTTGATGTGGCCATAAGAAGGATAGGTTAGGACCCAAATATATCATCACACATCCTCCATTGTTGGCACAACCCCCCAAGCACATGACACAAGCAAAGGAACAATCCCTGTCGACCAGATATCCATAAATAACCTAGAAAGCCAACTCAAGACACAATATGCCATCAAAGAAGCCAATTAGCAATGTGTGGATAACATGGGGATGTTCCTTGAACATCCAACAACACTTCCATACACTTATTTCATATTGTCATTCCACCAACAACCACTACAGATCAAACAAGAATAGAAAATTATATTCCAAAAACACAAAATGCTTAATCATGAGATATAACATTAACATATCAATTTGCATACCGCTTCATCACATGATATTGGAATTGAGAAACTAAAATGATGTTGAGAGAACATTAAACAAGCCACATGAGTAGATACATCAATGAAGAGAAATGCAAATCATTTCTTGAACCAGTCTAGATAACCAATAACACTTTCAACCTTCAATAATTCACAGATATCTTCTCAGAAACACAAGTGACCTAAAAATATAGGAGTGCAACATCCATAGAACACTGAAATTGAATACCAAAGCATCAACAATGGAGGAATGAAAATCATTCTCCTAGATAGACTTCACTACATCTTCTTGAACTAGAAACACTTAAGCAACTTGCAGAGGCCATAACTTCCTTTCAACAACATATACTTCATTAAGAATATTAGGAGAGAGCATAAGACATACTGTAGACCTTCAACAACATCTCTCCACTACCATTCATGGTTCTAATCCTCATTTGAATTTATCGTTATGAAATCAACTCTGTTGATAGTAATAATGCATTATATGAACTTCAACAACTCTTATTTGATAAGGCATTCCATCCAATCATGAACTTCAATAGTTCTTCTTTGATAAGGCATGACATCCAACCATGAAATTCATAAATTTTTCTTTGATAAGGCATGAAATTCATCACCAATGTTATCCCAAACTAAATATAATAATGAAAACCAATAGAAAGGATTAACACCTTACTTCTCAAGTGTTGACATTAATGACAACCAACAATTAGTGTTGACATAAATGACCACAACTACCAAAAATCTCCCCCTTTGTCATTGATGGAAACACACACTGCTCACTCTCCCCCTTTGACATCAAGGAAAAAGGGCCATACAATCCTACACAAAGCAGTAGGACATTATTTTAGGGACAAAGGGGAAAATATTTCTAATAAAACAACAATACATACTCGGGCCCTTTGACCAGCAACACAAATTCTTCAACCTGTAACAACTGCACAACATATTCAAGACTCTCACTTTCTACCATCTCCCTCATAAAGGGGTAACATTCATCAATCCAAGAGTAAAGGATATGCAATGAATCTCTCCTCCTAGACAGATGCACCATTTATGCATCTACTTAGAACAAGGAGGGGCAATAACCCCTAACTTCTGTCGTAGATACTCAAAAGTATCCTTTGAAAGTTCCTTAGTGAAAATATATGCAATCTGGTCCTTGGTAGGCATATAATCCATTATAACTTCATGCTCTACAACCTCATCTCTCATAAAGTAGTACCAGATTGAGATGTGTTTAGTTCTTGAGTGTATTATCAGATCCTTGGAAATGTTAATTGCACTTGTATTGTCACATAGTATAAGAATAGGTTCATCATAAAAAACCTTCACATCCTCAAATTTTGCTTCATCCAAAGCACTTGAGTACAAAAGGATGTTACATCAATATATTCATGGGCATGTGCAAGAGCATGATGGTCCAAATAGTGGCAATAAGAAAAAAACATGTTTTTATTTCACCAAAATCATGAAATAAAAAAGTTGACTTCTTGTATGGGTCGGGTAAAATTTGATTTCGGTCAAGGTAATTATCCATTAATAATAGATGTATGTTTCCTAGAATTAATTTTTTTCAATTTTATGTACTCAAAACAAATATCTATCTCCTATAAGTACTTTAATTAGTTTTATATTTTCAAAATGGATATCTGTATTGAAAATCCTAAAACATCACACTTTAGTAAAATTTGCATAACTTTTACATTACTAATAAAAAAATGATTTTATATAGGATTTGGAAAGGTGATTCAAAGACCTACACAATGGATAAGATAATTTTAATATATTGTGCACCAAAAATTAATTATAATAATTTTAAGTTCCTCCTTAATTTTTAAAATTTTAAATGCTCATAATTCTTGCATACAAAGTCTTTTTTCATGTTTTTTTTCCAATAATCATCCCAAAATACTTGAAATATTAAAGAAGTAATAAATAATGAAAGAAATATATTTTTTGTACTAAGGAGAATTTTTTTTTTGCATAAATCATCATATAAGGACTCCTTGTTTTCTTTGATCCTATGTGCACCTTTTCCCAAGTTGAAATAGGAGAACATATATCTCTCTTTCCCTCTCCCTCTCTCCCCTCTCCTTCATTCACCCTCTCTACCTATCTCTCCCCTTTTCCCTTACTCTACCTCTATCTATATATCTCCTCTCTCTTCCTCTTTACCTAACTATCTCCCTTTCTCTTGCCCTATATCTTTCCTAGGTTATATATCTCTACATATCCCCCTCTTTCTATCTCTATCTCTCCCTGACTCCATTTATCCATATCACTCCCTCTTTCTATATCTCTCCCTCCCTCTATCTATTTAGTTAATCTCCCTCTTCATCAAGTTAACTCCATATCTCTCTCCCAATCATACACACACACCCTATTTATCCCTCCCTATCTCTATCTCTATATCTATCCCCTTCTCTCCATCTCTCTCTCTCTCTATCTCTTTGTAACTCTCTATTACTTATCTCTATTACCTCCTTTCTCTCTCACTCTTTCCCCCTCTATATATATATATCCCTATCTCTCTTTATCTCTTTATCTCTATCTATATCTCATTATCTCTACCCCTCTCTTATTAATTCCCTCTCTCTATATCCCTTTATATCCATATATTTCTCTACCTCTATCTCCCTATCTCTCCATCCCTCTCTATTTCTCTATATCTCCCTCTCTCCCTCTCTCTCTCTATATTGATCTATATCTCCCCCTCATCTTCTCTCTCAACCTATCTACCTATCTCTCTCCTTTTCTCTACCTATATCTCTTTATCTAACACCCAATATCCCTCTCTCCTCTATCTCCCCCTCTCTATCTCTCCCTCTTTTTCTCTACCTCTTTATCTCTAGTCTCTCTCTATAAATTTATCTTACCATCTATATTTCTCTATCTCTCTATCTCCATATTCCTCTATATCCCTTTATCTCTTCCTCTCTATTACTAACTCCATATCTCTCTATGTATGTATCTCTCCCTTAACCTCTCTTTATCTATATATCTATTCTTTCCCTATCCCTCTATATTCCTCTCTACCTTTCTATAGAGAGAGAGGGGATGAGTGGAGATAGAGAGAATTAGAGAGGGAAGGTTAGAGAGGTAGAGAGGAGAGGGAGAAGAGAAATATAGAGATATGTATAAAGGGAGAGAAATGGGAAAGAGGGAGGGATGGATTGAAAGGTATGAGAAAGATATAAAGAGGGGAGACAGAGAGAAGTGGAGGGAGGAAGGGAGAGGTAGGGTGGGAGGGATATAGGTAGATGTAGGTAGAAAGAGAGGAGGATGGAGATGGGGGATAATGAGAAGTAGATATATAGAGAGAGGTAAGGTGGGAGGGATAAAGAGAGAGGTAGGTAGAGAGAGGGAGGGAGAGGGGATATATAGAGAAGTATAGAGAGGAGGGGGTAGAGAGGTAAGGTGGGAGCGGTAGAGTGAGAGGTAAGTAGAGAGAGAAGGTAAGGGGAGATAGGGATAAATAGAGAGAGAGAGAGGTAGGGAGGAAGGGAGAGGTAGAGATAAAGAGGTAAGGTGGGAGGGATATAGGGAGAGATAGGTAGACAAAGATGGAGATGTATATGGGAGATAAAGAGAATTAGAGAGAGATAAGGTAATATGGTCACCCTCCATATCTCCTACCTCTCCCTCTATCCATCCAATCTTACCTTTCTCTCTTTCTCTCTACTTATATTTATCTCCCATATACATCTTTCTCTTTATCTACCTACCTCTCCATAAATCCATCCCACCCTACCTCTATATCTCTATCTCTCCCTTCCTCCCTACCTCTCCACTTCTCTCTATCTCCCCTCTCCATTTATCTCTACCTACCTCTCACTCCATCCCTCCCCCATTCCCCCTCTCTCTCCCTTTAGATATATCTCTATATCTCTCTTCACCCTCTCTCTCCTCTCTACCCATCTCTCACTTTCCCTCTCTATAAATAATTATCCCTATATCCCTTCCATACTAATTCTCTCTTATTACCTACCTCTCCCTCTCTCTCTCTACTTATCTATATCTACCCTAACCCTCACTCTCTACCTACCTCTCACTCTATCCATCCCACCTTACCTCTCTCACCCTTTCCCTCTATACTTCTCTCTATATCCCCTCACCCTCTCTCTCTACCTACCTATCCCTCTATCCCTCCCACCTTACTCCTCTCTCTCTATATGTGTCTCTACTTATCTTTATCTCCCATTTCCATATTCCTCTCTATCTACCTACCTCTCCTTGTATCCATCCCACCCTACCTATTTATCTCTACATATCCCTTCCTCCCTCCCTCCCTCTCTACTTCTCTCTATCTCTTTTTACCTACTCCTCATTACATCCATCCCTCATTCCCCCTCTCTATCCCTTTAGATATATATATATATATATATCTTCTCTCTCTCTCTCTCCTCTCTACCTCTCTTACCTTCCCTCTATATTCCTCTCTCACATTCCCTCTATACTCTTTGTAGGAGTGATAGAGAGAGAGGAAGAGAGAAGGATAGAGGGATAGAAAGAGGGAGAGATATCTAGAGATAGATATGACTTGGGAAAGATAGAGGGGAGAGGGAGAGGGAGAGGTGGAGAGGGAGAGGGAGAGAGAGAAAATAAATCCAAAAGGTACACTTATATATTTAAAAAGTGAAATAATAAATGATTTATCAAATGTGAAAATGAAACCCTAATGTGGTTGCTAGGGATGGGTAGGGTAAGTAAAATTTATTTCACAATAAAGATAATGAATAAAGATGTAACAATATAAAATTTATCTGAAGAATTGGGTATGCAAAGAGTTTCAAATATAAAATTGAGATGTAAATATCATAAAAGTATAAATATAAGAAACCCTAATATGAATAATAAACCATAAAATAAGACTAGGTTGTATAGGATTCATTGGGTTAACTAAAATACAAAGAGGCCTAAAGAGGGAAAAAGAGAAGAAATTGAGGGAGAGGTAGAGAGATAGGTCTATATTTTGGGAGATAGAGAGATAGGGAGGTAAGGAGGGAGGGATAGGTAGGTATAGAGAGTGAGAGGCGAGAGGGATATATATAGAGAGATAGATAGAGGGATAGGGAGAGCAAGTTGAGATTGTGTTAATTAGAGAGGGAAGAGTGGGGGAGGAAGAGGTAGAGAGATAGGTCTATATAGAAAAATAGAGATCTAAATATGGACAAAGAGAGAGGGAATGAAGGAGGGAGAGAGAGATAGAGAGATAGGTCTAGAGCTCAAGGATAGAGAAAGTGAGAATGATAGGTCTAAAGAGGGACACAAAGAGATGAAAGGAGGGAGGGATGAAGAGGTAGATAGATAAGTCTAGAGCTCAATATATTGAGAGGGAAAGGTCTAAAGATGAAAAAAGAGAGGGAGAAAGGGAGGGAGAGATAGGTGGAGAGATAGGTCTAGAGCTTAGGGGAAGAGAGAGTGAAATATTGATAGGTAGAGAAAGGGACAAAGAGATATGATGATTAATGAATATTTTTTCATCTCCTTACTACACAAAGTATAAATATTTCATTATTGATTACTTCTCTAATGTTTCAAGTATTTTGAGATGATTGTTACAAAAAAATCATGAAAAAGGAGCTTCATATGTGAAAGTAGTGAGCATTTGATGTTTCAAAAGTGAAATATGAAGTTCAAATGACTATAATTAATTTTTATGTATAATATAGAAAGACTAGCTAGTCCATTGTGTAGATCTCTAAATTACCTTTCTAATGCCTATAAAAAATCAAAATTTTGATAAAAAACACAAAATTTATGCCTATTTTATTGAAGAGGGATTTTTGAGACCCAAAATAGATATCCATTTTGAAGACATAGGAATGGGTACCCATTCCTAAGAAATGAATTCCGTTTTGTTTTTCAAAATGGATATTTGTTTAGTAGATATAAAAACAAGCACCCATTTCTAAAAAATGGATATCTGCTTTGTTTTTCAAAATGGGTATCCAATTTGAAGACATAAAAATGGATATCCATTTTTTCACATAAAATTTTCCCCTCCATTTTTGCCTTGGGATTTATTTTGGATTTGGCTTGGGGGTTTCAAACCTAAAAATTCAACTGCCCCAATGTGTTTAGAGGTTTCATCCTCTTTTTAGAACTTCACCCTTCATGCTAACAATTATTTTTTTCATCTGAATTTGATGAAACAAAATGGGTTTATTTAGTAAATTATCAACATTATACCAATATAAGATATGATTTATTTTAAATTTAATAGATAATTATTATTTATTTTCTACATGCACTATGTGTAAAGCCATGAATGATAGGTTGTTGAAAAACATCTATAAATTTTAAACAGTTATACATTTTTTGAATCCAAAAGATATGTCACAATCAATGCTTCAAAAACTATAATTTAAAAAAAAAATGAATTTCATAAATTTTTGACCAAGTTAGGGTGGCTGGACATATGGTTTTTAATATTTTAAAAAAATCCTACTAGAAAATTCATAACTAATTATTTACTTACAAAAAAATTACAAAAAAGTATGTGTCATATTTGGGCATGTGTCCTATACTTATATTGAAAGATTCAACAAATAGATTTATTTTTGCTCATACTTAGGGTGGTCAGACAAACACCTACTTTTTCTTTCTTTCCAAAATTTAAAGTACTATTGCATTGAAATTTTAAATTTTCACCAAATCAAATTACTTTTTTTCCAAAAATGGCCTAGTAGCCTAAAAACTAAATTCAATTTGCTACAAATTATATTCCTAAATATTTTTAAATTATGTTAATAAACTATTCAAATTCTTATGTGAAGTTTCTTAAGTTTGTCTTTTGTATTTTCATTGCCACTTAGAGGCCCTATTTGGCCCATCATGATCATGCACTCACCCTCACGCCAATCAAAACAATATAAACTCAATGCCTCTAAGGAGTGAATAATTTTGCAAAAATGATCAAATACATAGAGGAAAACTCCAATTTGCAAATAAATAAGAATGACGACCTTAATGGACTTGTGTGTTGCACCTCCGATAATTCTATGTTGCTTAGAACCGCCAAAAAATTCTCTTGGAATATATTTTACTAGAACATGAAACTATGCAAATAGTGAAATAATTCTACAAATGGGCAAAATATTCCAAGAAATTGCAACAATAGGCCGGATAGGCCAAAAATATACATAATAGGCTGAAATGGCTCAAAATGTTTATAGAATGCAAAATCTACCCTAATGCGAAAATTGGAGAAGGGAAAATTGGACCTCTACTATTTCTTTTTCAGTTTTTACAACTTTTTAAAAATAAGCATAGAGGCCCAAAAAATTGCAAAAAATGAAAATTGACAAAATGAAAGGTATTTTTTCATTTCTTGAGCCTTCTAGATGCAATGTCGGTGTTTTTTTGTCTCTATGAAACTCCGTTGATAGGTTTATCTGCGGGTGTCACCTTGTTGCAGGAAGGAACATGCTCTTACTCTAATACCATGTTGGAGAATGCCAAGATCAAGAGCATGAAACAAACTTTCACTTGAGTGAAAAAAATAAGCATAATAGTATGTCTATAAATATACAAATAAAGAGTGTATAATACAATGATAAATCCTTGTATATATAGACAAGGATGAGGAGGTAAGAAGGTAGGATTGAAACTCTAACTACCCCTCCGAAGATGGAACACTTGCATGAGTTCACTTGACAAGTGTGTGAGAAAGTGTCAATAGGTGTCTCAAGTTATGATGACACATGTATCAACCATATGAAGTGAGACATAAGCAAAATAAACCTAAGTAAACTTAAGCTAGGTGTGATGAAAGGTGATTTGGGTATGATAAAGAATCTATTTACGCTAACAATTAGTACTATGAATGATGGATAAAAATTTCCTATGGTAATCCTTCTTAAATAGACTTTCCAAGTTGGACATGGAGGACTTATATTTGAGGATGCAATCAAGAGCTAGGATATTTCTTTGCAAATATGTGCATCCTAGCCTTGAAAAGTGGCAAGAGGAGGTGAAATATTCTTAATCAATGGATGAGATTTCCTTAAAATGTAAGATGGAAGGAGATATGACAAAGTGGAAATGGATGGAGTAGATAAGTGGAGGGTGGATATTGATAGATGAAATGGAGGGTAAAGATTCCTCAATGTTGCACATGCTCACACATGTGTGAGAAAAGAGTGGGGAAAAGTGGTTTGGGGATGAATGTGTGAATATGAAGGGTCCAAATTTTATCCTTAGATTTGAAATTGATGGTGAAGGTTAAAGGACAAGATCTTTTGGCTTTTAGTGGCATGAGTTGGGATTTTAAATTATATTTTTTTAAAAGATTGATTAAATAGCCTAACAAAATAAATGGGAATGTATTACTTATTTTATTAGTAGGAGGAATTTTTCACATTGTAAATAATTATTTAGATTTTATTAATTAACATCAGTGATGTGAAGGGAGATTAATTATGATCGATTGACTAAGTTAGTCAAATTAATTCATGAAAAATACTACTTTAATTAATTTGTGGAAGATAATATTTAGTTGGAGGGTAATTAGGTCAATTCATTAAATAATGATCTATTTAATTAATTTACAAGGAACCAATACAAAGAAGTGGGGGTGTATTTGGGGTGTCTACAAGAGTAATGGTAGAAATATGTTAGTTGGTGAACATAAATGTGGAGGAAGTGGAAAGTGTGTTTGGGTGCACTATTCTACCACTCATTCCATTTGGTATGATGAAAAAGATGTGGCTCAAAATTTGAAACATGTAAGGGAAAACATATTTTAATGAATTAGTGAATAATTATTTAAGAAAATTAAGTTTTTTGGGTATTGGATTTAGCAAGCTATTATTCAATGCAAAATCATATGTAAAAGTGATTTCAATGGACAATGTTTAGAAAAGGATCCACTAGAAAAGGGAAGCACATGGCAAAGGAAAATAAAGATTAAATAGACAACATGGACCTATCTTGATATATTTGTAAACTATCAAATCTAGAATATATACTACTATATATAAACCATATTGGTTGGTTACGATGAAAACCAAGATTGTGATCATAAATCCCCAATTATTACACATGTGATACTAGGCTTCTATCTCATTAGTTTCCCATGGTATATACAAGGTGTCACATTATCAAACACCACTTCTACCATATTAAAATACCTACACATGACCCAAGTGGCTCTAAGAATCAAATCAATGGTCCATATCTAGAGAGAGGATGTTTCAACTACATCATTGGTAGCGTAAACATTAATAAATCTAAAGGAATGATTATCAATATTCAAATGAGTCCAATGATATTTATTAGTGGGGTCACATCCTTGATCAACTAAATATGAATACTGGATTTAGGAGAGAGAAGTAACAACACAACCACCCACTTCATGAATCCTACAAGAAAATGACTACCTAGCCATATAGAATGACAAAAAATAGAAAGAAACAAGCTAAATAATTAACCTCTTGTAAATAAAAATATCTAAACTTGGAAATATTAATTGATCATCTTGTATATAATATTTACTTGTGAGTTTTTTTATACCTTGAACATTTGATAGAACAAAATTCAATGATGAAAACCAAGAGCCATATCCTTACTATCTAGCCTATCAAAGGTCACATAACTATTTTGCCAAAACTCCTCTAGAAGGGTATTGAAGCTACCTAGCTACAAATGTTAGTTGACTAGATGCCTTCTTTTATGTGGAGTATACTCACTCTCTTCTAAATTCCTAGTTATGCTATGAGATCTCTATGGGGTTGATCGAGGAGAAGTGAAGGGTGAATGAATGAATGCCTCCATTTGAGAGGACAACACATAGGTAGGAAGTAGGTGTTAGTGTTGTGCATCTTTGGGAGATATTTTCCCTTATATATAATGTATCTTAGGCAATTCGGCCTATCTTGTGTTAAACAAAAAAATATTATATGGTTCAAGGCTAGCTCTAGATGAGGGGTTGCCTAGCTAGTATATATAGGAGAAGGTATATCCTTATTTGGGTATCAAATCATCCATTCCAATATGTATACCTTCAACAACAAGTTCGCCCTTCAAGAGCAGTAGATTCGACTTCAGGAGAAGAGTTAGATATTTTGTGTATTCAAGAAATTACACCTTATGCAAGCGTAGATCCATTGTATTGTATTTGGCCTTTCTAGGCCCTGATATTTTTTCTAATTTATATGAGAAGATCTTGTTGGGTTTTTCTCCCTCGAGTAGGAAGGTTTTCCCAGGATAAAAATATTGTGTTCATTTTTCTTTGTGTTGTTTTCTCTACTTATTGCATTTCTGATCCTAAAACTAATAATAGGGACCTAGAAAATCAAAGTTTATTCACCTCTTCAGATGATTCACCACTAGAAAGAAAAATATGTTTTCCCTTGTCTTGAGGTTTTGAAACAACACCAACCAAAGTTTTAGGTGGAACTCCACCATTTCCAATGGAATTTTTAGGTCATATACCACTATTATCAATATTCCAACTATTCTTGTGGTTTTTGACTATTGTCCACACATCCTCCTTTTTTTGAGGTAGATCTTCATTTGTAAGCTTGAGAGTGGGCTTTTTTCAAAGAGTATCTAGGGGATAATCTATAATCTTATGATTAAACTATTGTTGTGTATAACAAGTGTTAGGTGGCTTTAGATAGAGAACACATTGAGTGTCTCTCATTTGACCAATTTGACTATCAGTTAACTAATTCATATATTTAAAAATATTAATTTCAATACAAATACACTTTTTCAAGTGGGGTGGAAATAACCTAGCAAGATCAACACAATTAACATTGTCTAGGAAGAAGTTGTTATTTTATCTAAAACACTCTAGCATGACAAAAAAAATCTAAGTAATTCCATTTAGATAGGGACTCAATGAGCTCTCTCATTAGAAACAATAAATTCTTGGGCTTCAAGTGTGAAAATTAGAAGGGATGCACAAAATAAATAAGGGTCATGTTTGAGGATGACTTCTGCATGGTTGATTTCAACAAAACAAAAAAGGAAGAACCCCTTTGTGAGGTTCTATATAACATCAACGTAGACCCTATGTAAGACCCAAACATTTCGACCTATCCTTTAAGCTTTCTTTAAGGAGCAATCCTCCCAAAAAAACACCCTATTAAAGTAAAATTTTCAAGCCATCTATAAGTACTATCAAATCTCAAGATGGGAAAGATGATATCTAGAAGTGTTTAGAAGGCATATCTTGTGGAACACCTTGGAAATAAACTTCTAGGGTCACCTTTTACATGGGACCATCCTTATGTGCCATCAAACCATCAATACCAACAATGATTACTAGACTAATGAAATTTGAAGACATTAAAAAGAAAAAGAAAGAATGTCCACAAACATAAAAAAACTAAAAGGAAAATCCTACCCAAAGAAGTAATATGACATGAGGAACAAAGCAAAGCCAAGACCTTATCTCTAATTGAAGTTCTCCACACCCTCAATTTATAACTAAAGGAAATTTTACCAACCATATTTATTTTAAAACTCAAAGACAACAACAAAAATATAGAAAGCTACTTATTTTTCTATATAAATATTTAGAAACTAAGGTTTCCTCATTTATTTATAGAATATTAAAAATAATACAAATTTTGGGTCAACATAGATGGGTTGGACTAGAACATGAGTGAAACAAAAATTGATAGATGTACCCATAGTGAAATTCTATTGCGCTCTTGTTAAATCAATCTAAATAATGTATAGCAAGTAAATATTTATTCTAACAATCATAGTTGGCGAAGAAAAGAAAATAAGATAGACTGTGTTTACTATTTTCTCACTTATTCTACCAATGGATTGTCAAAACTCTTATGTAATTTGAACCAAGCGAGGTCTTGGGAGGATTTTTTATTCCTATTTCTAACCATTTCCCATTCACTATAAGGCTAAACTATGGTCTTCATCAATAGGGGATAACTTTTAACCTTTTTGGACATTGATTTATTTAATTCAAAGTTGGCATTTGTTAATACCTTCAAAGGAATATAAATAATTGCGTAGGCCAGGTAAGTCTAAATATAGGAAGAAAATCTAAATAATTCTATTTTGATCATTGATATGTTTGATACATTGAGAATTCATCAAGTTGATACAAATATTTCTTGAGAAAAATAAAAAATGAAAGCAAGCAAGAAGTTTCTACAAACTATGTTTAAACCTTTTTTAAAAGAGCAATCATAGTTTGGCTTACTTGAGCATGTCGGAGGAGTAAAGTTGTAGTGATGAGTTGTGACAAAGGGAATGGGTGTAGATAGTTCATATAACAGGTAGTGGGAGGTGGCAATGACAATGAAGGTGTTGTATATGGAGTGAGCATGGAGGACATGCTTTCTTCTTTCTAGCTCTTTCATTGAAATTGGTATTCCACTAGGGAGTATGACACATTTGTGGAGTGTAAGTCACTGTGTATGTGTATAGGTGGAAGTATGAATATCAAATAATGGTCGGCAACTAACAAATATTTGCAATTATTCTTCTATTAATAAGTCTATTAGTTAAATATGACATTCCTAATCTCAAATCAAATATCACAATACAATTTTTTTTGTATTCAAACTAAGATAGCAATCCCATGAAGGGGGCTTCCTAAAATATTTCTATCAGTGTTGTGAGAATTTTTAGAAGCTTTCACAAGAGGTGGTTCCATAGATTTTGTATTAGTGCACAAGCTTAAAAATTTATGCTTCAAAAATTTAGGATGTTGGTGGTCTCGTGATATTTTTAGCAACTATCAATGCTAAAAAATTAGTTGACTTTAGTTAGAAAGCTTAAAAATTTTCTAAAAATTCCCTAAATTTATTTGCAAGAATCTAAAAATTACAGATGAATGATATGTGGCAACAAAATCTCTTAAGTTGGTGAGGGAAATTTCCAGCCCCACTCCAAAGACACATCCTAAAAAACTTAAATCTAAAAAATATGGGCTCCTATGTTTTTGAACAAGATTCTAATCTATTGTGTGGCAATTTTTTTTTCTCTTATGAACCCCGTGCCTCACAAAAATAATTCCTACAATGGATTCTAAGATAACAATCTTATGGATGGGGGCTTCCTAGATTATCTTAGTAGGTGTTGTTGAGAATATTTAAAAGCTTTCATAATTAGGGGTTCCCATAGATTTTAATGGGCAAGCTTAAAACTTTAAATCTCTAACATTTTAAGAAGCCGATGGTCTCATGATTATTTTTAGCAACAAGAAATGTTAAATTTACAACTATATAGCTAAATCTAGAAAATATAGATGAATGACATTTGGTAGCAAAATTTTAGAAAGCTAGAAGGGGAAACTTTCAACCCTACCCCCAAAATAGCTCTTAAGGTGGTAGACTCATGGAGGGTAGCTCCTTAAAGCATCCCAATGGATGTTGCTAAGGGTTTTTAGGAGCTTTCATATGCAAGCAGTCCCATTGATTTGTAATAATGGACATTGCTTAAAACTTTAAGTTTTAAAATGTAACGATGTTGGTGGTCTCATGATTATTTTTTAGCAACTAGGAATGCTAAATCTAAAAAATTATTGACACAAATGTAAAATATTAAAGATGAATGACATGACAAGGAAATTTTAGGAAGTTACTCGAAGAAACTTTCAACTCCATCCTAAAGACACCCTCTTAAATAAAAAAGTGAAAATAAAGACTCTTATTTTCTTTCATAAGATTCTACTTTATCTTGTAACATGATTTTTTTCTTTTATAGAATCTCTTATTTAAAAATAATATTTCTATAACAGTTCTATAAAACTTCATCCTTGAAATTGAAATTCTAAAACTTATATTTTCTTATACAAGATTCTAATTTATCCTGGAATATAATTTCCTTCCCTCATGAAAATCTACTCTAAAAAATAAGACGACTTACTCTGTGTCAAAAAAGCAGTCAATTGGAATCTGCTCTCTTTTTCAGAAATGAAAATATCTCTAGATTAAGTGAATACATGATCCACCGTCCGTCCATACTTCACTAAACGACACTATAAGGAAGTATGGAAAAATATCATACACCCATGTAATTATTTAGTTCCAGCAAGCAACTTCCACTAACAGTCCCAAGGCCATTTGGGTTATGGAGCAATTATAACTATAGAATTCTGCAATTAATTAAACACAGCCTGTACGGTTTCCCCTTGGACTAGAATGACATTACTATGTAGTTGATTCAGCTAATAGTCATACTGACAATTCTAGCACTAATTATTCTACTGTCATACTAATTCTCTGGAAAAAATTTCATACAGAGAAAGAGTTATGGCTGGCGAGGTAGTTACAGAGAGTGGTCATATGGAATCTCATGAGGGATTCACCTTGGATGGCTCTGTTGATTTGAAGGGCAGGCCTGTTCTCAGATCCAAAACTGGAGGATGGACAGCCTGCTCATTTCTTGTTGGTAAAAAAATAATGATCTTTAAATATGAGTTGCTTTTATAGACTGTTTCAAAGTTGTATATATGTACTGTAAATTACTGATTGGATTGGTGCTTATGCAGGCTATGAAATATTTGAAAGGATGGCCTTCTTTGGAATTGCCTCTAACCTAGTGAATTACTTAACCAATATGTTGCATGAGGGCACAGTGACTTCTGCAAGGAATGTAAACAATTGGAGTGGTGCCATTTGGATCACTCCTGTACTTGGTGCATACATTGCAGACACCCACTGGGGACGCTACTGGACCTTTACAATATTTTCCTTCATTTATATAGTGGTCTGCACCTTATCTCTATCTCCACCACATATTTTTATGTACACAACCAAGGGAGATTAGGTTTTTAATGCTGGTATATTGTGTGCAGGGAATGGTTATTTTGACATTGGCTGTCTCAGTGCCATCTCTGAAACCACCAAAATGTGCTAAAGATGCAACAGTGTGTCCAAAGGCCTCTACATTTCAGGTTGGAATTTTCTATTTTGCATTGTATGTTCTTGCTTTGGGCACAGGCGGCACAAAGCCCAATATTTCCACCATTGGTGCAGACCAATTTGATGAGTTTGAGGCCAAAGAGAAGGTTCAAAAGGCCTCCTTCTTCAATTGGTGGATGTTCAGTGTGTTTTTTGGAGCACTGTTTGCAAATACTTTTCTGATATACATCCAGGAAAATGTTAACTTCACTGTGGGATACGGAGTTCCTACTCTTGGCTTGATTATATCAGTGGGTATTTTCTTAGTGGGAACTCCGTTTTACAGACACAAGCTTCAGAAAGGAAATCCTTTTGGTCGAATTGCTCAGGTGATAGTTGCAGCAGTTCATAAATGGAGAGTGCAGGTACCTAGTGATGCAGCAGAGCTTTACGAATTGGAGCCCAAAGCCTATCTTGCCAAAGGAAGATTCCCCATTTCTAGAACTCCGATCTTGAGGTGAGTATAACAATACCGTGCCCTGTTGCAGCATATAATTTAATAGACTACAATTGAAAGCATAATCATTGATAAACTAAAGAAAGTGGTTATTTATATTTAAAAAGAGTACATAGGCATGATAAGTGTGGTCATAGCTTTAATTTGTTGTCATATGGGAGAAATGAAAATAGTATCACCATCATGACTAAGTTGTGAAAAAATAGGTAGAAGGTTATATGAAACGACAAGCAACTAAAAACAAGAAATCTTGAAATCTTCAACTCTAGTAAACAAATACTATTGAGATTAGAATTTTTTTGTTGTATAGCATGCATAATGTACTTTTTTGTGGGGTCTATTAGACTAAGCATTCCAATGAAATAAATTTTGTAGGGTCTATTAGACTAAGCATTCCATGAAATAAATTTAAAGTAGATGGAAGTAAAGTGACATTTCATTGCTATTAAGCTAATCAAGAGTTTCATAGTTATTTCTCAACTTTGTTTTGAGTCTTTCAATAGTTTAAAACTTCCCAACTAGATTGGGATTGTTGGGCCATGAGAGTGGCATTTATCTAGCACATATTCACCTTCTTCCACCTCAAGACCTAGATTATGAGACATCCTAATAGTCAATTAGGGAGATACGAGAGGTGCTGAAGCAATTGGAGAAACTACCTATATAGTAGTTTAAAAATATAGGACATTGATAGATAACAATTTTATATTGAATTGAGGTTTTCTCACCTCTTTGGAGGATTAAAAAATAGATTGTGATGAGACAACCTTCTTCACCTTGTTATTGATAGGATTTGAAATCTAAGGACCATCAACTTAATTTTCTCCCACAAAAAAATGGACCCTTCCCTCCATAATTGTAATTATTCTTCCTACTCCCAATTGTGGTCCTTTCATACTCATTTTTTTACAAGCATTCCCAAAAGGCTTGAGATTCTAGATAACAAAGGGACAATCCTTGATTTTATGCTGGGAGGATTGACACCTCTAGAAAGTAATGGGCGAGATTAGGTACATGACTCTTTGGGTGTATCATTGTCACTGATTATGTTAACATTGTCTTTGAGGTCCTTAAGTAGGTTGACCTCAACACAAGCCCATTTCTAAGGATGAGCAGGAAAAATATATCAATGCTCAACATAAATCATATAACCTAAAAATATCACAATACAATTAACAAAATGCCATAGAGGCAAAGGAAGACAAAGAAACTCTACCTAGACTTGTAATTAGAGGTTATGCCAAGAAAAAATGAGTACAGGGGAAAAATAACAACAAATATTTGTGAATATATCAAGGGCCATGCTCAAACACAACCTTCAAAAATTTCAATTGAGAAGAATGAAAAAGGAGAAAACATTTCATGAGGTTTTGAATAGTCTCCACGTAGACCCCATGAAGGACCCAAATGGAATTGAACAAACCTTTTAGTATGCTTTTAGAGGAGATTCTTCCAAAAATATATCCTATTAAAGTAAAACTTTCAAGCCACTTACATGCATTATCAAAATCATGAAGTGGTAACACAACATTGGGAGTAGAGGACTTACCTTGTGCACTACTTTTAAATAAACTTTTGGGGTCACAATTATAGTGAATACACTTTAGATTGAAGTATAAATAAAATTAATAGATGATATAAATGTATGTGTGGTGTGATGACAATTATTGTAATTTTAGAGATTTGAGGCGTTGTGTACAAATCTTAGGGTATTTACACAAGGGATATCATCTATTTGTTAAGATAAATCTTACAAAAAAAATCTATTTATTAAGATAAATATTACAAAAAGATATCTATTTATTCTAGAAGTCATGTTTAATACATTTATTTGAATTTTATAATTTTGCTCTATTAAGATTTTAATTTTCATATTCTTACTTGTCCCTTATCCTTTATTTTTCAATATAGTACGTACAAAATGATAAAAATAAAGAACTAAAACAAACATAAATATAAACTCACACAATTGCATTGTTCACTATATACTCTACAAAATAAGAAACTTCAACCATTACCATTATACTTTACAACTACACCACACTACACAATTTTTATTTTGTTAAATAAAAATTACCAAACATATTTAAACCTTCAACAACTTTGGAAAAAAAATTCAATACTCCCACATAGTGAGGAATTAAACACCTTTTCTTCACTTAATGCCACCCATCAGATGACCCATCCACTAAACTCAAGGGGCTTAACTTCAGAAAAAGAATGATTTAAATGAAAACATTAAAATCTAAGGTTATAAATATCTAAACATTATAAAGGCAACACACACTGGCGCCCTTAAATGCCTCATGCCGGTGCAGAGCTCCTCTTTTTCCACGCGGTTTGTCGGCTTTGATCTGCACCGACAAAACAAGAAATTAATTTATTCTAACATATGATTCACATTGATGGTTGAACTAACTAGACTACAATCCAAGTTACAAAAGATCATTCCTTACAGAATTATTACTCTCTTGAAAACATGATTGTTCTTATTAGAATACTGTAAATTTGATCTTATTAAGTTGTGATTTGTTTAAATGATTATATCCAAGATATTAATAGATAAATTTTATTAGAGAAAAAATGTGAATCATTCAAATGATTCTGTCACAAACAATTCACCGTCATGACAAATTTATCTTGTGGAAAATTCACCACCAGCAATTCACGGCTGCCGATAATTCATTGCATGAATTGCTGGTGGTGAATTATTCAGGATGTGAATTTATCATTACAATCAATTGTTTGATGGTGAATTATTGATGAATTATTGACGATGAATTTTCCTAAAACCCATCTAAACAAATCAAAATCTATTACATATTGTTTAAACTGAATTATATTTTAAATACTAAATCTCAACTTCAAATTGATGATTATGATTATGGTAATACTTAAATTTCTTTTGGTTCAGATTCCTGGATAAAGCAGCAACAAAGAAGGATTCGACTCCAAGTCCATGGAGGCTGTGCACTGTGACTCAAGTAGAAGAAACCAAGCTCATGCTAAAACTACTCCCAATATGGGTTGCCATGTTCATACCAAGTACCATAGTAGCCCAAGTAAATACACTTTTCATAAAGCAGGGGAATACACTGAAGAGGAACATGGGCCCTCACTTTGAAATCCCCTCTGGCTGCCTCACAGCATTTGTCACCATGTCAATGCTGGTATCTATCGTAATCTACGACAGAGTTCTTGTCAGGCTCTTCAGAAAACTTACAGGAAAACCCAGAGGCATAACTATCCTGCAAAGAATGGGGATTGGTCTAGTTATTGATGTAATACTTATGGTGGTTGCAGCAATAACAGAGCAACAAAGGATTAGGGTTGTGAAAACACATGGGCTTGAAGACAACCCAAAAGCAGTAGCACCCCTCACAGTCTTCATCTTGCTTCCTCAGTTTATACTTATGGGATTGAGAGATGCCTTCATTGAAGTGGGTAAGTTAGAATTTTTCTATGATCAGTCACCTGAGAGCATGCAGAGCATAGGAACTGCACTCTTTGCAAGCACATTTGGCATTGGGAATTTTATCAGCGGTTCTCTACTGACTACAGTGGCTGATATCACTGGTAAAAAGGGCCACACAAGCTGGGTTCTAGACAACCTGAATGCATCTCGGCTTTACTATTATTATGCATTGTTGGCTGTTCTCAGCTTCTTGAATCTATTTTTCTTCCTGCTAGTTTCATGTCTGTATGTTTATAAGAGAGAAACAAGTGAAGCTTTTGGCAGTAGCCTTGGGATGAATGCCACTCAACAAGAAAATCAGCTGCAGAGTTATACAAATATGGCCAGTGTCGATGGTATGCCCATGGATTCGAACTTATAACCCATTCTTAAATGACAGTTGTATTGGATTGTAATAATTATTCTGTGCTTAGTTTCTCTTATTCCGTTCCATAAATGCTGTAAACCATGGAATATGTTATGCCATGTTTTGCTTGACAGAAGAAGCTTCAGTTATGAAAACAAATCTGCTCAAGGGAAAGTCTTTCGCAGTGGTTGAAGAGAATTAGGCTAAATTATTCAACACCAAGAAATGCATATTTTTATTCGGTTTCTGTTATGGCTGTTAATTTTTTTCGATTATTAGGGGAGAGGACTCGGTAGTTGAGCATTCTAATTTTGCGCTTTTAAAAATCTTAAATGAAAATCATATCACTTCCATTTCTTTACAGCAGCTTGCTTGACAAGTCCCCTGCTTATAACTAAGATTCTAAGGTCACATCATCAAATATGATGCCAAAGATATGAGTTTGATTGGCAACATGATAAAAATGCATCAAGAAGAACATCTGTGAAAATGAATGGTTTACGTAGGTTTAAAGATTAATGATAACATTTTGCTTTTTTGTTAGGAGGATAATTGTTTCAAAATGTTGTTAGTAGTTTATAGATATTGGGTGAATATATTATTGACCTCTTTTATTTTAGTGTCAAGGATTGACAGGTATCTATTTATTTTGATAGGTTCACTAAGTCATTTAACTTTACTTACAAATTAAAGGCTACTTAAAGTTAGCTTATTGTTTACAGATTTCTTCTTAAGAATAAATGAATTAAGTTTTCTAACATGTAAGTAGTCAACAAATCATAAATACAAAAATCTACAAAAAAATGTATTGCTAATTTTTAATATGATTTTTTGACCAACATGGATATTTAGATAGATGTAAGTTTAAGCTTTAAATGCTATTATTGTATTTTTGGGATAATGTTAAAATTTGACAATTTAAGGTGCATGTTTGTAGCTCTACCTAGCTCTCAGATGATGAAAAAGAGGGAGGACTTGTTCTAGGTAGTTTGAAATTGAATTGGTCTTGGAAGACTTCAATGAGATTTTTAAATCTAAGTTTTTTTTCTTCTTCCATTCTTTATCTAGGGGGAAGAAAAGATGTGAGAGGGAATCAAAGGTAGATAGAATTAAAAGAAAAATATTTTGGAAGAGATTGGAGCTAGTGCTTAAAAAATTATGGATTTCTTTGTTACACAATGAAATTGGAAGTGTCCTCCTCAAGGGAAATTAAGCTTCTATCTTGGAATGTTAAGGGCTTGAATGACCCTTACTACAAGAATCTGGTTAAAGACCGACTTTATTTATATAAGATAGAGATGGCTCTCATTCGAGAAAAAAACTATTGGAGTCAAAAAATTATGAGCTTTTGTCCTTCTCTTGGCACTCTTGACTTCCGGTCACTTTGAATGTTGTAGGATCCTTGGGATTCTCATGTATACAACAAAATCCTTAGTGTTTGCAGCTTCAATTAGTAGCCAAACTCTCTAATTGGTTGGTTCTTACTTTCAAATATTGTTATGAGGGTGTCTTTGGTTTCATGTTCAATAACTATGTGCCTATAGCCCCACTATGTAGAGGAAAACATGGGAGGAAATACCCACTCAACTGTAAAAATCCCCATCTTAGGTACAACAATTTTTTTTGCAACAACTACCAACATAATAAACTAAAAATATTCCAACTACATTAGATGTGCTAATCCTGGAAGCTCTTCATTCATCCTAGTGACGATAAATCAACATCACCACTTATATGCTTACACTCAAAAGTGTTAGCTCATATAGCTAGGATAATTCCTAGACCCATACCTAAACCTCGAGGGTTCATCATGACCCTGTAACAAGACCAATGTTTAACCCAATGAATTTACCTATGTTTTAACCGACATTTGAATAATATACACTTGTAATTTATGATAATAAAATTTATCTTTTCAATTTTAATAACAAGATGCTCCTTGCCCATGGTGGCTATTGGTGATCCTCTCCCCTCACCTTGCTCGGGGGTTGCTTCCGAGCCTTCTTGGTCGGTTGTGTTGAGAAAGAAAAAGGGACTCAACCGACCTGTGGCTTCTCTGTGGCCTCGGGTTCAGGGAGTTAGCCTGGTCCCCTCTAGATCCTAGGCTGTTTCTTTTCTTTTTCCTTTGTTTTTCCTCAGTTGTCAGTTAACTATTTCTGTTTGTTCCTTTGTTCAAATTCTATTTTGAACTTTGTTGTCCTCTGGCCCATTGGGCCCTTTGTGAAGGGTCCGACACCCTGTACAAATGTTGCTTAACTTTTCAAAAACAAGATGCGCATTTGAAATAATCCCATTTCAAACACTAATTGCATTTAAAAAAGAAACATTACAAAATCCCAAGTAATGAATTCATATTAGATAATTCCATGTAATGATACCATTTTTCCATTTACAATTTCTCAATAAAGATAGAGATACATAAATACATACATAGCTTCCAAGAGCTTTAATGAAACAAAGACACAAATGGTCTAGATGTCCTTGCTGGCATACATCCTCAAATTTTGACTGCCAACTATAAAAGGGAGAGCATCACTCAAGCACTTTTCTGCCAACTACAGACTTATTGTGGTCCCTTGCACATCTATGTAACTAGTAAGATGGCCCTACCCTTCGATGAAGAGTTTGGTTTGGTAACTTCATAATACTAGCCTCCCTAAGCATGGTGTTGTGTCCTAAATAACTAGAGCTACCATATATTGGCTACAACCTGTACATGTATGGTGTTCCTTGCCTAGTATGAAAACCTAGCTCATAGTGAATCAACAGTGTAAATAGTGGAGCTACTTACACTACTTTGGCCAAAGTTTGATATAATCATTTGCTCGTAAGCAAAGTCGTATATTCACCTGCCCCTTAGCTTGATTTGGTATTTGAGCATTCATACTCTTTTCAATAATAACACACATTCAACCAAAAGTTTAATGACATAACTAAGAGATCAACTAGGTTAGTCCCATCCACATATTATTCTAACCCCAGGAGCAACCAAGTTAACCACCCATATTCAAAATTGACTTCTTCAACTAATTATTTCAAGATAATCTTATTTCCCACATTTTATAGTCTATGTAAGCATACATATGGTTTATGACTACTTAGGTATTTTTAATATAGCGAACATAATCACACAATTCCATCATAGAGATTATATATATATCAATTAATAGGGTTTCATCAAACAAGACTTCACCAAAGTTCAAGCAAGCTCATCCAAAATAAGAAATAACTTAAGCTCATTTAAGCAAAATCAACGTGCATATAGATCATCTTTTCTCAAACACTTGCATTCATAAACTAAATATGATTTCAACATAAAAAGAATGGAGTAGTAAAATCAACATGCCTAGAATTATAGCTCCAAAAGAATATGTTGCTTCCCAAGCTGAATTCCCATAGTCACACTTGCTGCTCCTACTAATCTTAGCCTAACTCCAATTCTATCTTCTCACAAACTCTCAAAATAATACAAATTCTCAAAGAAATCTCACCTTCCTCACTAATGCACTAAGCAACTTACTTGCACAAAAAAACTACAATGTAAAAACATTCAGAAATACGAATGATCAAGAATGAATGAGTGAACAAAAGGTAGAGAAGTTACCTCTATTTATCCTATAAACCGAGAAAATCAATGCTACAAACAAGCTCCTAAATCCGCCACCTTTTCTCTTCTTACTGCCACTGGACACAATAGTAAAAGCTAACTTCCCTTCTAAATGCATCGACTCAGCTCACAAAAATGAAATGTGGTTGCTAGAACACTCAATTTGCAAACACATATACATTCCCTTTATTTCCATCTTCTCAATATGGATGAGTCACCCCTTTTTAACTGACAACAACTACCATTTTATAGAGTCAAATAGAGAAATGGTCAACTATAGGTTTCCTATTTGCGAAGCAAGTAAACTTCCTTCTTAAGCTTCATCCAACTCTGGCTTGACAAAGTCTTTATGCTCATATTTAGCTGTGTGTTGGTTTCATAGACTTCTTTTTTCTTTATTTCAGCTTTTATGGCGATGTATATTACACATCATCATGTTATGCATAGGTTTCAATATTAGCAATGACTGAAATTAAACACTTTACATGTTTCCATAAATATTATTCACTTTGCATACATCAATACTTTATACACTATGCACATTGCACTAAACTTCGTATTATATGTGTTGCATATTGTTATTATATTGTTAGCTTTTATTCAAGCCATTCTCCAATATATGGTTTGCATTACATATGTGCTAAAGCTTACTTTATAACACTTTAAATATATAACAATATATATTATTAATATAAATATGTTATAGTTCTTCCATAGTTATAATATATATTAATATATATACACGTTTATTAAATCCATTATTTTGCAATCACATATATATTAACGATTATATATACATATATCAATATGTATGTATTTAATTTACTCACATAAATATATATTAATATATATATAATGTATATACATATATATATTATATGCATATATTGTTATCTTAATATCCATAATAAACACATACTTACATATTCATTGATCGGTGTGTGTATATATGTCATATATGTTCAATCGATATTCTCATGCATATGATATATCCATTCATAAGTATGTGTAAGTACGTCTACCTACATATATGTATGCATACATATACTCACATGTATGAGTTATTGAAATCAAATACATATATACATAGATGTACATTCTATGTATATATTCATTGATTAATATATAAATATAAGTACATGAAGAACTTACACTTAACACAAAGATTTAGTTATGTAGTCCAAATGAAGAAACAATCAAAGACTAAAACCAAAACCATTGCAAATCATCCCCAAACTATGATCGAAGGTTTAATTACTAGTTTCTGACTAACTTGACTCAACTTGACCAAACTAGGATGTGAGTGTGTGATAGCTCAAATAGGCTCATTTAAGGGTCACCAAACTAAGTTCTTCTCTTGAGTGATACTCCCCCTCTCTTTCAGAGGTTCAATTCTTTTCCTGCATCCAACTTAGAGCATCACAACTATAGTTAGCCGATAACATTACATTCATATGCATCATATATCATTGCACATTCATCCATCACATTTCCCATCCAAATATACAAAATATAATTACATATTAAAGCATTTTAATTCATCAAAGTAATTGTAAATAATAACACAATGGGGTGTAACAGACTCTACCTACGTACATCCTATTGTGGGAATCAAAGGTTTCATAGTTCACCCCACAATGTTAGAGGAAGTTCATTTTCTCCTCTTGCATGAGATCTTTGATCTTTCTTTTAACCCATGACCATTCATTAAACATAAGTTATCAACTTAGTCCATTTATAATATAATGATAATAATTTTACCATCAAGTGTTGGGTCCATACCAAACATTAGAGTAAAAAAATTCACAATATTCACAAAGTGTCATTCATACCATAATCTCAAAGATCATAGACAATGGTTGTCATGAGAATACCTCCATATACAAAAGCCAATTAGCTCATACACATCACAAGTACAACAATTTCTAGATCATACACATCACAAGTAAAACAATGATTGCCTAGATCACACACAGATCACAAGTACAATGGTGATTAGCTCATATGACATCACAAGTACAACAATGATGGTCTCATACACATATCATATTTACATTAGTGACTGGCTCCAACATATCAAAAATACATAGTGACAAGCTCCAACATACATCACATATATAGTGACGAGCTCCAACATAAATCATAAATACAAAGTGACAAACTCCAACATACATCACATACATAGTGACAAGCTCCAACATATATCACATACACATAGTGATTGGCTTACACATCACAATGGCTAACTAACACATGTTCATAATGCATCCTAGATAGAAAATAATATCAATGCATTGCACACTACATTACGGGTCCTATCCTTTCCTTCGGTCTTCTGCACCATTGGAAAATTGGGAAGAGGATTCGATGCATCCCATACTACACCGTGGGTCCATCCTTAACCCTAAAAGGCTAAGTATACAGTCTAAAAATTGGGAAGGGGATTTTGTGCATCCCATATTACACCATGGGTCCGTCCACCATACCAAGGGTTTCCATATGTAGTGAACCTACCATAACCCGGTAGATTGCGAATTCAATCACCTATATGTCACCAATGACAAGTCTGTCCACCTAGAAAGAAGTAGCTCCTAACATATACCACCTTGTGATCTTCGTGGTATTGCCAGATTTCTTCTTCATATTCTCGGGTAACACTTGGCATCAATCACTTTTGTGCTTATCAGTGACAACCAGTGAACCCCCTCAATACAATGATTATCCCCAGATTACTATTACCTACATTGATGGGTCCCTACCCATGCAACCAATATGGTCGTATCATAACTAGGGTAGCCCTCTACCTTCACCTTTGTGAACCAGGTGAATGTTGACTAATCCCTAGTAGTAGCCTAAACATTGATCATTAGCACAGTCCAATGACTTCCTGTCACTGCTCAAATATCTCGAAGGTTCACTCTTAGGTGGGTTATAAATAACATGAATCAAAATCACAATCAATAGATACACATGCCTATACATAGATACCTCTAGATATGGAGTTAGTTTCACAACACATACAAGTTACATGGAACCAACCCGAGATGGATTTTACCCAATATATGCATATATTCAAATACCAATTATAAAGTAGTTAAATCCCTTAATTCATTTTGTTTAATATATAGAGGCATATTATGTATTAAATATAAGTTATTAAATTTCCTTAACTCATTCATACCCATTTGGTACCCATTTAATTTCAAACCAAAGCTTACGGAGGAGGAAAGATAAAACCATATACGAACAACCCCAAACCTTGGAGTTATCCCCTTGAATCCTCCCCCTTTGGAATTGAAGTCACAAGGGCATCCTTCGCCCAAGGACCACCTACGTATCCACTTTCAAATGGATCAAAGTCACATGTAGTTCTCCTACAAGGTCTCTCAAGGGACGTATACACATAAGCTTCCCCAATTTAACGAACTTATACCATGAAACTTCCATCCATGTAAGACTAGGTCTCAAATCAAACCTCACCTTTGTTATTATTCATTATACAACAACCATGGAAAGCCTCCAAAATTCTAATTGGGTTAATGACTACCATGAGCTTGAATGGTAAATTACTTTTACAAAAACCTTAGTAGGTAGGGTTCTCTAGCCCACTCACTTAGAGATGAATTTTCCACCCACAAGGAAATAAGTGTTAATTTACTTTACCATGATTAGATATTTATTTTAGGATTTATCCTTGTCAATCTCTAAAGATGAGGATGAATCCCATGAGTATTCCATCCTATTGGATTATCAATTTTAGAACAAATGAATTACCACCTCTCAAACTAGTTTAACTGCTTAGCAATTCTATATTTTTTTTCAGTATAATGTTCAAACTTTGGTAGTTTGTTTCTCTCTTGTAGAGTAACAAGATGTTATTATAATTATTCAAAATGAACTGTTATGATTATCCTTCCCACTTTATTGATAATAATTACAAACCTTCTCTAAACATAATCAACATTTGAGTCATACTGGAGATAAATGGCAATACCATATCCTTAAGATCATCATATGAATATGTACGCTAAATAATATTAATAATGTCCTTAACCCTCAAGTTTAATTTTCCTTCCAATGAAATCACAATACTTTTATATTAATGAGGTATACCCCTCCAGGATTCCTAACCTACCATGGATAGTTGATAGCAACAAATATTAATATCACATGTTAAACTTCAAAATTCCCTTCTTACATAAGAGAGATCTATTTGTAAACCCTCCAAATAGAATACAAGTTGAATTAATTTTTCATACACATGAGTACCCATATTTGTAAGAGGATGACAAATATTATATATAATAGTACATGGTTGTTGGATGTAATTATTACCATGAATATTCAATTTAAAATTCACACGAATATACTTCTATTAGTTCAAGGGCATTGACTTTGAACATATATCATGAGGGCCTTAGCTTTAAAATTTTACAAATTAATTCACTTCCACCTTATATAAGGTATACAATCTCAAGTCTCACCCTACATCATGTAATAATATGTTTCTTGCACATGCAAATAATATTATTCATATAACCAAAATCAACATGTACTAGGCCTACAAGCTTGTTGACAACATACTTGAAATTAAAATGCAATTATGTGCAGTCTATGCCTATTGTTATCAACCTGTCATAGTGCCTATTGTTTTTAAGAACTTTCAAAGTCTAGCAAAACATGAGAAAACTTTTGCTTCATTTCTGCATAATCCTCCCAAGTGGCTGAATCTTCTGCATACTTATCCCATTGGACCTTGCATTGCAAAACATCTCTATTACATAAGTGAAGCTTATGTGTTTTGAGTACTCTAAGAGGATCGATTTTTACCACTCTTGAGACCTTTTCCTTCAAATCATTACAATCAATAACATGATTATCCCTTAGCATATACTTCTTAAAGTACAACACATGAAAGACGTCGTGCATCTTGGCAAGAGTTGGTGGCAAAGAAATTCGATAAGCAACAAGGTTGATTTATTCAAGAACCTAAAAAGGACCTACATAACAAGGAGCTAATTTGGGTGAATTTCCCAAACTTTATAGAACTGTTGTGAGGTTTAACTCTTAACAAAACCTTTTCTCCTACCGAGAAATGTCTAGGTACCCTCTTTGAATTTGCATAACTCTTTTGCCTATCATTAGCTTCCACTAGCCTTTTCTTAATTATACCAACTTGCTCCTCCATTTCCGATAACATTTCTGGCCCAAGGCCTATCCTATCCTCTAGCTTATCCTAGCTTATAGGAGTTTGGCACTTCCTACCATACAATGCTTCAACCATCTTAATTGTGGAATGATAAGAGTTATTATACACAAATTCCACCAAAAGGTAGGTAATCTTCCCATTTGTATTGTTGATCCATGAAATGCATTCTCAATAGATCCTCTAACACTTGGTTCACCCTTTCAGTTTTTCCATCAATTTTTGGATGATATGTTGAACTTATGTTCAATTGTGTCCCAAGCAAAGAAAACAAGGTTTATCAAAACCTATATGTCACACGAGCATCCCTGTCAAAAATAATCTTCTCAAGAATTCCATGTAACCTAAATACCTCTTGAATAAACTTTCAAGCTATAGCATGAGCCCCATCCGTTAGATTCATTGGAATGAAGTGAGATACCTTCATAAGCTTATCCACCACTACCAGAATGGCATTATGCTTACTCCTCGACATTGGAAGACTTTGCACAAAATCCATGTTAATGACTTGCCATTTCCTTTCTGGAACTTCATGAGGATACAAAAGTCCTCCAGGGTGATGATTTTCTTCCTTCACCCTTTGACATTCTAAACAAATTTCTACAAATCTTGTAGCATCCCTTTTCATTCCTTTCCAAAAATACAATGGCTTCACATCAGCCAACAACATAATTACTCTAGAATGTCCAGAATATGGTGTGGTATGAAGTTCTTTCCACACTAAAATTCCTTAATTCCTCAGAGTTAGGCACATAGATTCTTCCCTTAAACCTTAATAAACCATCAAGTTCAAAGTGAAATCCCTCATACTTTGGGTCTTGCAGAATTTTTGAAAGTGCTTTCTTGACTTGCTCATAATACTCATCACCCGTTGGATTTCTACAACACTTGACCCTTGAAATCAGTTTGAATTGATATCATCAAAGAGATATTCCTCCTACGACTTAGGGAATCTACAACACAGTTTTCCTTTCCCTTGATATAGTTGATATTAAAATCATAATTAGATATCAATTCCAACCATCTCCTTTTCCATGTATTTAGATTATGTTGAATAAACAAATACTTCAGACCATGATGATCGGTCTTTAGTTTAAAAGGTTTCCCCAATAGATAGTGTCTCCACAACTATAATGCATAGACAACTACTGCCAACTCCAAATCATGCAAAGCATAATTTTTCTCATAAGGCTCCAACTTCCTTAACTCATAGGTCTGTGATGACAATAAAATCACCATCTAGATCTGGTACCTTAATTATCAGAGTTGTAGTCAAATTATCCTTGAGTTGGTCGAATTCCACTTGACGTTTCTCTAACCATTCATACTTCTTCCCTTTTCTATGGAATGAAGTAATGGGAAAAGCTATTTTTGAAAAAAATTCTACAAACTTTCGATAATAACCAACCAGACCCATAAAGCTTCGAACTTCTGGCACATTCTTCGGTACTGGTCATTCAAGCACTACTTTTATTTTTGTTGGATCAATTGCAATCCCATTAGCTAAAATCACTTGACCTAAATACCGCACTTCCTTCTAAAAGAAGGTACACTTTGAGAGTTTTCCATACAACTTATTCTCTCTTAAACATTGGAGAACAATCCCAAGATGCTAGAGATTTTCCTCTTCGTTCTTGGAGTAGATAAGAATATTGTCCAAGAAGACCAATACAAATTTATCTAAGCAATTCTTGAATACATTATTCATCAAGTTCATGAATGTTGCAAGTGCATTCGTTAGTCCAAAAGGTAAGAATGTAAACTCGTAATGACCATACCTAATCTTTAAAGTTGTCTTGAATATATCTTCATCCTTGATCCTTAGTTGATGATAACCTGATCGAAGATCAATCTTTGAAAACACAACCACTCCTCGCATTTGGTCAAAGAGATAATTGATACGTGGTAGCATATATATTTTATTTATCATTTCTTTATTAAGCAAGTGATAATTCATACACAAGTGCAGTGTACTATCCTTCTTCATGAAGATCACTAACACTCCCCAGGGTGAAACACTAGGTCTAATCAATCCTTTGGATAACAATTCTTCCAATTGAACTTTTAGCTCCATTAATTTTTTTGCAATCATCCTATATGGAACTTTTGATATAGTTTATAATCTTGGAACAATGTCGATAGAGAAATAAAGCACTCTATTGGGAGGTAATCTAGGTAATTCATTTGGAACTACATCCATAAAGTCCTTTAGAATAGGATATTTCTCCATATCCAATTTTCTTAATTCCACCTGTGTGCAGGTGTTTTTACCAAGTCTAAAATGCAAAACGAAATGAAATACAACCAAGGAAAAACACAAATAACACCTCAAGATTGGCCTAGTTGAACTTGAACAAAATAAAAGACAAAAATGAGTGATATTACCTTTTTCAAGTTGATTGGTTGATTGGCCTTGTAGATCGTTTGATTTGTGTGCTCCTAGGTCGATTTCGGCAGCATAATGATTTACAAATGCTTGATTTGGATGCAAGAAGATGGTGGATTGAGTGCAAGATGATGGCTTGAGATGAATGAAGTTGGATGCTTGAGAAGGGTTGAATGTGATGCTTGTGGTTAGGGTTGCCCAAATGACTAAGTGTTTTAATCATTTAGCTAAGGAGAGATGAATGAATGGTCTAGATTCATTCTTGGCCAAGGACAAGAGATCAAGGGTGGAGATCAAAGGTTGACTAAAAGGAATTAAAAATTCCTTTTTAATATGCATGGGCAAGACAAAAGGAATAAAATATTCCTTGGGAAACCTTGGGTGAATAAATGGAATTTTAAAGTCCATTGGAAAGGACATGAGGATTGTAAATGGAATTGAAAATTACATGAAGGGTGTTGGAAGAATAAAATGGAATTAAAAATTCCATTGGGATGTGGGAAGATTTGATTAAAGGGGGCTGATTAGACTAGTTGATGAAGGATTAGAAGAAGGTTAGGTGGCTAATGATGATTAGGAACCAACTAAAAAAATTTGGAGGATGTGACACATGCTAATCATGGATTAGGAATGTGCACATCCCTAATGATGAGATTAGGAAATGAGTTAGGATTAAGTGTGGATGGGACATAAAGGGAATTAAATAAGTGGGTTATTTCTTTAATTCTTTGGAAGAAAGGGATAAAGGGGTAAGGTATTTAATTATTTACCTAAATACCTTATGGATTTAGAAGAATTTAAGGGTATTAATTAAATAATGGCAATATTATTTAGCTAATGTGGGTAAAAGGATATTTAGACGAAAAGGGTAAATTTGATGAATATAAGTGGTCAAATTTAGATGTCTACATTTTGCCCCTCTTTGAGATGGTGTTACAAAGTAGCATCATTTCAAAGAAGATTAAAAGATAGCACCAGGAAGAAGATGATTGGATTGGGAAAGATGCCCCAGTCATCCAAAGGAGTGACTGGGAGGAAAGATGATGGGAGCGAAGATGAAGATTAGGGATTGAGGATGCCCCCTTGTTGATGGTGAAAATGACACAAACAACGTTAAAACATAATATTTCTACTCTATTTCTCTTGAAAAAGAAAGACAACATATAGTAGCCTAACTCCCAAGGTCCTAGTAGTTGGTTCTCAACTGTCTGGTGTCACTCAATCGGTTCATGCAACTGTAATGTTCAAGGGGCCTGTGCTGGTAACAAAAGAATGCAAGCGATGACTCATTTTACCAAACTGTTTTAGTCAATTTAAGGGGTTTCAAACAAAAGAAAAAGATGGATCATAGGGTAAACTAGTAAAAATGAATAGAACTTATCTAGCATCCGGACATATATCTTCAACAATGAATTTTTTTCCAATCAGATCAAGAAAACCATAAGATGACACAATCTATAGAATAATCTATACCATTGCATACATTTTAGGTGCTTAATTAACTTCACAATTACACATCACAAATACTTCAAAGATTTCAAAATAACACACATTCATTCATCATCAAGATTATAGATCAACAGACTTCAATAAATTTTATTCAATGATGATCTAACAAGATAATCCTTAAATCTGGTTTCTTCTAATGATTTTCATCACATAAGAAACTTTCATGCTTCAGCACAATCACTGGCATTCAGATAGATTATAACTTATTAGCCTTATCAAACAAAACAACTCAATTCTAATACCATATTGTGTAAACCTATAATTCTATTAACTGTAAAAATCAAGTACAATGTATCTTTGTAATCACTACAAAATTCTATCTCCTAATATCAGGCAGGCCAATTCTATTCTCTATTAGTCGACGCTTACAATATGATACCCAAAGGGTATTTATAGATATACAAAAATTTGAACTCCACTTCTATTTTAGGTCATCCACCCTTTCAGGAACTAAAAACTCTCTTGGTAACTCAGATCAATTTGATCTTGAGTTCTTACATTAGACATTCAGTTAAACTAGAGAAAAGAAAATAGAAGAGAAAAGATGTCATGAGCTTCAAAATTGTCAGTGCTGCATGCAACATGCAAAGAAGAAGAAAGTCATGCATGCAGGATATTTACGCATGTGAAGCTGGGTCTGCAATAAACTCGTCATAACCAACAAAGACTTGTTGTAATACATCTAATTCTAGCCCATCAACCCAGCTGTCTTCAAATTTAATTTGCTCCAATTTTGCTGCAGCAAACCCTCTCATATCTTTTATCTTTGTTAACTCTCTTCTAGCAGCTTTTATCTCTTCTTTAACATCCATTAGTCGATCTATCATCAGATCTTATCCATCATCTCCTTTCTGCATGAGTCCTCTAAATATTTCATCCCATTTCTCTTTTATCTGACTCAAAGGCATGCCTTCCTTTGTTAACACATTTACATCTACTATGATAGCAATAACTGCTTCCAACTCCTCAAACTGTTCAGTCAAATTATTAACAACATCTTGGACTTCAGTCCTATGCTTGCACAAGAAATCCGTTCCGAATGAGTATACGAGAGGTCTTTTCCACAAAATCCTTATTATCCTCCTCAAGTATTGACTGTTCAAGAAGAGTAGTCAAAGGCAATGCACTAACCTTCTCTAATTTCTGACTATATTTTTTATACTCCTCTTCCTGCTTATCCACTACTTCAACATATTGATGCATTTCTCTCATCAACTCTTATGTTGCTTTGAACCTCAAAACCTTCGACCAAAACTTCACCTACCTCTTGATTAATCTTGTCAACCCACCTGTCTAGCATCTCCACTCTTCCTCTTACCTGCACTAAATCATCCACCTCCTTTTTGCTTAACAAAATTGGAGTCTCAATAGCCATTACCTATTGTGATCTAAGAGAGGAGACACTTTTCAAAAATGAATGCAATTGATCCAACTGAGCCTTAAGCTCATCTTTCTTCTGTTTATCTTTTAACATTCTTGACTTGGTTGTTGAAGCCAACACATCAATTAGATTCATCTGTTGATTCCTAGTGGGCCTTCCCAAGTTGACAGTACTCAATTGATAATTTGTTAACTGCATGTCCCCTACCTCCTTTTCTATCATTGGTATGGCACACTCAGCAACAATCTTTCCCTTATCCATGAGTCTGGTAGAGTGTAAAATCTTGGCCTTCTTTTTAGGCCTTTCTTGTTCAATCTCCTTCATCATATCCTCCCAATTGAGAGGTTGTGAAGGTGTTACCGTTCTTTTCTGTAGGTCCAATTTTAGCCAAGTGGGAGCACATGGAGCAGTAGTCATCATAGAGGAAGAGGAAGCAATAGTAGTAGTAGAAGGTGGCTGCACATTCACTTGGGGTTGAGAATCAACCCTTGGTTCCTCTTGATGTTCTTGCACCACATGCATTCACACAAGCCTTTCAGCTTCTTCCCTATCTTTTTGTTCCTATATCTTCTTATCTTCCTCTTCTTTCCTCAACCTCTCTTCCTCCAATTGATCTCTCTCCACTTTTTCCCTTTCTAATCTTTCCTTTTCCAATCTGTCCTTCTCTATTCTTTCCTTTTCCAGTTTTTCCTTCTCTAGAGCTTCTAGTCTTTATTTCTCTAGTCTTTCAGCCTCTAAAGCCTTAAGATTTTCTGCCTTTGCTTCTTCTTCTTGCTGCTTCCTAACCAGCTCTTTGGCATCCTTTTCCTTTCTTAATCTTTCTACTTCTTCTTTTCGGTGAGCTTCTTCTGCAAGTTTCAACTTAGTTTTCAAGACTTCTTTCTCCCTTCGATTTATTGCCTTCTCTTCCTCAAGGTCATGAATATTTTGTATTAGTTATAACTTGTCATTTTCCTCTTTAACCTTGAGCTCATGTTCTTGTTGCCTTAGCTTCAATTTTTTGTTGTTGTAATATGGAATCAGTTTGTGTCTTGGCACCCATTAAATTTTTCTTTTCTATTTTTTTAGCATTTACCTCAGCATTCTTTCTAACTTCCTCAAACAATTCCCATTGCTCTTCTTGCGTCATTACCTATTCAAAATCCTCCTCTAGAGGCATATTCTCTTACACATCCTTCTCTGACAAAGTCTCGTCTGAATCTGTCCCAACATCATGAATTTCCTTCTCCACCTCTTTTCCCTTTGTAGTTTCAGCCATACTATGAAGAGCTCCCTTTTGAATTTCTTTACTTTGCTTCTTTGCAAGTGGGACTTGTGCGGATGATTCACCTAATGTAGGTGTTGAAACAGTCGATCCCTTTTGAACACCCCCTTCTTGTGTTTCCTCTTCATCATCTACTGCCTCAAGTTCTATCTCTTTGATGTCTAGGGGAAAGAACTCCAATGGCTCTTTGGGAGGTGTCTTTCTTTTGATTCTTTTATACCCTTTCCCCTTTTTAGGAGCTGGTCCTTGAGGTACTTTGGTTCTTAACACCGACAAGTTAACAATTTGATCCAAGATTGTTCTTCCTATCTGTTTAATATCAATAATTTCCTCACTATCCCAGTCAATTGGATCCAGGCTCTTAGTTCCTATATTTAAAGCCTCATAAGATGGATCTAATAAAATTCCATCATCCACCAATGTGTCAGGAATATCATTTTTAACTCGAAATTCTGACATGAGTGCAATAGGTAGTCTTTCATTATTCTTTTTCCTCAAGTCATATTCATCTTGTCGGTCACTCCAGAAGTCTTCCAATAAATTAAAATGATTGTCAAACACAGAAGGCAACAAAGCATACATCTTCCCCTTTGGATCAAAATACTTACGAGCTGTGTATAAGCCTAACTTTAATTGTATCAGCTCACTGCAAATCACCTTTGCTCCTACCAAATGCTGATAGCTATACTCACCCAACTTCATGGGGAACTTGTGACATCCTGTCTTATGCTTTAAACCAAACCGAGCATTAACTCCAAGAGCCTGATATACAAACTCCATCAACACTATCCTATTATTGCAACACCTTGAAAGTAGACATGGATGGCCTTCAAAACCAGCTAACCTGAAATATGTAAACTTGGGGTATTGAATGTACCAACATCCCCATTCAGCAATAAACGCCATGGCCTCTTGACTCAACCTATACCCTACATCTCCATTTAATTGATTAATGACTACATATATAAATGCATCATTGACTCTTCTGAATTGAGTCTCAGAAACTTGAAGAGACAACTGGTTATAGTGCTCCCACACTTTCTTCTGTCCATCCAAGACTCCCATTATTCCCACTCTGTTTAAACCTGGGAAGATACCCAGCCTTGTTGTTGCATATACAATATAAGAAGTCATAAAGAAACACTTAGTGTCTCTGATGTTGGTCAGTTGATCATGAATAGCATTTGATACGATCATAGGCCAATCAAACTGATGGGTTCCATGTAAAATTGTTTGGATGAAAGGAAACATCCACTCCTTGAACCGAAATGTATCTCTCTTCCCAAAATCCCTAGAGAACATCATTATTATATCTGATACCTCTTTGTAGAAATCTACCCTCTTTGGCTGGTCTGCAAGCTTGCTTAAAGATTTCTTCTCCGTCTTCAACCACTTTTTGTTTAAATGAGATTTATTGGACTCCTTATACTGGTTGTACTTCTCCAAAGCTTTTGCCTCATCCAACTGCACCAAGTTCTTAGGATCCGGGACATTAAATATAATTTGAAATTCCTGAGGAGTGAGATCAATAATCACATTGTTCTATGAATCCATGCATTGTCTAGTCGCAGGATTGTAGGCATTGGCTGCTGTCAAGATCAACTCCAAGCACTGGATTGATCAAGGAAATACAGTGATATGTGCCAAGCCAGAATCAACAATTCTTTGTGTCCTTCCTATTAAATCCTCCCGTTTCGCAAAGGTTTCTGCATATAGCTCTTCAAAATTGTACTGGCCCAAATTGGTATCGGTGATGTTTGACCAATCTGATTATACTTTGCTCACTTTCACAAGAGGACTCTGGTGATTATACCTCAATGTATAAGGCAATTTTTCTGGCTTGATATTCTTTGGTTTAGGTGTTGCCTTTGATGTCCTTGTAGGCCAGTTTCTTTGAGAAGCTTCTCCTGATGTTCTTGACATCCTATTAGCTTTCCTATAGCCAAAATCTCTAGTTAAATCCTTAAATAAACATTTCAAAATGTGTCTTTAAACTCATACCTTTCAAACATACATCAAAGGCAGAACTAGGCAAACAACATCCTAAATAATTTCCTTTTACAACACTCCTAAATAATCTCCTTTTACAACACTGCCGGACTCGGAATCAGAACTGGAATGGACCCTCTACTAATAAGAAGCAGACTTGGAGTCAGAAGTGAAATAGTGACCGGAACCAAAACCGGAATGGAAACTGATTCGGTTTCCTTCAGACTTTCTATTTTCATATTTGGGTTCGGTTCCGCTTCCACTTTCGCCAGGTAAATTTTTTTATAAAGTAAAGCTTCTTACTATAAGCGGAGTCGGAGATGGGATGGAAGATGGAATTGACACTAAACATAAAACACATCCAAAACTCTAAATCAATTTCGATCCCGCTTCCGGCTATATTGATCATGACATCATCAAAGATTTTATCGATTTAACGCATAACTCCATGATTAAAACTAAGGTCATATTAAATGAAACGAGGCTTTAAAATATATCATAAAAGACCATACTCATATGACCATGGGGAACAACTGTATTTTAGGGCATCATATTTTAATCATTTTAAATGTGATCACAGAAACGCATAAAAAACCCTAACCTAGAAAACACGATAAAACTAGGGCACAAATTTAACCCTTCCTATTTTATCAGATTGAATGCGCGACAAAACCCTAAGTAAAAACAAGATTCAACTAACCCTAACTTACTGTGAAAACCTACCTCACTGTGAAAAACCCTAACTAAATCTACATATTAAAAACCTAACCCAACACGACGCGATCATGACAAAACGTGAAAGCGACTGTGCCTAAAATCACTATAAAACCAGAAATGCAACACAAAAATCAAGAACATCAAACAAAAAGAAATAACAAAAAGAAAACAAACATACAAATTTCAAGACAGCGATCTTGTTCAAAGATCAAAACAATCAATCAATTAAACACAACAGAACACACGAAAGCAAAATAAAAGAAAAAGTCGAGAGTAAGAACCCTACCTCAAACACAAAAAGTCGGCTAACCTTTTGAATTGATTCGCAAGCAATAATTTTCTCCTTCAATCGATTCACCCAAATGAACTCCATAGCTATTCTTCCTTGCTCTTTAATCTCTTAACAATGATAATAATGATACGTTTAATCCTTAATGAAGGTAAGAAAAATGAGAATTTCTACCTATGCAGGCAGCTGTCATTAATGCATTAAATGCAATTGGGTGGAGTCAAAACTAAAAGAGAACCGACACTTCACTACAGTGTGACTTCAATCAAAAATTCAACGACCCAGAAGCGGCGGGGGCGGAATTGGAATGGAAACCGAATATGAAACTTAAGAAATTTCCTAACTTCGTTCCCGCTCCGGGTCCGGTTCCGCCGACAAAGCACAAAACAAAACCAAACACAAAAATTAAAACAAAAGACTAACATAATAAAACTGAACACAAGGACTTAGACTAAAACCAAAAGTTGAAAAAGCGGAGGCAAAGACGGGATGGATTTTGATTTTGCAATTTTCAATAAACACCAACTTAACATCCACTCTGATTCCGGCTCCGATAAAGACAAAACAAAAGGTCAAAAAGAAAGACTATTGGGATGGGGATCGGATCGAGTTTTGAAAGAAGTTTTAGAACCCGATTTGGTTTCGGCTCCGATTCTGACAAACTAAACCAAAATAAAACAAAGTGTTGGAAGAAAAAGATTCCAGACTTTGTTTAAAAGAACAAAAAAAGATAAAAAACACAAAGGGGGACCCATTTTGACCAAGGCAAAAGATGGGGTGGTTATGCAAGGCATAACACCTCTCAAGAGGACATGCAGGTTCAAGAGAACATGTGTGTGCTCTCGAAATGGATGAGATGATGCAAGGGTAGATTGGGAAGATGATGCAAAAGGATGGATAAGAGAGAATGGGAGTGATGAAGGGATAACAGAAAGCACAAATTGATTCAAGGAAAAAGATGATTTTTCCTCGGTAAAGCTACAAACCAAGATGGATTGATGATGGATGGAGTGTTGTTGATGAGGGAATGATACATCCTGATGGTGATTATTAAATTGTTGTTGATGAGGGAAGGATACATCCATGAACAAAACAAAAGGATAGGGAAGGGTACATCTCGATGATGACGATGAGGATGATGATGAGGACGATGATGATTGGATTAGGGCTTGTAGCAAGGCTGGGAACAAGACCAAGGTGTGATTAGATGATTTGTGCTAGATTGAATGAATTAGGATTGGATGGAGATGTGAGATTGTTGAAATGAATGAAGATGATGGAGGGAAAGATGCTTAGAATAACAAATCTATATTATCCTAAGAAGATAGATGAAAAGATGCTTAGAATAAAAAATCTCTATTATCCTAAGTGGATTGAAAAGATGATGAAATGATGAGGAGGATGGATGAAAAGATGCTTAGAATAACAAATCTCTATTATCCTAAGCAGATTAAAAAGATGATGAAATGATGAGAAGGATGGAAGAGGAGGGATGGGAATGGATAGGATATAGAGATGAGGGAGAGTGATGAAGGATGAATGGATTAGAACCAAATCAAGCAAGTTAATTGTGACATGTTATGCAGCTATATAATGAGCACTTAATTTGATATAGCATGTGATACTATGCACAAGGGTATGAGGAACCAAGGTGACTTTGTATCACATGCATAGGATTGACACAATAAACAAAAGGTTAGTCCAACATCCCAAAGTCATGGGGGATTTGGTTGGGCCTAATGTTGGGATAACCACAAACACAAAGGATGCCCCAACATAATGCAAGACCACGAGGATCTTGGTGGGTACTATGTGGGACAACCAAGAAGACAAAAAAGCAAACAAAAAGATCAAGATATGCCCCTATGTTTACCTGTCAAAGCACACCATGATATGACGAATCATGGCAACCTTGACAAGATATGATAGGAAGCTCAAATGATAAATTTTTTTTTCAAAAGCATCAAAAGATAAAACTCAATTTCAAATGTCCTTTGCCAAAGGATCAAAAGGATGGATGGGATTGATGTGGTCTATTAGGAAGGATGCATCCTGTTCATACCAAAGATGGAGACTAAACTAAAAGATCGACATGACGGAGGATATCTAAAACCAATTGAACTTCTTGATACTAACAACCTTTGCTTGTAAGCACCATCTAGGATAGGGACGTACTTGATGACACGACAAGACAACAAGACAAAAAGAGACAAGACAACCAGACCCTACAGACCTAGGGGATACAAGACTGACACGCCCTAAAGATCTAGGGGATACAAGACCGACACACCCTAAAGACCTAGGGGACACAAGACCGACACACCCTAAATACCTAGGGGCTCATGGGTTGATCAACAATCAACCTTGCTTATGTGAAAGCATAGAGCCCTCGTAGTTTGAGAAAAAACCAAAAATTGGCCATGGATAAGAGCAGAAAGAGGACAAACAACTAGACGGACAGATGCCCTAGGGGTGGATCAACTGATTTAGTCTTGCCTACGTAAAAGCACAAGGGCAATGTAGTTCAACACAAGGCCAAAGACATACAATGGACAAGGGAGTATGAGATGACCATGACAAACAAATGCAATGCCAAATCTCATATGATGAAACAAGATAGACCCAGTGGACAGGATGATGAATATGCATAAGATGTGGGTTATGTGAAGCTCAAGGATGGGATACTTATCCAAATCATCAAAAGATGAATGCGAAGGATGGTATGATGGATAGGTGAGTTATGAAGAGTGATAAGGGGTTGGTAAGATGTGTGAAATAGATAGGAATGATGATAATGAGATGAATGACATTGGATTGCATGGGGGTAGCCTATAGCTAGATACCAATGACAAGGGATTATCAGATGGAAGGAAAATAGTGGTAAATTGATGGATTTATAAAGATGGGGATATAGAAAGATGCTAGGATGAATTGATAGAGGGATAATGATTTGGAAGATGTAAGGGATTACTAGATGGATAAATGGATAGGGAGATATAGATGAAAAGATGAAAAAGGACTAGTGGATGGGTGGATAGGGAGATAAGGATTTGGAAGATGGAGGAGATTACTAGGATGGATGGATGGTTGGTGTTCTCCAAGGACCATGTCACAAAGAAGGAGATGCCCTACTCTAGATATGTCATGCATGATGAAGAAAGAGGGATGGAAGATAGCAAGATGGAGAGATAAGGAATGGAGATGGATCATAGCAAGATGGGTAGATAATGGAAGATAGATGGATTTAGATAGGATGCATGGATAAGGAAAGTGGATGGAGAGGATAAGGGATACGATGGGGTATGGATGAGGGGAATGTATGCCAAGAGGTGTCCAAAGCATGTATAGATATGTGCTCCTATCTTGATGAAGATCACAAGGAAGATGGAGGGACTAGATACAAATGGGATATGATGGGTAGGATGTGGAAGATAGGTGGATGTAGGAGATGGAGGAAGGGGATGTGTAACATGAAGCTGCCCCCAAGTGTAGAAGATAGGTGGATTTAGGAGATGAAGGAAGTAGGATCTACACATGATGCTTGTTTTCCATGTTTTCATCATGGTACTTATCCAAGGTGCTTATTTACCAAGTTTTCACCATTGGACGAATTATTTCTCTTTACTATTTTATTTTTATTTTTTATTTTTTATTTTTTGAACTTTTTGGACATAAATGCGGATGGAGATGGATAAGGATAGGGATGTGGATATGCAGATTTAGAAGATAGTTGATAAGGAGATGGATGAAGGACTTAAGCATCAAGTTCCATATGAGGTAAAAGAGCCCATGTTTGAAGCTACTACTCAAATGTTGGTACACCCTTATTAGAATGGATGGATTAAGCAAGAGAATGGATTAAAGGGATTTGATGGGGGAGAGATGGGGGATAGTGGATGGGATGTTGGAAATTTTATGGATGGAATGACAACGCGGATGTGTGATGGGGGAGGGTGTTCAAGACCAAAATTGGCACATGTGGTGGGGGATGCGAAAGGATAGGGGGATGAATGGATGGAGAGTATGGAGATAATGGAGGAGTTGGGATAGTAAATTTTAGGACATAGGGACCCAAAATAGATTTAGGAGATGGGGGATGCAAATTATTTCTAGTCGGATTAGCAGCTTTGGATGTCGTTATGGATTTTTTATTTTTTCTTTGGTGAGACTTTGTGGCCTTTTGGATGGATTTGGATTTTGGATTGTATTTTTATTTTCTTCAACATGTATTTTTAAGGGTACATGAGGAGCCTTAGATTCATGTGTATGTTTGGATTTATGTATTTTTACTTTGGCATCCAAAGTGCTCTAATAGCAATGGGATGGATATGAGGTGATGGATGATGTGGAGAAGACATGGATGGAGTGATAGAGGTAGGCTTTTGACGATGATGTGTGGATGGAGGATGTGAGATAGCATGCATGGAGGGGTGCCTTTGCTGATCCTGATTAGGGATTATGAATTTAGGATTCTTATGATGTGTGCTAGGGATAGGTGATGGATGGATGAGAGGATGAAGAGGATAAGATGGAGGAGGTGATTTTGGGATATAAGGGCCCAAAATGGATGTTGTATATGGAGGATGTATTACAGTGGATGGAGGTATGTAAGTATCCAAAATAGATACAATAGATGGAGGATGATCGATGGTGGATGGAGGGACATAAGGACCCAAAATGGACTTAGAGGATGAAGGAGGAATATGGATAGTTGTTTTGAGGTAACATGATGGAGGAGGGGGGTTAACGACAAAGGATTTGGTGGAGTGATGGGAAGTGCCTCTTATTCCTTTGGAAGAGGCTCACTTAGGATGTATGGAGGTTCTACCAACATTTTTGGAGTGTGAGTCTTGGTAGGTATATCCAAGGCCTTGTTCACCTAGATGTTCTTTAACCTAGATGGGCTCTAAAACACCTTTTTCATGAAGGCCTAAACCTTTTCCTTGATAGTTCATGATCAGGAGCATTCAATCTATGGTAGGATGCTTATTATTTTGCAAGCATGATGCGATTCCATTAGTAGGTGAAGGAGGATGGGTGGTGCATATGCTTTGTTTTTCTTCTGCAAGAAGACCACCATGGATAAGTGTAATGTTACCAAGGTGATATAAAAGTGGTGTTGGGAGGGAAGGGCTAGTTGACGATGGAGGATCATGTGATGGAGATGAGGATCATGGTGTGGAGTGATTGGATCTTGAGTGAAAAGGGGGTCAAGGGACGGAGCAAATGAGCTAGTGTGATCTTGAGATGGGATAGATAGGATGGCAGGATCTTGATTTGGAGGAGGGGATATGTTGGTATGCTTTGGATCAAGATCTTGGCATGACTCATCTTGTATGAGAGGCATGATGATGGAGGAGTGTTGGGAGGAATCATCAAGCGGGGGAGATATGAGGATGGAGGATTCATGAAGGTCATGGGATTTAAGTTTGGCGATACTAGGACTAGGGGAACAGATTGGATTTGGTTGTCTTCAATGGATTGGGTGACACTAGGAGTAGAAGATGGGGATTCAATGGATTCGATGGGTTTGATGGTTTCAATGGTTTGGATGGTGTTAGGAGAAAAAATAAGGGTGATAGGTGTGGGATGGAGAAGGGACTCATCACTAGTGACCATACATGATTGAGTGGGATGACATGGATCTGTGACATCTAGATGTGGATTCTAGGATGTCTCCTCTCTTATGGGTCCTTGGACAACATTTGGCATGGGATCTTGAGGAATTGTAGGTTTAGGTGGGGTGATGGGAATGGATGAAAGATTATGGATGGGTGGAGGACTAGGATTAGGGATTGGTGGATTAGGATTAAATGAGTGGATGGGATTGGATGGAAGACTAAGAGTAGATGGAGGATTAAGCTCAATGGTTGGATCAAGATTAGACAAAGGATTGAGCTAGGGTGAATTGGGAGGAGGATTAAAATATAATGAAATGGCGGGTGGGGTGATGCAGGAGGATATGGATGGTGAAGAAAGAAGGGCAAATGTGTATATTGGATTAGGATGGGAAGACTGGGATGATGGATTAAGTTAGGAAGATTTGGATGTTGGATTAGGATGAAAAGGTTGGTATTGCAGATTAATGTAGGAAAATTGGGAGGACGGATTGGATAAGAGGTAGTGGGTGGCAGATTAGTATAGGAGGACATGGATGGAGGATTAGGATAGCAATATGTGGATGTTGAATTAGGTTGGGAAGATTGGTATGGTAGATTAATATATAGGTATTGGGATGGTGGATTAGAAGGAGGTATAGATGAAGGATATGATGGATATGTGGATGGGGAAGATACTAGATATCCCTTGTCAAGGGTAGCATAAGGATAGTTGTTGGATGCAGATGAAGGCATGGGGGGATAGCTCAGAGGAATGATTGGATTTTGGGAAGCAGTCGGAAGAAGATTTCTAGCAATGACAACATCAAGGGGATCTATATTATACTCATCTTGATCAACAAGACTTTCATTATCATCATCAATGTAGTTAGGATTCTCCTTGACTACTATTATTGGTTACGTGGGGGAGGATAAGGATTCATGATGTTAGATGAAATAGATACAAATTGAAAATATGGGGGTAGATGATTAGAAGGACAAAATAGATGATGAAAAATAAATAGGATAGGTCAAAAGAAAATGGGAGAAGGGATCTTAATATTTTTTTTGATATCAGAAGATCTTAGATATAGATGGACTAAAGCTCAAATTCGGATTCAGGTTAAGCTCAGATTAGGATTGGTTAAAAGCTCATATTTGAATTGGATTGAAGCTCAGATTCAGATGATGGGATTACAACTCATATTAGAATTGGATTGGAGCTTAGATTAGGATGAGATTAAAGCTCATATTATGGTCCAGAATAGTCCAGGGGTGACAAGATTGAGAAAAACTAAAAATTAAAATTTTCAAAAAAATTATCTATTTTATGTTGTAGTAAATCATATTTTTGGAGGACTTTGGAGCGGAATTTGGGGTTGGAACTTGCGTCAGTCCTAAAATTTGGCTTCCCTAAATTAGTACTCTTGGAGACTTTTCCGACAGTGTAAATGGTTTTGAATTCTGAGCATTGAGTAGAAAGTTATGACACCGATAAGTTAGGGTAAATAAATTCCTAGTTTTTTTTTTTTAATTGGATGGTTTGGGGATGAACAGGAAGAGGAGGAATGATTGGATTATGATTTTGGACTGAGGAAGATGTAGGATAATTGTGGCATGAATAATTGACTCTCTGGATTTTGTATGGGAAGCGAATTCGCCTCTGTGTGAAGCAAATTTGCCTGTTTAGAGAGATCAAATTCACCCAAAATAGCAAATTCACCCTAACAGAAAAGTAGGATCACCCCTAGGAGTGAATTCACCCAACCAAGAGAGCAGAATCGCCCAAAATAGTAGATTCACCCAAACAAAAAAGCAAGATCACCCAAAATAGCAGTCAAAATCACCCATAATAATAGATTCATCCAAACATAAAAGCAGGATCACCCAAAATACTAGTCAAAATCACCCAAAATAGCAGATTCTCCTGAACAGAGAAGCAAAATCACCCCTAAGAGCAAGTTCACCCAATAAGAGGAGCAGGATCACCCAACAACTGAGTAGAATCGCTTAACAGGATTGCAAATTTTCCTATTCTTAGGGAATGGGCGAATTTGATGACTGACAGACTCACATAAGGGATGGACAAACTTGCCTATTCGAGAGAACAAGCGAAAATGAGGTTGCCTAAGAAAGGGACCCATAGGAAAATTCGCCTCTGACAAAGGAAAATTTTCCTAAACGAATGACTTGGACTGAAATGAGAAGCAAGATCTCCTCTCAAGGCAAGGGGGGACTGTGGAAAAGGACAACAAGCATGACAAACAACAAACATAAGACTAGACTGACTCAACTGAAATGAAAAACACTAGTATCTCACAAAGAAGACACGCCAAACAACACAATCCTAGAATTAGTGAAGGATCTCTATCTAGGTTGAACAAGGCTATCTCGTGTGTCCCTGATATATGCATAGTACGTGGGGCACAACCATGAACACCAGCCCATCACAAGCATGATTCAGGAGCCCCAGCGAGGTACTAGAAACTCAGACCAGCTCTTCACGTCTTATCTAAGTATCACCCTAGCTTCGACACTCTTCCAAACATTACGTGAATGGATTGAGGTACAACTTTCACTCTCCCTCCTTTATATACCCCACTGGTAATGCGTGGTTGGGATTGTCCCCTAGGTGATGAAATCCTAGGCAGGTCCCACTAAAGGAAGAAGATGCTAGATGTCTTGGCTTGTCCCCAAGCTAGCACGTAGCACAAGGGGAGAGCTTAGACACACTAGCACCTCCTAGGAAGACTGAACTAGACTAGAGAAAGCTACTATTTCTCATCACCCAGGATTGCCAAGTGGCACAAGGGGATTGGATACATCAACATCCCACTCACTAGTATGAAAAATAAGTTAATTGATCCTTTAATTAAAGCTATGTGTGCCTAGCTAGTATGGAAAACAACAAACAAAACTAACTAACTATTCTTGGATCGATCGTCCTACTAAAAAAGTGTTAGTAGTCTCGAACCACCGGTCTTGGACAAATAAGAAACAACTACACCACACGTTAGCAAAATCAGACACACTCAAAAAAAAGATGAGTAAGTGGATTAGTACGTGAAACTGAAACCAAATGATGTCAAAAACTATGACAAACAAGTCTCATATTTACATCGGATTCACCTCTATATACAACTTTGCCCCTCCAGAAAGTCAACTTCGCCTATCTGTTAAAGCAAGTTAGCCCTTCTACTAAGGAAAGTTCGCCCTTCTGCCAAGGCAAGTTTTCCCTTCTGGTAAGGCAGGTTTTCCCTTTTGCTAAGCCATGTTCACCTATTGGAAGAGGCAGGTTTGCTTGTTAGCAAAAGGTCAAGTAGGTTCACCCCTGTAGGGAGGAAAGTTCACCCCTGCAAGTAGGTTTGCCCCTCTAAAAGTCAGCTTCGCCCCTATAGGGAGGCAGGTTCGCCCCTCGGGGCAGTTTTGCCTCTGTAACTACAATTTGGACTTGCAAAAGTCAAACAACAGAGAACGTGAAAGAAAAGACCCATGATGTGGGTCCCACCGGGCGTGCTAGAAATGTGTGCAGGTGTTTTTACCAAGTCTAAAATGAAAAGTGAAATGAAATACAACCAAGGAAAAATAAAAACAACACCTCAAGATTGGCCTAGTTGAACTTGAATAAAATCAAAGACAAAAAGGAGTGATATTACCTTGTTCAAGTTGAAAGGTTGATTAGCCTTGTAGATAGTTTGATTTGTGTGCTCCTAGGTCGATTTCGGCAGCATAACAGCTTGTAAATGCTTGATTTGGATGCAAGAAGATGGTGGATTGAGTGCAAGATGATGGCTGGAGATGAATGAAGTTGAATGCTTGAGAAGGGTTGAATGTGATGCTTGTGGTTAGGGTTTCCCAAATGACAAAGTGTTTTAATCATTTAGCCAAGGAGAGATGACTGAATGGTCTAGATTCATTCTTGGCCAAGGACAAGAGATCAAGGGTGGAGATGAAAGGTTGACCAAAAGGAATTAAAAATTCTTTTTTAATATGCATGGGGAAGACAAAAGGAATAAAATATTCCTTGGGAAACCTTGGGTGAATAAATAGAATTTAAAATTCCATTGGAAAGGACATGGGGATTGTAAATGGAATTGAAAATTCCATGAAGGGTGTTGGAAGAATAAATTGGAAAGATTTGACTAAAGGGGACTGATTAGACTAGTTGATGAAGGATTAGAAGAAGGTTAGGTGGCTAATTATGATTAGGAACCAAATTTCAAAAGTTGGAGGATGCGACACATCCTAATCATTTAAAATTCCTTTGGGATGTGGAAATATTTGACTAAAGGGGGTTGATTAGACTAGTTGATGAAGGATTAGAAGAAGGTTAGGTGGCTAATGATGATTAGGAACCAACTTGCAAAAGTTGGAGAATGTGACACATCCTAATGATGATATTAAGAGATGAGTTAGGATTAAGTGTGGATGGGACATAAAGGGAATTAAATAGGTGGGTTATTTATTTAATTCTTTGGAAGAAAGGGATAAAGGGGTAAGATATTTAATTATTTACCTAAATACCTTAGGGATTTAGAAGACTTTAAGGGTATTAATTAAATAATGGCATATTATTTAACTAATGTGGGTAAAAGGATATTTAGATGAAAAGGGTAAATTTGACCAAATATAAGTGGTCGAATTTAGATGTCTACACCACCATCTCACCATCCTCAACTTCTTGAAGGTCTTAGGGTCTATAGTACACTATGTCATCATGTGAGATGAAATTTTTGCTCTCCTTAAGTTTTTCCATTTTCACAATGAAATGTTGACATCCCTTCTTCTTTTCTCTATGCATTTGTATAGTGGATATTTTTTGCAACTTAACTTCTCTAAGCATTTCTTGCAAGAATACCCAGTTCCCAAGATCATCTAAACATTCTATAGTTTTTTCATGACAATCTACCTTGGCTCTATGCTTTCACAACCAATTCATTCCTAAAATGACATCATATGAACCTAGGGAGCTACATACAAATTCACTTCCATAGAGAAACTAAGAAGTTCAACCTTGGCTTCCAATAAACATTGCTCCACCTTAACTCTTGTTTGGTTTGTGTACTCAGCAATCCAAGACTTTTCCATATAGCTAGCTTTTCTAGAAATTTTACAAGCTATACTAGGAGAAACAAAGTTTTTTGTAGCATCGATATCATTAGAATTGAATTAGGTGTACCAAACAAAGCACCTAGAATTTCAACAAGAGTAATCAAGTACTCTGCCTTCCAGTTGTCTAGCGTTGGATGAATCTTCTACTGAAACACTGCTTGTTGAGGAGGTAGAGGATTTCCATGTGGTTGCATCCCTAGTGGTTTTTTGGGACATTGATTTGTGTAGTGATTTCCTCCACATGTAAAACATCCTCTTAATGGCCCATTCCTTGATGCAGCATTTCCATAACCGCCTTCATTCTTACTGGAATTGTTGTTTTTATTGTTGTTGTTCCCCTATGGTCCCTTTTTGATTCATTTTTATTATTATGGAATCCCTTGTCCCCTTTCCTTTGAAAATCCTTCCCATCACTTAGCTTCTTCGGAGTTTGATTAGTTTGCGAAGAATTAAAAAAAATCGATTCTTTTCATAGTAGGAAGAGATAGCTTTAAGCCTTTGATCTTTCTTAATGAATTTCCCATACACCAAGTCCATTTTAGTAGGACCGTGCACATCCACTTCCCCTCCAATTTGGGTGTTGAGTCCCATTTAATGAAATTCCTTATGCGAAATTGCTCATCCTTTTGGTACATGGGCACATACCTTAGGAGATGAGAAAATTTCTCCCAATACTCATTTATCAAGGAATCTCCTTGCTTCAAGTTCTAAAAATCAGTAATCTTATGATCATAGTAAAGCTGAGGTAGCCATCACTTTCAGAAAAGTTCCACGAATGAATCCCAAGTAATACTTGAGGAACTTAACCCAAGATCCATATTTTTGTTCATCCACCATGTGGATGCTTCCCCAACTAGCTAAAAGGATCCCTAGATGGCCTTGGTTATCTTAGAGTAATTTCTTATCTCAAAATACTCCATTTCTATGACCATGCTTTAGCTGCATCCCCACTTGTAGTTCCCTCAGACTTAGGAGGGGTAACCTTCCTTATATCTCAGGATAACTCATTTACAAGTCATTTTATCTTGCTTTCTTTAGACCTAGATTGTGATTCATCATCCTCATGTTCACTTGACTGAGTATGATCATGGGAATTTTCGCCTTCCTCTCCATTAGGAACTTCTTTTTCTTGCCTTTCCGTTCCTCTTACCTCTTGTTCGAGGTTTCCAATTCTTTCTCTAATCTTAGTAATCATGGAAAAAATACAATCCAATTAAGCCTTTGAGTTTTCTACACCTTGGCCTACCTCTTGGTTATCCCCAAGGTTGGTTCTTGTTCTAACCATTTTCACAAATAATATTCCACCTAGAGGTTTCCATTTTAATTGAATCCAAGGAAGGTTTACTTAGCATTCTAAAAACATTTCAAGAATAAGCATTCATCCACTAAGAAGTTGAGAGAAGAGTTTTGCACAATTTTTGTATTAAGATTAAAGGATTTCAATATCCTTGAAATTTACATAGAGTGACTATTTAGATATTCTAGGGGATAATACCTCGAATTCATTTTTTGATACATAGATAAGTGGGACATATCCCTCATATTTTTGTTCCAATACATTGTCAAAGGGTGCATAACCTTCAGAATCACTCTCAGATACATAATTTTGAGGGACATATCCCTCTGATTTACCACTAGAGGAAATTATAAGAACTTATGACATTGGAAGAACATGAGGGTCTGTAAAGATCATGGTAGGACTAACACTCCATTTTGAGGGCATATCCCTCAAAAGTGGCACAAAATCCAATTTTGCAGGAGAGATAGGAGGTATAAAGTTAGCAACCTCACACATCCTCTTTCTTTCTTGACTGATGTAGGATAGGTCATTAATAAAGGTCTCAATGCCACTTAGCCATATTGTGTTGTCATAATTGGTCCCCTCTATGGTTCTAACAATGGCTTCCCTTTCCTTCTTGGCCTTAAGGTAGCACACATTCCCAATTACTAACTTTCTTCTAGTCATCTTGAGACACACCATCCTGGCACAAGAATTCCAAACATTAAACTCATATAATGTTGGATGAAAGCATAGTGAGCACATAGGTTCTAGAGTTGAACTTGGTAGCTCGAATACCACATGTAACAAGCCCAATGTTTAACCAAATGAATTTACCTACCTATGTTTTGACCCACATGTGAATAATATATGCTTGCAATTTATAGCAATTAAATTTTTCTTTTCAATTTCAACAATAAGATGCACATTTGAAATAATCCCATTTCAAACTCCCATTGCATTTACAAAAAAACATTACAAAATCCCAAGTAATGATAACATTTTTCCATTTATAATTTCTCAAAAAAGATAGAGATATATAAATACATACACAGATTCTAAGAGATTTAATAAAACATAGATACAAATGGTCCAGATATCCTTGCTGACATACATCCTCAAATTTTGGCCACCAATTGTCCAAGGGAGAGCATCACTCAAGCGCTTTTTTGCCAACCACAAACTTACTACGGTCCTCGCATACCTACCTAATTGATAAGATGGCCCTACCCTTCGGCAAAGATTTTTTTTGGTAACCTCATAATACTAGCCTCACTGAGCATGGTGTTGTGTCTTACATAACTAGAGCTACAATACATTTGCTACAACCTACATGCATGAAATTCCCTACCTAGTATGCAAACCTGGTTCATAGTGAATCAATAGTGTAAATAGTGGCTACTTATGCTGCTTTGGCCAAAGTTTGATATAATCATTCACTTAGAAGAAAAGTCATATGTTCACCTACCCCTTAGCTCAATTTGGTATTTGACCATTCATAATATTTTCAATCATAACACACATTCAATCAAAAAGGTAATGGCATAACTAAGAGATCAACTAGGTTACTCCCATCCATGGATTATCCTAACCCTAGGAACAACCAAGTTAACCACCCATATTCAAAATTGACTTCTTCAACAAATTACAAGATAATATTATTTCCCACATTTTATAGTCTATGTAAGCATACATATGGTTTATGACTACTTAGGTATTGTTCATATAGCGAACATAATCACACAATTCCATCATAGAGATTATATATATCAATTAATAGGGTTTAATCAAACAAGGATTCACCAAAGTTCAAGAAAACTCATCCAAAATAAGAAATAACTTAAGCTCATTTAAGAAAACTCAACGTGCATATAAATAATATTTTCTCAAACACTTGCATTTATAAACTAAATACAATTTCAACATAAAAAAATGTAGTAAAATTAGCATGCCTAGATTTATATAGCTCCAAAAGAATGTGTTGCTTCCCTTGAACTCAATTCCCATAGTCACGATTACTTCTCTTACTAATATCAGTCTAACTCCAATTCTATCCTCTCACAAACTCTCAACAAAATACAAATTATCAAAATAATCTCACTTTCCTCACTAATGTACTAATAAACTTACTTGCACAAAAAACTACAACAAAGAACTTCATAAATACAAATGATTAAGAATGAATGAGTGAACAAAAGGTAGAGAACTTGCCTCTATTTATACTAAAAAATTAGAAACTCTATGCTACAAACAAGCTTCTAAATCTGCCACCTTTTCTCTTCTTACTACCACCACACAACAGTAAAAGCTAATTTCCCTTCTAAATACATCGACTTAGCTTGGAAATATGAAATGTGGCTACTAGAACACTCAATTTGAAAACACATATACAGTCCCTTTATTTCCATCTTCTCAATATGGATGAGTCACTCATTTTTAACTTACAACAACTACCATTTTATAAAGTCAAATAGAGAAATATTCAACTACAGGTTTCCTATTTGCAAAGAAATTCAACTTCCTTCTTAAGATTCAACCAACTCTAGATTGACAAAGTCTTTATGCTCATATTTAGTTGTGCTTTGGTTTCATAGAATTATTTTTTCTTTATTCTAGCTTTTATGGCATTGTATATTACACATCATCATGTTATGCGTAGGTTTCAATATTCACAACAACTTAAATAAAATGCATCACTACATTTTAGCGCAACCTTAAGCACTTTACATGTTTCCATAAATCTTATTCACTTTGCATACATCAGTACTTTATACACTATGCGCATTGCATTAATCTTCATATTATATGTGCATTATATGCATTGCATATTCTTATTACATTGTCGGCTTTTATTTGAGCCATTCTCCAATATATGGTATACATTGCATATGTGCCAAAGCTTACTTTATAACACTTTAAATATATAACCAAATATATATGTTATAACTTCCATAGTTATAATATATATATATAATATACATATATCATTCTCTTAATATTCATAATAAACACATATACTTACATATTCATCGATCGATATGTATACGAAATGTATATATACATATGTGTCATATATGTCCAATCTATATTCTCATGTGTATGATATATCGATTTATAAGTATGTGAATGTGCATCTACTTGTACGTATACATATGCATGCATATACTCACATGTATGAGTTATCTAAATCACATAAATATATAAATATATGAATTCTATGTATATACTCATTGATTAATATATAAATATAAATACATAAAGAACTTACACTTAACACAAAGACTTAGTTACGTAATCCAAATAAAGAAACAACCAAATACTAAAACCAAAACCATTGCAAATCATCCCCAAACTATGACCAAAGGTTTACTTACCAATTCCCGACTAACTTGACTCAATTTGACCAAACTAGGATGTGAGTATGTGATAGCTCAAATAGGCTCATTTAAGGGTTACCAAACCAAGTTCTTCTCCTAAGTGATACTCCCCCTCTCTTCTGGAGGTTCAATTCTTTTCATGCATCCAACTTAGTGCATCACAATAGTAGTTAGCCGATAACATTACATTCATATGCATCATATATCATTGCACATTATTCCATCACATTTTCCATCCAAATCTACAAAATATAATTATGTATTAAATCATTATAACTCATCAAAGTAACAGTAAATAAATAATAACACAATGGGGTGTAACATACCCTGCCTATGTATCCCCTAATGGGAATCAAAGGCTTCATAGTTCGCCCCACAATGTTAGAGGGATTCCATTCTCTCCTCTTGCAGGATATCTCTGATCTCACTTTAAACCCATAACCATTCGTTAAACATAAGTTATCAACTTAGTCCAATTATAATATAATATAATTTTTCCATGAAGTGTTGGGTCCATACAAAATATTACCAAACATTAGTGTACAAACATTCACAATATTCATATGGGGTCATTCATACCATAATATCAAAGATCACACACAATGACTGTCACAAGCATACCTCCATATACAAAAGTTGACTAGCTCATACACAACACAAGTACAATAGTGTCTGGATAATACATAGATCACAAGTACAATGATGATTAGCTCATATGTATATCACAAGTATAATAATGATTGTCTAGATCACACACAGATCACAAGTACAATGGTGATTAGCTCATATGTACATCAAAAGTACAAAAATTATGGTCTCATACATAAATCATATTTACAATAGTGACTAGCTCCAACATATATCAAAAATACATAGTGAAAAGCTCCAAAATACATCACATATATAGTGACGAGCTCCAAAATACATCACAAATACATAGTGACAAACTCGAACATACATCACATACATAGTGACAAGCTCAAACATACATCACATACACATAGTGGGTGACTTACATACCACAATGGCTTACTAACACATGTGCATAATGCATCCTAGATAGAAAAGAATATTGATTCATTGCGCACTATACCGCGGGTCCTATCCTTTCCTTCGATCTTTTGCACCATTGGACAATTGGGAAAAGGATTTGGTGCATCCCATACTACTACAGGTCCTTCCTCAACCCTATAAGGAAAAAGTATATAGTCTAACAATTGGGAAGGGGATTTGGTGCATCCCATACTACATCACAGGTCTGACCACCATCCCATGGATTTCCACAAGTAGTGAACCTACCATAACCCAGTGGATTGTGACTTCAATCACCTATAGGCCACTAGTGACAAGTCTATCCACCTAGAAATAAGTATCTCTCAACATAGACCATCTTGTGACCTTAGTGGTATTGTTTTCTATCTTCTTCACAATCTTGGGTAACACTTGGGATCGGTCACTTATGTGATTATTAGTGATAGCCGATGAACCCCCTTGATACAATAGTTAGCCTTAAATTACTGTTACCTGCATGGATGGGTCCCTACCTGTGCAACTGATATGGTTCTATCATAACCAAGGCAGCCTTCTACCTTCACCTTTGTGAATGAGGTGAATGCTAACTAATCCCTAGTAGTAGCCTAGACATCAATCATTGGAATGGTCCAATAACTAATTGTCACTAGTCAAATGTCTTAGAGGTTAACTCTTGGGCAATTCATACATAACATGAATCAAAATCACAATCAATAGATACACATGCCTATACATAAAGAGCTCTAGATATGGAGTCAGTTTCACAACACATACAAGTTACATGGAACCAACCCAAGATGAAATTTACCCAATATACACATATAATCAAATACCAATTATAAAGTAGTTAAATCCCTTACTTCATTTTGTTTAATATATGGAAGCATATTATGTATTAAATATAAGTTATTAAATTTTCTTAACTCATTCATACCCATTCAATACCCATTCAATTTCAAACCAAAGCTTACAGAGGAGAAAATATAAAACCATATAGGAACAACCATAAACCTTGGAGTTATCCCCTTGAATGATTCCCATTTGGAATTGAAGTCACAAGGGCATCCTTCACCTAAGGACCGCCTACGTACCCACTTCCAAATGAATCAAAGTTACACTTAGTTCTCCTACAAGGTCTCTCAAGGGACACGTACACACAAGTTTCCCCAATTTAACAAACTTATACCATAAAAATTTCATCCATGTAAGACAAGGTCTCAAATCAAACCTCACCTCAGTTATTATTCATTATACAACAACCATGCAAAACGTCCAAAAATTTAATTGGTTTAATGACTATCATGACCCTAAATGGTAAATTACCTTTACAAAAACCTTAGTGGGTAGGGTTCTCTAGCCCACTCACTTAGACATGAATTTTTCGTCCACAAGGAAATTAGTGTCAATTTAATTTACCCTGATTAGATATTTATTTTAGGATTCATCCTTGTTAATCTCTAAGGCTAAGGATGAATCCCATGAGTATTCCATCCTGTTGGAGTATCAATTTTAAAATAAATGAATTGTCACCTCTCAAACTAGTTTAATTGCTTAGGGATTCTATAATTGTTATCAATATAATGTTCAAACTTTGGTAATTTGTTTCTCTCTTATAGAGTAACAAGATGTTATTAGAATTATTCAAAATGAACTATTATGATTATCCTTACCACTTTATTGGCAATAATTACAAACCTTCTCTAAACATAATCAACATTTGAGTCATACTGGAGATAAATGGGTAATACCATATCCTTAATATCATCATATGAATTTTTACACTCAATAATATTAATAATGTCATTAACCCTCAAGTTTCATTTTCTTTCTGATGCAATCACAATAATTTTATATTAATGAGGTATACCCCTCCAGGATTCCTAACCTACCATGGATAGTTGAGAGCAACAAATATTAATATCACAAGTTGAACTTTAAATACCCTTCTTACATAGGAGACATATATATGTAATCCTTCCAAATAGAACACAAGTTCAATTGATTTTTCATAGAGTCATGAGTACCCATATTCATAAGAGGATGAATTGTTTTATATATAATAGTACATGGTTGTCGGATGTAATTATTACCAAGAATATTCAATTTAAAATTCACACAAATATACTTTTATTAGTTCAAGGACATCGACTTTAATGAACATATATCATGAGGGCCTTATCTTTAAAAGTTTACTAATTAATACACTTCCACCTTATATAAGGTATAGATTTTCAAGTCTCACCCTAACATCATGTAATAATATGTTTCTTGCACATGCAACTAATATTGTTCATATAACTAGAATCAACATGTACTAGGCCTACAAGCTTGTTGACAACATACTTAAAATTAAAATGCAATTATGTGTAGTCTATGCCTATTGTTGTCAACCTATCATAATGGGCATTCTCCAATTAGTTCATTAATCTTAGAAACTTTGGTAAAGTCCATAAGTTGGTGTCAAGCCAAGATAAATTTATGAGAAAATATAACTAACTATATTAAATAAAGCTAAGTTATATCCATCATGTGTTTTAGTTTTGTCATAGAAAAATGTAACAATTTGGGATTTTAACGAATTCCGCATAGCTATTACAGAGAGATCTTTGCTAAAAATGAAACCAATGGTTTTTTTCAAATGATATGCAACCATAATTATACAACATTATTTCAGAATTATTAACCCTTTGAATTTATGATACTATGTTCATTAGACCTCAAGGAAAGCAATAAAAAAGTTTATTTTTCTTAATTGTTTTGATTTTATTGGAAAAGCAAGTTTTGAATGGACTCGAAACCCTTTACATCACAATAGACCAAAAAATTTCTATAATAGATAAAAATAATAAAGTATAAGTAGTAGTCAACAAAGAACCAAAAACCAAAAAATAATGAACCAACAATAGAAAAATAGAAACAAAAAAAAAAAACAAGAACACAACAATTATTTCAAGTTTTTCAAGGTGTTGGCCACCTCAATCTCCTAGTTGTAATGCAGATTGAACATGTATACGAGTTATTTGTTTTCATCTTCAAAGGAATTCATAAGATTATCCCTTACACAAGTGCACAGTCCTCTAACCTCATCTGTCACAGTCTTCTTCTCCTTACCCTTAGAGCTCTGGTCATTCTCAAGCATCTCCACAAAATACATCTAATCTTCCATAATTTGACTAATCTTGTCAAACAACACCTTCAGGGAATTCACACTATCTTTTAATTAAGCAATGACTAACCTACAATAATTTCCTAATGTCCTCATTCATTTCCTTTATCCTCCCTTCCATCTCAGCAAGGTGGTTCTCACACTGGGTCTTGAAATCAACAAAGGAACAGTTCAAATCAACCAACCATTCAATAAGAAGATTAGAAGAGGATGCCTTCAGCTAGTTCGCCATGTTTTCCTTCAAGCCTCTAATCTTGATATTAACCTTGTTAAACTCCTACAACACCCATTTAGCAAGCTTAAAGGTGGTTGTAGAACCTGATCGTGCCATATTTGGAAATTCAAACATGGAGGTATTATCATCATTCAGATAAGAAAAGTCCTCATAAAGAGGATTGACCTTCAACAACTCCGACTTCCCAAAGTTAGGATTGACACTAGCCTTCTCACTTACGGTTTTCTCACCCAAGGCCTCCTCATTGCCAAGGACCCCATCATCCTCCCCATGAGGAGAGGGTGGAAAAGTAGGGGAATCTTCAATAATGACATCCGCCACTTCCTTTACCTGCTCCGAGGAATCCTTCTTGCCCTTACTGCCACCTTTTGAGCCCTGCTTCTTTAAGTTTTCAATAATTCTTGAAGCCCTGTGTTGATTCTCCTTAGCCACATTAACCCTAACCTCCACAGACTGAACCTTCTCCTTACTACTAGATGCAACAAAGCCCTCCCCATGGATCTCAACATTCTCCTTGGATGAACGACTAAGAGAATCACCATAACTAATAACAATGTCTTCCCCATCAGAAGGGGGCTCGTGAGAATCCAAGTTCTGCAAAATTAATTTCTTGGCAAGGCCCTTCTTCATTAAAATCCCCTTTCACTTTTTATAGGAAGAAGCCATAGGGGAAGAGGACCCTCCCACCATGTAATCCTCCTCCACATTCTAGTCAACATCACCATCAAAACTCATTTTTGAGCCAATTGAAGAAGAGTCCTCACTAGAAACCTTCTCCTTTCCTTTAATAGACTTCACGGGAGTATGAGCATCCACATGATCCATAATAAGTAGGATAAGGCCATCATGGAGAATAGGGGCCCTCCAATTCTTCAAGTGAGCATACACAAAAACTTCCAAAGATGATAGAATAAAAAAAGGAAACGAAACATGCAACCCATGTCTAAAATGATTAAGAAAGGTAAAATGGTGCCCTAAAATTATAGTGAAACGACCTTCCAAAGTCACATACCACATTATCACCTCAAAAACATTAGCCTAGATTCACTTCAATGAAGTCCATTCATATCCCCAAGCACGCATCTTTATCAGCTTCTCCCATTCATTATCCTTGAAGAACTGATCCATAGCCGCATTGTTGCTCTTCCTCTCCTTAAAAAAATTGCGCTCATTTGTCGGCAACTCAGTAATGAAGGAAATAAATTCTTCATTAATAAAAAAATCAACACCTTTCACCTTCAAACAACGATTGTTCCAACATTGAATAAACTCAGCTGAAGCTTTAGGGTCGTTGCCATGCATCCTTTCTAGAAAAGGCATAAACTTCCCATGCCTCAAGATTCTCCAAACTTTTCATTTCTTCTTCTAATTCCCACAAGAAAGCATCTCAAATCTACTCCTATCACCTCACATTTCACCAACCACCATTAGTATAAACCAGAGCCAAATCACTCTAGCAGAATTAAACACCGACTTAGGTGAAAAAAAGACCCACAAAGCATGTGATAAAAAGATGAGCGATAATAGCTCGATCATCCCAAATCATAAGCATTGAATTAGCTATCATTTCACATTAATTACTTAGCTTCCTTGGAAGGAGAGAGTACTCCTCCCATGCCTTAAAATTATTAAGGCTAACAACCTTATTTTCAAACAAATTAGCTAGGGAATTACCTTCCCTATAGATATGTGTGACACAAATTTCATCAAAGGATCTTAGCATCATTATAGAATCCATAATAAGATGATTGACAGTCTAGCTTGGCTTTTGATTGCAAAGTAAGCAATTAATAATATTGAGAGATTCTACCTCAACCAAAATCTTTGAATAACCCTTATCCAAAGCACATTTTATGCTGATGAATGTGGCTTTGGCCTTAGCATGATGATTGGTCTAGATTCCCAATGGGAGTGCCTTATTTTTCTTAATTGTTATCTCTTTTCTTGTTGATAGGTAAAATCCAATACACACCATAGATAATTATTCTATGCATTCGAGAGACTATTTTCTTCAGTCCCACTAAACATTATGAGAAGACATTTGATGAATGTGGAATAACCATGCAAAACACTTAAAAGAATATTTGAGAATTAAGTCATGTGTTAAAAGGAAAGAGTTGGAGTAAAGAAACCTATAACTTGTTTGACAGTGGCACCAAAGGACATAAATTTCTAGGCATCAATGATAGATAAAGTAAAAAAAATTGTGCCCTCCTTCACCTGTGAATGATTCTCAACTTGAAGGTGTATACATACCAATTGAAACCTATAAATATTTCTCTTAAGTTATTCCATGGACAACTCTCATTAATTTTTTAGTCAGCTCCATACTCTAAATAATACACCACAAGTGCCTTCCCTCTCATTTCCACACTATATTCATACCATGCATTGTAATATAAATACTCCCATTTCATTGCAAGAAGGAAGAAGGTTGACAACAATTAGGGAAACTTTGTGTTACACCTACCTAAAATAACTTGCACACTCCTAGATGCCCCTTTTTCTCTCACACATGATTTAGCTTCCCCTTCACATGTCATTCCTTCATTTTCTACAACTCCTTGGTCTCCATTCATTCTTGTGCTTCACACCATAGTAAAATCTAATAAAATATCTTTCTTGACTTATTCTACTCACACCTTACTCTAGCTTCCTCCTCACTTATCTTCATGTTCTCTATCATTTCTGTGTGATTATTCTCCCTTCTTCAAACAAATCCTCTACCATTGGTTGTTGATATGTGGCATCTGATCATGAAAATATTGTACACTCATAACATATCCTTTCCGAGGTTCAGGGGCGGCAGCCCCTGATAGCAAGGGTTCGGGGGCACAGCCCCCAAATTTTTATTTGCCATTAACACGTCAAGGTTTTCCCATTGACACATCAAATGAAAATGACTTTGTAAACCCTAATTCTAGAAGCTTCCAAAAATATTGCTATAAGCGGTTGGGATGTAAATTGCAGTGTGTGTAATTCATGAGATTGTAATTTGTTTTGCACTAGATAATAAAATTATTGGGTGGCTGAGTTTCTATGGATGTAGCCCATATTAGGTGAACCACGTTAACTTTTTTTGTTGATCTCTTTTGTGTTATTCTTCATTGTTATTTCTAGGTTATTTAATCTACATATAAATGTTAATGTTTATTGCTTCGATCTACCTGAATCCTAACAACTGGTATCCGATCCATGTGTATTTCAGTTAATTGGAAGGAAAATTCAAGGTTGAGAAGTTCAACAACCAAAATTATCAATTATGGAAGATGCAGATGGAAGATTATTTATATCAAAAGGATCTATTGTGGCCATTGCAAGGAAAAACAAAGAAAGAGGCTACTATGTCCGATGAAGAATGGGATATTCTGGATAGAAAGGCACTAGGAACCATTCAGCTATGCCTAACACCATCTATGGTGTTCAATATAACAAAAATAAAGACAATCATGGATTTGATGGAACATTTGGCTAAATTATATGAAAAACCCTCAACCTCAAATAAGGTATTTCTCATGAAGCATTTATTTAATCTAAAAATGATTGAAGGTGGATCTGTGAAAGATCATTTAAATGAGTTTAATATGATTACCAGTCAATTAACTTCTGTAAAAGTGAATTTTGATGAAGAGGTGATGGATCTCTTGGTTTTATGTTCTTTGCTAGAAAGCTGGAATAGTTTGGTAATGGTTGTAAGTAACTCCATCTCTGGATTAAATACATTGAAATTTGATGATGTCATTGGTGTTATCCTTAGTGAAGAAATGCAATGGAAAAGCACAGGTGAGACTTCAACATTGGGTAATGCTTTGACTATAGAGAACAGAGGAAAAACAAAGGAGAGAGTGAAAAACTCAACAAATTGTGGGAAGTCACAAGGGAAGTCGAAGAAAGGAAAATCTAAATCAGAGGAAAAATGGATTGTTGGCATTGTGACAAGACAAGAAACTTGAAGAAGGATTGTCGGTCCTAAAAAGTAAAACAAGGAGACAGACAACATGATGACAATAAGAAAGCTAATGTTGCAAGTAATAAATTGTAGGATGCTTTAATTCTATGTTTAGATAATGTTAACGATTCTTGGGTAATAGATTTAGGGGCTTCATTTCATGCCACACCCCATAGGAAATATTTTGTAGATTATGCTCAAGGTGATTTTGGACAGGTATATTTGGGTGATGATGAACCCTGTCAGATTGTTGGAAAAGGAAAGATAAAAATCAAGTTGCAAAATGGAAATGAATGGTTGCTATAGGAGGTAAGGCATGTTTCAAATTTGAGAAGAAATTTAATTTTTGCAAGACAATTAGGTAGTGAAGGTTGCATAGTTACCTTTACAAGAAAATTTTGGAAGGTCACTAAAGGTGCATTAGTAGTAGCTAAAGGTGAAAAGGTAGGCACATTGTATTTGTGTACTGGTAATACTTATTCTACATTAGCTACTACAGAAATAGTTGCTACTGAGATAGTTAGAGCACTTTCTATAGGGATAGAAATAGAATTGTGGCACGATAGACTTGGGCATATGAGTGAGAAAGGGATGAAGATCCTTCACTCCAGAAAGTTGCTACTAGGTTTGAAGCAGATTGACTTAGAGTTCTATAAAAATTGTGTTTATGGAAAACAAAAAAGAGTCTGATTTATCAAAGTTGGGAAAGAAAAGAAGAGTGAGAAATTAGAGCTTGTGCATTCAGATGTATAGGGACCCGCTCGGGTATCTTCTCTTGGTGTCTCTTGCTATTATGTTACTTTTATTGATGATGCAACTAGGAAAGCATGGGTGTATTTTCTAAAATAAAAATCAGAAGTATTTGAAACTTTTTAAAAGTGGAAAGCTTTGGTTGAGAATGAGACATGAAAAAATTTGAAGTGTCTCATATCTTATAATGGAGGCGAGTATTGCAACACATAATTTGAATATTACGGTTCATACAATGAAACCTATAGGAAAAAAATGGTTCCTGGAACCCCACAAGAAAATGGTGTGTCTAAGAGGATGAATAGGACCATTATGGAGTGTGCAAGGAGCATGAGATTGCATGCTAGACTACTCTTATGGTTTTGGGCAGATGTACATGTCACTATTTATTTAATAAACAAGGGTCCTTCAAATCCTTTGGATGGTGGCATTCTAGAGGAGGCATGGACGGGTAAAAAGGTAAACTATTCATTTTTGAAAACCTTTGGCTGTGAAGCTTTTTTCGATGTTGATATTGAAAATAGAACCAAGCTTGAAGCTAAGTCTAAAAAATGCACCTTCATTGGATATGGAGTAGATGAATTTGGTTATCGATTATGGGATTATGAAAATCATAAAATCATTAGGAGCAAAGTTGTTATATTCAATGAGAAGGTTATATATAAGGATCAACTATAGGAAAAGAAGCATGAATAGGACAAAAAGGAATATGTGGTGTTGGATGAGATTCTAGAAAATAAAATTCCAGTGGTACCTGATGCTCAACAACAACAAGTTATCCCACAGACTCCTGCAAGTGTTAGATGTTCTACAAGGATAACTAGACCTCCAAAAATATTTTCTCCATCATTATATTCTATATTATTAACTAATTTTTGTGAACCTGAAGGTTATGAAGAAGTAATGCAAGTAGATACCAAAAAGCAATGGGAGCTAGGAATGAAAGAGGAAATGGATTCCTTGTTGCAAAACTAGACTTGGGACTTAGTCCAATTGCACATAGGTAAAAGAGCACTGCCAAATAAATGGGTTTACAAGTTGAAGGAAGAAGATGGAAGCAAGAAAAGATATAAGGCCAGACTTGTGGCAAAAGGTTTTGCATAGAAAAAAGGTATAGATTTTGATGAAATATTTTCTTCGGTTGTAAAGATTACTTCTATTAGAACTATTCTAAGTATTGTGGATGTAGAAGACTTGCATCTTGACCAACTAGATGTGAAAACAACATTTCTCCATGGGGATTTGGAAGAGGAAATATACATGCAGCAACCAAAGGGATATGAGGTCAAGGGTAAGGAGGAATTTGTGTGCAAGTTAAAGAAGAGTTTGTATGGCCTAAAGCAAGCACCTCGGCAATGGTATTTGAAATTTGATAGTTTTATGGCTGAACAAGGTTAAAAAAGATGCCATTCTAATTATTGTGTGTGTTTTAAGAAACTAGATAATGACAACTATATTATCCCATTGCTTTATGTTGATGAAACGCTTGTTGTTGAGTCTAACATGTAGCATATTGATGAACTTAAGAAAAAATTAGCAAATTCATTTGCTATGAAGGATTTGGGTGCAACAAAACAAATCCTTGGTATGAGGATCACACGGGAAAAGACAAAAAGAAAATTATTTTTGTCTCAAAGTGAGTATGTAGAGAAGGTGTTGAAAAGGTTTAACATGCAGAATGCAAAAGCAATTATTACACCTTTTCCTAGTCATTTTAAGTTGACTAAGGAGATATGTCCAAAGACACAAGAGGAGGAAGACAAAATGTCTAAAATACCATATGCATCAGCAGTTGGTAGCTTGATGTATGCAATGGTATGCACAAGGCCAGATATTGCACATGTAGTGGGAGTTGTGAGCAAGTATATGTGCAATCCGAGAATGGAACATTGGAATGTGGTAAAATGGATTCTCCGATATTTGAGAGGTACTACTTCAAAGAAACTATGTTTTGGAGGAACCAATTATTCTCTAAAAGGATATGTTGACTATGATCTGGCAGGTGATATTGATAGAAATAGGAGTACTATAGGGTATGTTTTTACTGTAGGAGGTACTACAGTTAGTTGGATTTCATGGCTACAAAAGGTTGTTGCGCTTTCATCCATTGAAGTTGAGTATGTTGCTACTACAGAAGCCAACAAGGAGATGATTTGGTTACAATATTTTCTAGAAGAATTGGGACAATGACAAGAAGATAGCCCTTTGTGCATTGATAGCCAAAGGGCCATTAATCTTGATAAGAATTTAGCTTTGCATTCAAAAACTAAGCACATACAACTCATATACCACTTCATCCGATCAGTTTTGGAGGATGGACAGTTGAAGCTGGAGAGAATTCACACCAGTGAGAATCCTGCAAATATGTTCACAAAGGTAGTTACACAGGAGAAATTGATTTCCACATAAATTTCCATTGGCCTTCACGACTAATAATATTGGATATAAGAAATTAGCCAAACCTGTAATCTAGTGGGAGTTCCAAGTGCAACAGTGTCATACATGATCAATCTCCAAGTGGGATAATTTTTGGTGTGGAGCATGATCAGTCTCCAAGTGGGAGACTATTGATATGTGGTGACTAATCATGCAAATAATGTACACTCGTAATGTATCCTTGCTGGGGTTCGAGGGCTTAGCCCATGAATTTTTTTTCTTGTTAACATGTCAAGGTTTTCCCATTGATACGTCAAATAAAAAAATGACTTTGTAAAACCCTAATTTTGGAAGCTTCCAAAAAGCTTGTCATAACCAACTGGGATGTAAGTTGTGGTGTGTTTAATTCGTGAGATTGTAATCTATTTTGCACTAGATAATAAAATTATTGGGTGGCTGAGTTTCTATGGATGTAGCCCATATTGGGTGAACCACATTAAATTTTTGTGTTGATCTCTTTTGTGTTATTCTTCATTTTTATTTTTGGGTTATTTAATATGCATATAATTATTAATTTTTATTGCTTTGATCTTCCAGAATCCTAACATTGGTATCCTTCCTTATGCTTCAACATAAATCCATATATTTTTCTTCACAAAACACCAATTCTCCTTTTTCAAGAGCTCATATCAATTTGGCTCCCCTTTCATCATAGGTGGCGATGATATAGGTAATAATTCTAGAATTTGGCTTCACATCTACCAGAATTACCTAATTTTTTGCATTCCTTTCATCACACATTCCATTCTTTGCCTTCTAAACCAAACTTGAATGAATAAATATAGGGTCATGAGGGGTTTAAATTTTTCCAAAGGCCTCTTTCCCTCATGACCAATTAATTAGACGGTTCAAGCAATTGGGACACCATGCCCTGTGACATCCCCACCATACCTGAGCCCATTCTCTTTTTTTTAGTTGTATCTTGATCGTAAGAGGGATAGATGGCTCGTTAAATGTCATATTAAATTTATTGGGTGGCCAGTGGAAATTTCACAAACCCAATTTATATATTATTGTTTTGTTGGTGACGTAATGTCCATGTGGAAAAGGGGTACTTGTTGGCAGGGATGTGACATCAACTTACTCTCTTAATAATAATAAAAAATTATTGGGAGGAAAATTTAATGGCATTACATGCTTGAGAAAAAATGGAGGCAATGGTAAAGTACCTCATGTTAGTGTAAATGGCGTCTTTAAATATCTAGATAAGATATCACTTTTCTAGTATTGACCTATTCACACTTAGCTTAAGTTTACTTAGTATTTTTTATGCTTTTATCTCATTTATGTGGTTGAGACACATGTCCTCATCATTTGAGACACCTAGTACATGCATACTTGCCACTTGCAAGCACATATGTCATTTGAGCTAGATAAGTTTTCTATCTTTGGAGGGATAGTTAGTCATTGTGTTCTACCTTCATACCTCATCTTCCTTGTCTATTTATGGAAAGTATCTATGTACATTTTACACTCACTCCTAATCAATTCAATTTAGCCATTGCTTTGTCTTTTGTGTGTCTCTGTTAATCTCACAAGTAGAGTGTGCACTTGCCCACCTTGTGTGGATTGCTGGTGTGTGCAGGTGAAATTTCCTAGTCTACAATGCAAAACAAAATGAAATGCAAGCAAGGAAAAACACAAACAACACCTCAAGATTGGCCTAGTTGAACTTGAACAAAATGAAAGATAAAAAGATTGATATACCTTGTCCAAGTTGATTGGTTGGTTGGCCCCGTTGAATGTTTTATTTGTGTGCTCATTTCAATGAAAAATAGCATGAAACTAGATGCCAAATGATGTGGATGAAATGAGGAATGCAATGGTGAAAGTGGGTATTTGGATAGATGCACAATGTGGATGCAAAATGAACTCAAAAGTTGCAGCAATGGTGGATGCTTGAGAGTGAAAGTATGCTTGAATGCTTGAATGTTCAAAGTTCAAGTGTTGCAAATGAGGGAAAATTCCTCTAATTTTAGGGGAAAGACCACTAAGAAATGAAGGGTCAAGATGAGCCACCTTGGACAAGATCAAGGGCTAGGGTGAGTTGAGAAATCACAAGCCCTCACATCTTGACATGTGGCGGGTGAGGTGTCAATAAGGACATGAGGTGGAGGTACTTCCTTGTACCTTGGGAATGGGAAAGATCTCCTCATAAAGGAGGTCCTTGTCCCCATGTGGGTGATGAGACTTTTGAGGAATTAATAAATGTGAATTAAAAATTCACATTGGGAGGAGTTGGCTTCTCCAAAAGGATAAAGAATTTAATGAAAAATTTACTTGGGGGTATGCCATAAATGGCATAAGGGGTTAAGGTGACCTAATCGAGTAATTAGGTTGTGCAAAAAATGAGATTAAGGTGGTTAATGAAGGATTAAGGCAAGTGGGATATGATGGAGGATGTGATATTAATCCTGATTAAGGGTGTGCACATCCTAATTAGTGATTGATTAAATTAATCCAGATTAAGGAAGGGTTATGGAGGATGGAACAAGGAGAGAGAAAGTAATGAATTTAAAATTGATTTAAATTCATAAAGGAAAATGACTAAATTAAATAAATAGGAAGGGGACAAAGGTAAAGTGTTTAATTATTTGAATTATATATCTTAGGAACATTAGGTAAAGGGGGAAATATTAATTAAATAAATGATTTAATTAACATCGATGGAAAAGGCGAGATAGACGAATAAAGGGGAAAAATTTGACCTTATGGGAGAGGTCAAATTTTCATGTCTACAGCTGGTACTAGCATTCTCGTTAGAAATCTTAGCAACATTAACACCTCAATTTGAACTAGAATTCAAAGATTTCATTGCAATTAATAATCTATTGGATTTATCTCCTAGAGTTGGGAAATTCTCCTAAAATAATAAATGAGAAGGGTTTTACAAAATTGCTAAAAGATTAGATAATTTTATAGTCTCATTAGAGTGGTAAGGGAAATATTGAGTGCCAGAATCATCCATTCTTTTTTTTCTTATAGTATAATCAATTTCTTATCTAGTTAGAGGTTACACAAAATGAGCCCCCTCTAAAATCATTAATCACCCAAAAGAATATATATGCAAAAATTCTTAGATGTGAAAGATAAGGAAGTGATAAAGTCTAACTAATAGGTAGCGATAAAATTACAGAGAAGTGTTATTAAAGGCAGTGTTTATTATTTTTAGTGGCAACAATTAGTATTGAAGAAGTAATGATATTCAATACAAAATTAGTGGTTTATATTATAAGAAGTAGTAATTAAGGAAAATAGCAAAGGCATCGGTTACTACTAAAAGGAAAAAATTAAATTGTGAAAGGTTGCAATCTATGAAGTGTTATGACTCTTTAAAGAGTCATTTTCTGTTTGTAAAAGACATATCCATTCATTGATGATGTCTCCTTTGAGTTGATATAAAGAGTAGAAGATATGTGGATTTAGAAGTAACTAATCAATATAATATTTATGAGTTTTAGTGAAGAAAAGGAGTGGAATGTAAATAATAATTCTGATTTATTTTGAGAAGATATTATGAAGAATTATTAGAGAAGATCAAGAGCAAGTATATATTTATATTTGTAATCAGATTTGTGAGAAAGATTGATGCATGATAATACTAGATTTCTAAAGGAAGATAATGTTTAGATTTGGATCATATTTGTGTGAAGGAGTTATTCATATAAACCATAGAAGAATTAATAGGTTGAATCCTATCAAATAGAGGTGGGAGCCTCTTGTTGGGTTGGAGCTTAGTTTGTGTAGAAATTGGGTGCCTTTGATTCTATAAGTGGGGATTGGAGTTCCTATAGATTGATGCTCACAATAAAATAATTGTATGTAAATTATTTTGGAGCCTATAAGAAGAATAAGATCAATATAATATATAAGCAATATTTTTTCCTTGTTTTCTCTTTCAAGGGTTTCCATGTAAAATCGTGTGTCGTCTCTATGATCTAAATTGTTGGATCTTACTTGATTATTTTATTGTGTTTGATTAAAATAGAGAAATAATGTTTTTATCATATAGTGGTTCACCCCTCTCTAAGTATAACTAAGTGCTCATCACTTAAAATTAAGTATGGCTTGCTTGTTGTGAGTTTCTCTATTCCTTCATTCTTATTTCACCTTATATATATATATTTTTTAAAAGGGGTAAAAAATTATTGGATTAGACTACAAAGTACAAAGAGCACGAGCCTCAAGCCCAGAAGAGAAAACAACACCAGAAAAGCCAACAAAAATAAGCCCCGAAAAGGGTCACAACTAATCATCAATGTCTTCCTTGACTAAACTCTCAAGATCATGAACATAATCTGGGGGTAGATGAACCCAATCTCCAGCCTTCCACCCCTCCAACCAATCAGAAGCCCACTTTTCTAGACAGTCAGCAATCCTATTCCACTCACAGGGAACATAGCAGAAAGAGACCTCATCCAAGGAAGCACTCAAACTAAGAATTTGTCTACCCACCAAAGCCAAATGCCAATCCACATCCTCCATCCTTTGCAAGTTAAACATATCCACCACAACTCGGGATTTAGACTCACAAATAATCTTACTCCAACCAAGATCATAGGGTGATCCCACAATAGTGGTTTACAATTTTTGGGCAAACTGGACACTGCAATTATTATTTTTAACTAAATCTTCACTTTCGGGCTCTTGTAGCGGCTAAACCACGAGGAATTTGAAAATGATGCAAACTAGAGTCTCATCACATTTTGTCTGTAGATTCTAAAAATATGTTTTTGAAATTTTTTGGAATCAGATTGCACTTTTTTTTTTTAATCTCCCACAAAAACTAGTTTTTTTCATAAATGAACATTTTTTAAAAGTGACGCTCACCGTATACAACATTATTTTTTTTTATGAAGGATAAAATTCTAATTTTTTTGAATTTATATTTGTAACTATGATATCTAGCACTTGCATTTGGTCTCATAATTTTTTATTGAATATTTTTTCCTTAATCAAGTTTCAAAGTCAAACCAATTGCAATTCAGACATATATGGACTGTATACAACATAACTTTTTCTGTATGAATTGAAATTCAATTTTATTTTTTTTAATGGATCAAGGACATCAATACCCAGCCTCAGCCTATTTTTAAAATTTTTATTTTGATAATTTGTTATTTTTCCACATGCGCAGACCAGAGATTTTGATTTTTCAGTGAAAAACCTATGTTTAATAAAACTAAAAAATAAAATACATAATAAAAGAAAATCATATTAAAACTATATTCGACGGATAGCTCATTCCAAGCACTATCATTATCTAGCTAGGTTTCTGAAGTTTTCTGCATTTTCAAATTCAAATTGAGCTTCGAACGATAATTTTTTACCAAAAAAATCTATTTTTTGAGAAGCTAGGGTAAAAGGGGTGTTCGGCCGAACCCCTTTAAAATAATAAGCAAAATTATTTTAAAGGTGTTCGGCTGCACCCACCTGAAATTGGTTCGATCGAACCCCTTCAATATACATACGAAAGTCAAACAAATTTTCCAGGGTTTTTTTTCATTTTTCCAAGCTCCTCTGGTAAACGGCGTTTTCCAGGTGACCCGCGTGTTTTCAAACATGTCGATTGAAAAAGACAAATCACAAGTGAAAAATGTTTCATATTTTATTTATTTTTGTTGCATTTTTTTTTATTAATATAAGTTTTTTCAATTCTTATGACAGATTTTTTGCATTTTGTAGGAGAATTTGTTGTTAGCTTAAATCAAACATTTGTGTTTTGAAGAAGAAAATGGGACAAAAAGCAAAAAGAAAAAACAAAGCTCAATGAAAATTTTCAAAAGATAAAGAAGAAAATAGACGCAAACAAAACTTGACAAATTATCATAGAAAGAAACAAGGTACGTGCTTATTTATTCTCTTTTTTGTCAAATATGGGTAAATTTATTTACTTACAATAGTGATTTTATCATATGTTTTATCTATCAACAAGGAAAAATGCATCCAATAATTGATATATAAGAAAATTGAATGTTCTTGAATTCTATAAAACTAAAATCTGCAAATTATCACTAGATTTTATGAATGTTTATACTAAATGTTTTACTAGTTTTGATCTACAATATATTTCTTTTTATTTCTATTTTTTTGTAGCGCCCAATTTTGCATAGATATCTATGTGTATGTCTTTTAAATCCTTATATTTATTTCATCCAATTGTGCATCATCAATTATATAGATATGGTAGAAACACCATTTTTCACCAATATTTCTCCCTCTATCAAGTAGTATCTCCCTTTGTATCAATACATGAAAATGAATAGTAGGAAAATTATTATGTATAACCGAATTGGATTAAAGAAGATGACACAAGATAATTGAACAAAAGAGAATTTTTAAACTCATAAAAAACTAAATAGTGATAATTAGTTGAGAAGGTGGGGATAACTCAAACACCCCACAAACACACAAAAATTAGTAAAAAATATAAGTAAATTATAATAAATAGAATTATATTAGTTAACAATAACTATTTTTGGATTAGGATAGATTTAACAAGAAGTACGATGAATATACACATAAAGCATACATTAACTAAATAAGTTTATATGCGAAGAACATATAATGTAGAAGTATGTATCTAAAATAATATTTTCTAAATTTTCTTAACACGTAATCTAACATAGAATTAGAATATTCTTTATAAGAGTGAAATAATTCATAAAGAAATAAACATATATTGACAGTAAAAAGAAAAATGTATTGAATTTGATAACCTAAATAAAAAGTTGAAAGTTTTAACTAATTTTATTTCTAGATTTAAGATTAATAACACAAAAATACTATCCAAAATAGATAAATCAACAAGTGTAAATGGTCTTAAATCTAAATTGGTTTCACCTATATAAACTATGCAAGCTTATTTTTCCTATTAAAAAAAAGTACTATGTTTTTATTAAACAAAATATTAAAAATGGGATTTAATTATAAACAAAGAAAAACGTAGAATGAGAGTTGAGAAAGGGATATCTCTTCATTATAGGAATCTAGAACTATGAATCAATAGAAGATAATAAAAATTACATCATGTTTCCTAGATGGTAGCACATGACTACATTAAGGTCTATATGTCTACATAGATTTTTGTTGTACATAAAAAATAACAATTTATACAAAATTTGAAAATCTATAAAATAAGAATAAAATACACAACCAATAACAAGAAACTTTAGTAGAATAACATGATAAATTCGTTAAAATAAATTAAATGATATAAAATGGTCATAATGTTATTTAAACTGAGCGAGCTAAGATAATATAATTATGATAGATAGGAAAAGACACAAAACCTCCATGTGAAAAGATTTCCAAGAATATATGTAGCTAGTGCCACAAAGGGAAAGGGGTGAATTTTGGTTATCTTACCAATTATATTGTCAAATCCCTAATTTGGTATTTTTACCTCCACAAATAATCAAATAAAAAGACATTAGATTAATATGGTTACGCTCTTATCTTATGTGCATCTAGAAGTTCTAAGACGAGTACAACATAAAAAATATATATAATCTATAGCAATAAGTGTATCCCTTAGATATATAAAATAAATAAAATTGAGAAGATGGATCAACATGAAAATAAAATAGTTCAAACTATCACATGTTGTAATGTACACTCATATTTTTGATGAAAAATATTCATGAGTAATGCACGTGTTATTTTCTTCATGTAATACCTGATAAAATTATTGTGTACTATAAAGTGTATTTTTATTGATTTGGGGTAATTTTAATTTAATGACTCATTTATCTATAAGATGAGAGGGGCAAGTTTCTTTAATTTTTTAGTATTCTAGTCCTTACATATTCCTACTCTTGCATGTACATAGATCACATCGTGCATAGTCCTTGTATGTACATATATATCATTTCACCTAGTTCTTGCATGTACAACCCCTTGCATATATCAAGATCATATCACCTAAGTTCCAAGTTGCATACATTCCATGAATTTAGTCATTTTCATATTCATCATTGATCAAATAGAACCCTTAGCTCTTGCACAAGCTGGACACTACTCTTCATAGGTCTCAAAATCAACCCATTTGCTATCTATCACCCACATCACTTAAGGTTTATCATAGACTTTCAAGTTAGGAAACATGTTGGGTTATCCTTGCTCATCTAGGAAAATCCTTTTGGAGTCCATCATCTCCTACATACCCTCTCTTGGTAATTGGTCCCTTGTGTTTATCCATCATATCACAAGTCAATCCTTGAATCGTAACCAAATTTGGACCTAGAGTTGCATTTGACCTCTTGGATTCTTAATTTATCACATCATATTGGATAGCATTTTCATTGCATTCTAGTCCTTACATATTCCTACTCTTGCATACATAGATCACATCACATAGTCCTTGTATGTACATATATATATATTTGTTGTTTTATAACTTGAAAATTAGATTTTGTTCAGTATTAATAGATAGGGATTGAAGGTTGAGACACAAATCCTGACGATCACTCGTAATGGATGTACCTTATCTAAGAAAAATAAAATATTTAAATTTACTAGATCTTGACTATCTACTTAGGTACAAAGAGGCTCATAGACTTACCACACTATCTAATAACATGCTATTTTTTATGGAAACCATAACATTCTTATATGTTATATAACATGATTGAATTATAGAACTTATAGTAACAAGTCTAAAACTTAGTTACTAGCATGGCATAAATTTAATTGCATTAAAACATGAAAATATAATAGTTCAAGCTATCATGTTGTAACACACTCATATTTTTGATGAAAAATAGTCATGAGTAATGTGTGTTATTTTCGCCTGATGGATTTACTGCCACTTTCTATCAAAAATGTTGGGAGTTTATTGGGTTTGATATATTGAGTACTATGGAAGAGTCAAGGAAGTCTGGTGTGATGCTAAGAAAATTTAATGTTACTAATATTGCAATCATCCCAAAAATTCAAAATCCAAAGTCTTTTTCAGATTTTAGGCCTATTTCTCTTTGTAATACAATTTACAAGATCTTCACAAAAGCGATTTATCTTCACCTTCATCCTCTCATTTCTTCAATTATCTCTGAGGAGCAAGGTGGCTTTGTGCCTGGCAGAGAAACCCCTGAAGGGGCAATAGTGGCACATGAAACCTTGCATACCATAGCCTCTAATAAATTGCTAGCCATGATAATTAAATTAGATATGCAAAAAGCATATGATCGAGTTGATTGGTGTTTCCTCAATCAAGTGCTTTTGAAGTTTAACTTTTTTGCTAAATGGTGTAAATGGGTAATGGCTTGCATTTTAGGTGCAAGATTTTCTATGTTACTTAATGGTTCATCTGTAGGTTTTTTTAATTCCTCACAGGGTGTCTGCCAAGGTGATCCCTTATCACCTTTCTTATTTATCATCTTGGCAGAGGCTTTGAGTAGGTCTTTTAAATCTGAAAATCTGCAAGGGAAGATTAAAGGGGTTGTCTTTCCAAATACCAATTTATCAGTAACTCATTCTTTATTTGCTGATGATACTCTTCTTTTTGGCAAAGCTGATATGGTAGAAGCTAAAAGTATAAAAGCTCTCTTGGATAACTATACAAAGGTTTTTGGGCAAAATCTAAATGAAGATAAGTCAAAGATTTACTTGTTTAACACTAAATATTCAACTGTTGAGTCTATAGTAAAACTTTTTGGCTTCAATCAAGATCAATTGCCAAGCAAATATCTAGGGATTTCGTTCTTTGCAAGTCAGAATAGGGCCTTGCATTGGAAAAAAATTATTCAGTCTATTCAATCCAAATTATTGTCTTGGAAAGGACAATGGTTATCATTAGCAGGTAAAATTCTATCGGTTAAGTTTGTGCTTTCTTCCATCCCTAACTATTTTATGTCAGTTTTGAGTGCACCCAAGTCTATTTTGCTTCAGATCCATAAATTAATTAGAAAATTCCTCTAGTCGAGAAATGTGGACACCAATAAGAAGATACCGTTAGTTTCCTTAGAGGCTATGTGTATGGATAAGTTAAGTGGAGGGGTAGGTCTCCATAATGTTGGTAATAGAAATTTAGCCTTAGGAGCTAAAATGACTTGGAGGCTATTTTCAAATCCCTCCATGAAATGGTGTAAAATTATGAAAAATAAATACTTGGATAATCAAGATCCATCAAGAATTTTTACTGTCCTTGATCCTCCATCAGGCTCAGCAATGTGGAATTTCCTCCTGTCATGTAGAAAGTTAATTTTGCCTCACCTATCTTGGGAAATAAATGATGGTAAGCATGCACTTTTTTGGAATGATTCATGGAATGGGTATAAGAAACTAAGTAGCTTCAATTTAGGCTCCTCAATAGCTTTCTTGTCTCAGAAATTTGGATCATATGTGCATCAATATATTGATAATGTGGAACCATTAATAGGCAAAGTTAATTGGAAGGATTTTGCTTCAGAGGCAATTGATCATTCTCATAAGGTTCTCATTGCCTCCTTATTGAATGATCGTATTGTATATGTGTCATCATGTGCTGATTGATTAATCTGGTCCAAATCTCTCTCAGGATGCTACTCAGTAAAAGAGGGGTACCTATCCATTTCAAAATCTTGTTCCAATTCCAAATCTCTTCGAGCCTATAGTTTTTGTTGGAATTCTAAAACTCTTCCCAAAGCTGGTTGCTTTGCATGGCTAGCACTCCAGAATAAAATATTGACAAGTGATACATTGTCGCGGTTGAACATTGCAGTTCCTTTTAATTGTGTCTTGTGTGAGTCAGAGTTAGAGGATGTCAATCATCTGTTTCTCTCATGCTCAATTGCACAGAGTTGTTGGCACTTTGTTTTTATCAAAGCTTATGATTCAATTTCCTCTTCCTAAAACTTTATGGGATTTATTTTCTAGTTGGCCAAAATTGTACAAGTCTTCCTTTTTTGCGTGTATATGGGAAGTGATTCCTACATTAGTCTTATGGTCTATCTGGTGGGCAAGAAATAAAATCATTTTCAGGAAAGAAAAATAGAAAGTTGAGCATATTTTGTCTTCTTTGGAAATTCATATTTCTGAAATTGTCAATTCTTATGTTTCAAAAACAAAGCACATTGGGTCTTCCTTCATGGATTGGGACTCCAAAGTTCTTGTAAATTGGCCTCTTTTATCTCTGCCTTTAAAGGTAGTCTTCACCATGTATCAAGCAAAGTTGATAGGTCCAAAATTATATGGTCCCCTCCTACTTTGGGTTATTTGAAATTAAACTTTGATGGCGCCTCAAAAGGTAACCCTGGCATTTTTGGAGCAGGTATTGTAATAAGAGATACTAATGGTATAGTTCTTTGTGCCAAATCTATAAAGTTAATTGTGGGTACAAATAATGAGGCTAAAGCACAGGCTCTCTTATTTGGCCTAAAAATGGCATTAGATCTCAAATTTACAAAGTTAGAAATAGAAGGGGATTCTCTTATTCTAATAAATGCTTGCAAGGAAGGATTCTCTCATAGTTGGATATGTTAGGCATTCATGGATATGTTAGGTATTCATGTTGGACTTTTAGCTATCATATTTATGAGTGGCATGTCAACATGTTCTTTTAATCTTTTTTTAATCTTTTTTACTTCAAAGATTAGTTGCAATACTTTTGTTTTATGGCTCAAGGAGAATGTGCAACATGTGATTGGTATAGAGTTTGCAGATTTGGGTGACCTGTGATAAGAATGATTGTAGGAGAAGCCTCACATGAGGTATATCGTGGCATGTCTAAATCGGCCAGCTGCGGGTAAGTAAAATTATGATAGCATGAAGGTAAGCATCTTAAATTTTTGGGTGGAAAGATCATGATTACAAGTACACTGTTGCTCTCATTGCATGGCAAATTTGGTGTTCTCTCATACTTGATGGGATGTTTTTGTTGGCCCAAATTAGCCTGCTTGACATCAGTACTAATTGATATTTGTATTTAGCATTCGGTTTTTTTGTGAAAAGATATGAGGGTACTTTTTCATTATAAATTGGTTAGGGATTTGTCATGATACAATGGTAAGTCACATAGCATAGATGCCAAGAGCTTATAAATAGGCAACTTTATTTTATTTTATACATCAGTCAACAAGAGAGTGTCTTTTATTAAGTTATCTTGTCTATGTTAGTTGTTGTGCAAAGTAAGGCAGGTAGACATGGAGTATCATCCTCAAAACTTTTGAATGTGGTTGCCAGTTCAAAGGTGGGAAACTCCAATTTCTGGTAAGCTTGATATTCAACATCTTCAATCCATCTTTAAGTTTCGGTGCCCATGTGATTATAAATGTCTCAAATGCATAGTTGGGTCTGAGATTCTTTAGCCAAACTCACGTAGGTTGATATTCCCATCCAATGTTCTTTCCATCTTTCTTTTTGATATCATGGATATTATTCAATGTTTGGAGATAGTTCAAGTCATTGCTGATACAATGATAATTGACAATTTTTTGTAAAATGAAGTTGTTCTTTGCAGTGCAAAAATATATATCTTCTCGGGTGGAGAAGGTTATGTTGGTGGTATCTTCCCTCCCCATTATCTTCCTCATAATATGGCAGTGGTTAATGCTTTTGATGCATTAAAGTTATCTATAGAGTTTTCTGACCCCTGTTACTTGAATAAAGCTTTGTCAAAATATTCTAACTAGCTGGGAAGGGAATTGGCAGATAGGTTCCAGGAAAAGTTTTATTATATATCCTTTCTTCTGTTTCATAATTGTCAACATGCAGTTTCTTCATGGAAAGGTTAACCAAGACAGGGGATTATTCAAGGACTGGCAGGTTCCAGCATGTTGAAGGAGGAAGCAAGGACTGAAAATCAAGAGGACACTAGCTTCGAATTTCTGCCAATGGAAGAGTAAAGGAAAATGATGTATTATTTGTAGATTATGTAATCTCGGTATGGTTGTATGGTTGACAACAGTCAACATTTTCTAACTCGTAACAAGGTTCATACTTTTGGGCAGATTATGTAATCTCGGTATGGTTGTATGATTGACAACAGTCAACATTTTGTAATCAGAAGCATTATTTTTTGGGCCAAAACTGAAGGTTTTCTCACTGGCTCTTTCCTACCGGTATGCCCTTTGAGCCAGTCAAATGTACACTATATTATAAAGAATAAATATATATATAGTGGCTTGCCACTTTTGTTTAAAAAAAATAAAAAATGTGTGTTATTTTCTTCATGTAATACCTAATAAAATTATTGTGTACTATAAAGCACGTATTTTTATTGATTTGGGGTAATTTTAATTTAATGAATCATTTATCTATAAGATGAGAGGGGAGAGTTTCTTTAATTTGTTAGCAATTTGAGTTCAAAATTAAATCACTTTTATTTTCATTTAAATGTTGAATCATTTTTTTAATTATAATCTAAAATTTGAATCTGTTGACACCTCCAAACAATCATCTCTAAGTTGAAATAAATTATGCACGGTAAATTTAATGTTGAATGAAATGCATAAAATAAACCCCTCAAATTCTTGTTTTAGCATGTGTCCAGCTGGAATTAGCTAAATGTTATTTTAATTGTTTTTTCTTTTCTTTTCAACTCAGATTTTACACGCATTGGTTAAAAAAGAACATACATGCAAATGCATATGGGTTAAAAAGAACAACACACTTTATTTTTCATTGGGTTTAAAATTAACTCTTAGATAGAAAACAGTACAAACGGTTAAAAATAACCCCTTTGTTGACAAACACTACAAATGGATAAAATGAACCTTGTGCATTCTCTGTTTGTTCACATTTTGATTTTGGTTTAAAAAGAACACCATGCGAGTGTGATCTGAAATATTCATGTGCTCTCTCTTTGTTTTTAAACAAAGATCAATTGAAATATGAATATTTTGGTTCACTTTTGTTAAGCCTTAGATCTTGGGCCTGCTTTGGTGGGAAAAATTACTCACCCCAAAGCGACTCAAACCTGGAATGTGCTAAAGCCAAGTGATGCCCAACCGGTATATAAATTCGAATGTTAAGGAAAAATTAGCATTACAGAACTTCCTGTGGACCAGCAATTGACTCCCCAGTACCCTTGTGGTGCGTCAAAACCTGCAGACCCTAACCTCTACAGACTGGGATGATAATGCCTCTCGCGTGGCCTTCTGAACGGGTGCCCAAAATAAATCCTTTGTTTTAGAAAACCACAAACCTTCTATTCTTTGGTGCAACAATGGTCGTTGCCAAGGCACCCACACCTACACAATTCTTAGTAGAAATGATCAATCTACCATGGGAGTTTCATGGAGATTGGAAGCTTGGTTGCCTTGAGAAGTGAGTGCATTGTAAGGGGGAGCCCGTGGGGCCAAGCTTCTGAAATTCATTCGCTAAGGATATGTGGTTCGTGGGATCCATAAGAATATTGTCCTTGCAGCCTTAGGATTTTTTTTGTAAATGTCTTCTATTTGGTTGATTTTCATTCTTTACAACACCATGTGTTTGCCAACTATTTTCAAACAACATGAACAAATGAACATCATCCTCCAAATCTGAATCAACACAATCAAACTAAAATAAATTCCTTGCAATCTGCTTGAAATTTTGTCTAGTGTGAAAATCTCACCAGGTTGTCATTCTGTCATCTTCAATCTCATCCGTCCATCCAAAATTGCATTTTCTATAAAATATCAATTTTGTTCTCATTTCGACACCTCTTAATTTGATCACATCACATAGTCCTTGTATACATATATATCATTTCACCTAGTTCTTGCATACATGTACAACCCAGGTTGCATATATCAAGATCATATCGTGCCTAAGTTCCAAGTTGCATACATTCCATGAATTTAGTCTTTTCCATATTCATCATTGATCAAATAGAACCCTAAGCTCTTGCACAAGTTCCACTACTCTTCATAGGTCTCAAAACTAATCCACTTTTTATCTATCGCCCACATCACATAGTCCTTGTATACATAGATATCATTTCACCTAGTTCTTGCATACATGTACAACCCAGGTTGCATATATCAAGATCATATCGTGCCTAAGTTCCAAGTTGCATACATTCCATGAATTTAGTCTTTTCCATATTCATCATTGATCAAATAGAACCCTAAGCTCTTGCACAAGTTCCACTACTCTTCATAGGTCTCAAAACCAATCCATTTTTTATCTATTGCCCACATCACATAGTCCTTGTATACATATATATCATTTCACCTAGTTCTTGCATACATGTACAACCCAGGTTGCATATATCAAGATCATATCGTGCCTAAGTTCCAAGTTGCATACATTCCATGAATTTAGTCTTTTCCATATTCATCATTGATCAAATAGAACCCTAAGCTCTTGCACAAGTTCCACTACTCTTCATAGGTCTCAAAACCAATCCATTTTTTATCTATCGCCCACATCACATAGTCCTTGTATACATATATATCATTTCACCTAGTTCTTGCATACATGTACAACCCAGGTTGCATATATCAAGATCATATCGTGCCTAAGTTCCAAGTTGCATACATTCCATGAATTTAGTCTTTTCCATATTCATCATTGATCAAATAGAACCCTAAGCTCTTGCACAAGTTCCACTACTCTTCATAGGTCTCAAAACCAATCCATTTTTTATCTATCGCCCACATCACATAGTCCTTGTATACATATATATCATTTTGAACCTAGTTCTTGCATACATGTACAACCCAGGTTGCCTATATCAAGATCATATCGTGCCTAAGTTCCAAGTTGCATACATTCCATGAATTTAGTCTTTTCCATATTCATCATTGATCAAATAGAACCCTAAGCTCTTGCACAAGTTCCACTACTCTTCATAGGTCTCAAAACCAATCCATTTTTTATCTATCGCCCACATCACATAGTCCTTGTATACATATATATCATTTTGAACCTAGTTCTTGCATACATGTACAACCCAGGTTGCCTATATCAAGATCATATCGTGCCTAAGTTCCAAGTTGCATACATTCCATGAATTTAGTCTTTTCCATATTCATCATTGATCAAATAGAACCCTAAGCTCTTGCACAAGTTCCATTACTCTTCATAGGTCTCAAAACCAATCCATTTTTTATCTATCGCCCACATCACATAGTCCTTGTATACATATATATTATTTCACCTAGTTCAAGTGCATACATGTACAACCCAAGTTGCATATATCAAGATCATATCGTGCCTAAGTTCCAAGTTGCATAAATTCCATGAATTTAGTCCTTTCCATATTCACCATTGATCAAATAGAACCCTAAGCTCTTGCATACCCTCTCTTGATCATTGGTCCCTTCTGTTTATCCATCATAACACAAGACAAGCCTTGCATCGTAACCAATTTGGACTTAGATTTGCATTTGACCTCTTGCATTCTTAGCTTATCACATCATATATCATACCATTTTCATTTATCCCATCTTAGAATCATATCCTTTTCAAATGCATTTTTTCCATGAAATTCTTAAGTTCAAGAATCTTTAATTTCATTTGATTTCATATTTTCAACTCCACTTATATATCATCATCTCTCACTTTCTTTGCACAATATTTTGTGACATGTACAAATGGCTCAACAAGCAGGAAGTTCTCAAGCAGAAGTCAAGCCCAATCTAGATATTGGACCAAATGAATCAGTTGAAGAACACATGGACCTTGAAGATGGGGAGGAGGCTTGATTTCAAACAATGCATGTTGGAGATGGGTCAGGATCACTTCCTTCTACACTAATGGATGAGCATATAAAAGTAGCTGAAACAGTGGGGAAACAAATTTCTTATAGAAATTTAGATCATTTACTTGAAATGGATATGGAGAAACTGAAATGTTATGCCGACCAACCTAAAAATAAAAGTAAGAGGTCAATAACTAAATCTATAAATAGAATAATCCATGATCATTTCAATCATCTTGAAACACTTGAAAAAACCCAATTGTTATCGTGTTTACTTCTTAGTGATGAGCTGAAAGAGTCATTACAATTGATGGGTGTATATTCTGCATCGAATAAGAGGAAACACATGACACTACAAAAATATATTGTTGAAAATGTTAAAAAAGGTTTAGATTCCATTGGGAAAAGATCTCGATCAGTGGATAAGGCCATTGCAAGAAAGGTGATTTTGACATCTGTTTTAAATAAAGAAATATCCAGAAAAAGAAAAATGTCAGCACTTTCCATTGAATTTGGTTATAGTAGAACCACACTAATAAAATATGAGAAAAAAAGAAAGGTTTTAGATGGTAGTTATGAAGGCAATTGGGCAATTATGTGTAGAGCTCCCCATTCTGACAGGATTGAAGATGTTGTTAGGAACTTGATCTCAAGTTTTTGGAATGATCAGACTCGTCTGTCATCAAATACTAGAGATGTTATGAGGTACAGGATTGGACCTGATATTTATGAAGAACATATTAAACATTGGCTAGACATAACACAACTTGAGATGTATATGAACTTTTGTAATATGTATCCTCATATAAAGATTGGGCAAACAATGTTTCAAAGGTTAAAGCCATATTACGTGAAGATAAACAAGTTTTTTGAAACTTCTTGTTGTCGTTATCACATTGAATTTGATCTCTACTATCAGGTGTTTCGAAAGATGATAGAAGAAAGATATGGTTTTGAAAAGGCACCTCCTAAACAGGTAAGTTTGTTCATAAAGGATCTATTATGTGATCATGAAAATGGACCTCAAATAAAATGCATAAAAGGACTCTGTGAAACATGTGGAAATTTGGCTAACTTTCCTTCAACAAATGAAAATGTTGACCTGAGTCAGATAGTAAATTGCAAGAGTTACAAGTATGTAAATTTTCAAACAAATTTTGGGAAAGAATCCACAAGGTTAAACTATGTAGAAGAGGAGATACCTATTGGGAAATTTATGGAAGATTTTCAAAAATTGATACAACCATACATACAAAATTCATTTTATGCTAAGTGGCAAGCACATCAATTTCAAACATTAAGAGATACTTTCCCACTTGGAACAATTCTATCAGTAGTTGACTTTACAAAAATTACTCTTTTGTACATCAAAAAGAGATTCAATCAGAATATTACTTTTCAAAGCAAGTCACCATTATGGTTCATGTGTGTTATCGACATGCACAATTGGAATTGGATGGTGTTGAGAGTACAGATGAACAACGAGCCATCAAGAAAGAATATCACTTTTATATTAGTGATGATAAAGAGCATGACATGCTTTTTGTCCAACATTGTTTTACAAAATGTTTTTTTGAGAATTTGAGAAGCAGGGGTATAAAATTTGAAAAACATTTCGTATGGTCAGATGGATGTGCGGAAAAATTAAAATCATCATGGACATTTTTTGCACTTTATAGATATCATAAAATTTACAACATACCACATGTTTGGAGTTTCTTTGAGAGTGGGCATGGAAAGGGTGAGCATGATGGCGCAGGAGCTTGCATCAAACATGCTTTAAGAAAACATCAAATGAGTTATTCAGAAGATCATATAGACGATGCACATGATTTTGTTGAATGGTGCAAGAAACACTTTGCATCAAATGAGGTCGGCACATCTTCAAGAAAAAATTGAAACATTTCACATAAAGTGTTTTGGGAGATATCAGGTATGTATAAATTACATTTAAAATAAATAAATTTATTTAAATTTAAAATTTACACACACATATATATATATACACATGTTCAAGTTCACATAAGTTTGTTACAATTACATTTATCTAGGTGTGGATAGAAGATCGATGCATGGATGCAAGAGGGTAGAAAAAACAAGATCTTTGCATTGTGTTATGAGTTCAGATAGTCACCCTGGATGGACATTATACACGAGGGATTACTCTTGTTTCTGCATTGAGTGCATTGCATGAAACTCTCATGCATGCAACAATGAAGAACTTGAATACGTTAGTAAATGGGATATGGTACCACTATTCATTTCAGACACATACGATGAAAATGAGGATGAAAGATTTCAAGACATTCCTTTGATTTCAATTGATTATGACCATATTTTAGGATTGGTTAGAAAAGGTACATGTGTAAGTTTTCAATAATTTAAATATTATATAAATTTACTGATCTTTAACTTATCTAGAGACAATTCTAATTTTTTTAGAATTTTATTATGTAAATTTGGTGTACAGGAGATTTTTTTGCAGTTATAGCAGAGCCTAAAAACATAGAAGGTGTTAGCTATTATTTACTACGTTGCACAGAAGAGAGGAATAAGCTAACACAACCTGAAACAAACGATGGAATGTTATTTCCCACAGGTGAGTTTGAATTTAAAATTATATATATACATTGTGTACATGTGTACATTATCTTAAAAACATTAAATATATATCAAGTACAAACCTTAAGCGCACAAATGTTGTACACATGCACATGTATTACCTCAGGTTCATGTTTACCGTGCAGATTTTGTTGTTGTGCAAGGGATATATCTAAGACAAGTCAAAGTTGTTCAAAATGGGATTCATTTTATGGACTATCAAGTTGATAACAAGGTATATCAATATAGTCACCTTATAATTGCTACCGCCCTACATCTTCATGCAATTCCACATGCACGCGGACGAAAAAAATGGAGACTAGATAGTGATAACCATCAAAAAAATTTACATGTTATTCAAGAGCGGGTTGAACCAAAATGTTTGAGTTAGATTATATCCTTGATTTTCAAGTTCACTTGTACATGTTTATTTATTTATATCTTCAATATAATGTTGTATTTATGTATATAGTTGTATATATTTAATCAAGATGGTTAATAAATTATAGTTAATTAATTTCTCTATTGAAATGTAACATGTTAAATATTATTGCAAGTATCTATATTTAAATAATTTTTTAATTTAAATTATGAACTTTATTGAATCATTGCATCATATTGGAGATTATTGTCAACTCATAACATGGACACATGATTTCATCTTCCTATTTCCTATTAGGTATATTACTAGGACAAAACCCTATATTTATATAGATCAATTTGAGCCTTCTCAAATCCCTTCACTTAAAGGTAGATCTGTGTAGATGATTCCCATTCTTAGATATTTTTATCGTTTTAGATTACTTTGGTACAAGAGATTTTAATTTTCAACATTGGATATATTAAATCAAATGATTGTGCTTTGAAAAGTGAATAAGATGGAGGTATACTTTGATTGTTGAAAAATAATATCAAATAGATAAAGTTGAATAAGATGGAGGGTATACTTATTTTGATTTTTTGAAAAATGATATCAAATAGATAAAGTTTTAGATTATTTCTATATCAAACTTGAAAACAATCCCTCTCAATCAATGTGAATACTTGGAATTTTGTATTGGATCCCCCTCTACCTTGCTTACAAGGTCTCCCTCCTCTCCCTCGCTCCCTTGTTGATGCCACTATTGTGTGATGGATAAATGAATTATCATTGTGTTTAACATGCTATGTTCTCTTACTCACACTTATGAAATGAGTTAATGAAATGATGGACTAACCTAATGAAGAAAAAGACAGTTTATGCATCTTATGCATATGCTAAGAATGGGAATAGGTTCTTTCTTCCTTCTTATTGAATCTAATTCATCTTGTATTTTATGTATTTTGGTTATAAAGGAGAATATTGTCTTGTGTGATTATGAATATTATCTCATCCCTAGTAGAGTTATGTGCTAGGTGTTTATGTTGTCTTGAGGGTGAATATTCAGCTCACTCTTTATCTTTTTAGCTGATAGGCTACATATAGTGTGAGATTTGAGCTTGAAACAAGTCTCACACTTGCAAAACACTATTGAGTCATCAAAAAATAAGTTTTAGGTACCATTTAATGGTAAACTAGCTGCCATAAAAGCCTCCAAAATATCACTTATAACATAAAATCAGATAAATATTAATTTTCCAACTAGATGGGAACATTCTATTTCCATTTGCAATGTTTTTTGTCAATTTGATGGCAATTTTATTTTTTCGCTTATTATTAATTGTTTAATCCATCCACATACAACTAGAATTTGCAGCACATGGCATCCATACACACCCATGCACAACCACACACTCTATAACATATTAACATACATATAGTTTTCTATCGGCATAATCTTTGAACCTCCTTTAGGTGCAAGTGCTAGTGGTAGAAGGTGCCTTGTGAGTGTCTCCTTATTGTGCTTGTGTTTCTACTTGGAGAGTGTGCCATATTAGTATGCATGCTACTCATTTATTGAGAAGACATATCATATCTCCTTTTATGTTTACATACTCATTTTTTTTGCATGTGTTTGACTTTGTGTTAGTGTAGGACCATATGTGATGACTAGTTTGTGTGAGTGTATGTTATAACACTCTTACATGCTATATTTATTAACATCATTTTTTATGTGTTTTATTCCATCTTATCCTTAGTAAAATATAGGCATTATGATATATAATAATGGAAGACCTCCCTAGGTATGCCTTGGCCTCCACATACAATAAAAATAGGAAACCCTATTCTATTGCTATGTGGTAGGATAACTAGTTGTAATTTACGACATCAAATGAGTAATCCCACTTTATGCCAATTATCCTCTAATTTAAGTCTCTAGGAGGGAAATAAAGTGTATTTAGTATTTGAGTCCCACCACTCCATAAGGGTTGTCAACATGCGTATGACATAGCAAGATTTGAGTATCTCTTGCATATGCCCTAAATTATTTCTACTCATCATATGAATATCAATTGGAATAAGATCTAATGCTAAGAGGTTGTATAAGTAGTACTTGTGAAGTAATTATGCACCTCAACATCATCACAATGTAATAGAAAAAAAAATTGCATTACAAAAAATATAAAAAATGACATTTATAGATCCCAAGTTTACTAGAAAATTACTTTATTGAGAAATTTGGTTTAAATTTGTAGGCATCTCTTATGCACACGGGGGATCATATCTAGAGAAATTGGCTCAAGATCATAAAAATGAGTACACTTTTATGAGAACGAGGTTAAATATCTAGATTTTATTGTATAAAACAAAATTGCTATATCTTTTATGCTATTCTATTTAATTTTCAAATTTTTAAAATAAAAATCAAGGATAAATGATGCTTACCTCTTGAAGTGGGTTGCTAGCATCAATATAAACATGTAATTTGTATATATTTTAGTAGGAAAATGGCCTTTACAATGCAACATGATGAAAAGTCTAGAAATCTCTATCTCAAAGGGGTGAATGTGCAAATGATTTTTTATGATCATCTCCCTCTCTCTCTCTCTATGTGTGTGTGTATGGATATGTACATGTATATATATGTATATGCATATGTATATACATCTACATATATATACATATATATACATACATATACATATACATATATAATTATATACATATACACATATAAATGTATATGTACATATAGTGAAAAATATATATTTATCTAGATAAATATTAATAAGGAAGAGGGCTTTGATCATTTATAACAGCTTGCATGTTAGTGACGATAAGAATAGGAATTTGAAACTCTTTAAGAAAGATACCAATTGTTTACTATAGTTCTTATTCATGTTCACTAAATACTAGTTTTTTACCATAGTTCTTATTCATGTTCCCTAAATACTAGTTTAAATGAATCAAGTGGTAATCAAACTTGTTATTTCATTGTGGAGTTTGTTGTTATTTAATGTATAGATATGCAACATATCTAGTAATTTTAGAATTTTGTTACAAGTCAAAAAGATAATAGAGGTATAATTTGAATTGAATTTTCTTAATGTTTCAAAGAATAAAATTTATTTGTTTATTTGTTCTTACTTTCTATCAAGATTTTAATTTCATCATTTTTATCAAATTTTAAAACTAGAAGAACATGTCCTTGAAATTAATAAATTATAGGCTCAAGTAAATACACTCATTTATAAAATATCATTAGTTTACTTGAGCTTGGGAGTCATTTATTTTATAATTTTTGACTGCTTACTATAATTTATTCAACATGGGCATGTGTGTGCAAAATATTTATTGTGATCAACATGAATGAACTTAATTATAAAGTGGCATTCATTTCCTAAAATTCTACTCTAGAGAGATCAAATGAATATATCATATAAAGAAATGTAAGTTGTAAGAGATCATCAAATAAGCAAATTTATGTATATTGAATATAAACGAATGTATACATATATCATATAAACATGTAAACATATCAATATTGATCAATGTATAAACATGTAACATGTTATAAGAAAAGTTCCAAATGTATGTATATCATAAAAGAAAATGTAAGTTAGAGATCATCGAATGTTGAATACTAAAAATCATCATATATAGCAAATGTAAGTTAGAGATAATCAAATGTCAAATACTAGAAAGATCATCATATAAGCAAATACATCTAATATGCAGGGCCTAATATGAATGTCGACTCCTAGTCAAATGGCCATCTGAATGAGAACGGTCTTGCTCTGATGGATGTGTTGAGCCCTGCAAATAAAATGGTGTACAAAATGTGTTAAATACATATAATTTATATTAAATATGTATCTAGATCTATGCATGTACATATTCAGGTACATATACACATGTATATATAAAAATTTAAAACTCACATGTCCACTAGCATCAGATTCATCCATAGAGTCACGTCGATGTGCACAATCTGGAACAAGGCTAGGAGTGACATTAGGTATGTCCACCTACAAATATATAAATTCATATATATATCAGTACATGAATATCTAGTTAAATTAAAACTAAAATTTAAAAATAATTATAAAGGAATTGAAACATGCACATGCACACATACATGCACATCATCTGATATCGGATGACCCGAGTCCTCTGAAATGGTCGCCTCCACCATATCAACTATACGATCAAGCGACGAATCAATATCTGCATCCCTCTGATCTATCTCATGTCGTGCCAACAATGATGAGTGGAGAGGACTATGTAGGTGAGATGGCATCGATGATAACAAACCGGCACCAACCAACATCTCAGTAAAACCCATAGTCTGTGTAGCTATCGAATGATCAGATGGTGGATCCTGACATGCACTAGTGCTGGGTTGAGAGTGATGGGATCCTAGAAGTGAACACCCTCCATGTGCCAAACGATCTCTAACATGCTCTATACCGATCCCATAGTCTGATGCAATGAAAGCATATGCCTCCAAGAGTTCCTCAACCAAACAAAGCAAAGTCCTGCATGCCATATCTCCTATAAGTGCCTCAAGCTCTGTGGGAGTAGGGATTCCTGCTGATGTGAAAGGATCCATGGTGGTCCACTATGTTGAAGATGGCGTGGGTCGGGGATGTCTAGACATCAAATACTGACCTACACGATAAGTAGATATCCTACTGGTGGCAGCTGCAATGTCACCTATAGTATCAATTGCTTCCTTTTGGGAAGCAACGACAACCTCATCTGCTATGGGTGCTAGAGCTGGGGTGAGAGCAGGAGACCTCTCACCAACCAATACCCTAAACACTGGGGTCAGTCTATCCGCTCGATGATAAGTGGGTCTGTCAACAATCCTGCCATGCCCCTGACCAACATATGGTGGAATGTCCAAGTAGTTGACTTTAAGGCCCAAATGGACCTCAGCATACAACTGCTGAACAAAATATAATGGAATCTGGTCATTATTTGGGTATTGACCATGTGCTACGAGAAATCGTGGGTAGATTAATGAGGCCATATCATGATCAACACATCTAGTGACTTGGTATCCCCTAACCTTATGTGTATTTTGATAAAATGGAAAACAATTGGTTTTTATCATTTCTTTGGTCACACTATCCTGTATTTATTTAAGGGGAACCTCACCATGTACTTCTTCCCGTATGCGGGAAAGAATAGCAGCTACTCTATCTAGAGAAAATGCACTTGTCCTCTCAAGTTCATCTCTTAGTTTTTCAAGACTATGCAATATTGGCATGCATGGTTCAAAATATATCCTGGGGTTTACATTTTGCGCTAATGAGTCTTTCAATTTATTAATCTCATTAGTGGTATTTTCAAACAAAGATTCCAGAGGTGGAGCATCTGCATTATCCATGTTATGTATGTATGTGTACCTAAAGGAGCAATGAGACCTTAGTTTAAATAATATATCTAGATATAAGGAATAGAAATCTAAAATAGTTCTAATAATTCATCTACTCATCAATAATATTTCCATACCATTAGCACAAAACACGTTCAACATCTATCATAGTTTTTAATTTAATCAAAACATTCACATTACTAGATTGCATAAAAAACATAATCTAAAACAATTATAAAATTTAAATTTACAAGTGTGCGTGTGCACTCTAGAACAAAATGTGTCATTAAAGACAATTTAAAAAACATTGATAAAGGTTGCATCTATGATTTATTTCCTACAACTACTAATAAAGGGAAAACATTATTACTTAACATTGAAAATTAAAATTTTGAACATGAAAGCGAAAATGTTGCAAAATGTTATGAAACACCTATTGAAAAGAGTAACATCATAGAAAAATAAGAATTCAAATTTAGAAATATTTTTGAATAATTTAGAAATGAACCCCATGATATTAAAATTATACTCCATGATCCAATTGTTGATAATATTAATAAAATTGATAACACACATAAAAAAATGAAAGTCATTGTATCTCCAAGTTACATAAGAAGAGAGAGGACCTTTCTAAATTAGAATACTAACCAAATTTTACAAGAGTGTGGTACAATTAAAATACCAAATTTATCTAAGGACTTATTAGATTTATTTTAATGTGTTAGATACAATGATTGTAATTTTTGTAAAAATGTGTTTAAATGAGAAGTGTTTACAATGCGGTGGGTTATCAAAGTTTATATCATGTACCCATTATGGAAGAAAAATGATCTGGGAAATAAAATGTTTGAGAAAAAGAGATATGAGATAGTAAAATACAATTTGAAGAGTGGAGGTGAAGATTCTAGATGTGACTTGGTCACAAGAGAAGCACTGCTGATTTTATTTTTGATTTTAAGAATATTTTTTATAAGTATGCAATACATAGCCCCTATTCTTGATGGTTAGATCAACAAGTCAAGGTGTGCAAGTATTTTTCCTAATTGGAACTATTATAGATCTATAGTCAATTTTATATTAAATTACACATTGCAGCCACAAAAAGAAGTTGAATCATATTAATATTACAATTCTATTCAGATAAACTATTATTGTTCACATCACATATAGGCGTGCCCCTAATAGTAAAAAATAAAATAAGAAGATAGTTAGGGAGCACAATTTTTACATGTTAGTGATGATCAATATCATTCATCATAGTATGTACAATATTGTTTTCAATAATTTTTTGAGTTATTACAAGAAAACATTGGTATTATAAAGGTTCAAAAAATCAATATTTGGTCAAATAATTATACTGATTAACTCAATTTAATGCTTGTGTATTCATATTGGTTTAGTAGAATACATGCAGAGAAGGTTATACCTTGTATTTGGATTTTTTTAAAAGGTGGGCTACCTTCTTCATGTGGAGGAATTGTGTGAATAATGTCATTATGTGGTTCATTGTACGAAGTTTTCTCTTGATGAGGAATAAATAAATACTTAGTAGAATAGTAACTAATATAATCTACAAAGTGCATAGTGTGATGTTTTGAAGTTCAATATATTGTACATAAGATTTAGTGGCATGATAGGAGGTGAAGGGATAGAGAGATTTGGAAATGCTAGAGGAATTTTATTGTTAAGTTGTACTATAGAAAGATCCACAAGAATAGGACCCTAGTTGGCAATCTTGTGATCCTCATAAGTATTAATTCATTTATTGAGCTATTGAAGATATCTAGTTCTCTTTCTTTCTTTTTTATAGTTGTAGAAAAATTTATTGATTATCTCTATGTTATGGTTCTATTTTTCTCTCTTTCAATGATTTTGATTATGTAAGAACAAAAAATGATTAGAATAAATTCATTAAGACTACTAATCTGGATAATTTCACATATTCACATATGCTCCTATAGAAATGGCGACTTTATATATTTTGAAATGTGTTTACTCTATATAATGATGTATGAGTCATTTTCTTAATCTTGGGGGTGTAGTGTATGAGAGTCTAGAATTGGATCCAAGATGGAGATTTTGTGTGATGAGAAGTGCCTTAGATCCTATCATCACGTGAGGTCCACTAAAAGAATGTTCTTAGTTTGAACACTATTTTTCTCTCTTTACAAAACCAAAATATATTGGGAATCATGAAAATAGTGGTGAGTACACTAGAATATCAATCAAGAGAGGCAAGTACATCAATCCCACAATAGTAAGTATGCTCAAAATTTGACTCATAGAATATGATGTCATTATAGATTTCATTATCTAAAGTTTTCTCTTTATGAGGAATAAATAGACAATAATTGGAATAGCTTGCCTAATGTAATGTACAAAGTACAGATAACTTGATGTTTTGAAGACATGGATATCTTAAAATTTTAATTGAATTATTTTTTGTAGAGGATGTGGTGTTGGGTGTTTTTCTTGCAACCATCTAGATATTAAGGAAATCTACCATAATGTCCCAATCTAGGAATAATGTAGGCAATGGGGAAGTAGCCTATATATTTAGACTAAGGGGAAGAAAAATTAGAGTAGATAGAATGACTTGGATAAAGCCTCCTCCTCTTCTTTGAGCCTTACTAAGTTTGGAAGTTTATTTCCTATAGATCTTAAATATAGGAACACAACTAATTTAGTATATAAGAGGTCTCTAATTTGGTAGTTAGTTCAAATGATGTGACTCTAGATATAAGCAAGCTACTCATCCCTATATATATATATATATTATGTTTATCACAATAATAATTTACCTAATATTTATATAGTATCATATAAAATCCTATACAAATACTATGTATTGAATAACACTCTCTAGGGATTTAATAGCTTTATATTACTAAATTTATGGATGATGGAATAAAACCTACTTCACTATAATATGACACTAACATATATATTTTTATTTTCTTTCTAAATGAATAGAATGTCCAACCCTCAACTATCAAATTTATCTTGAATACATGAAACCTTAATGAATTGAATAAAATACTAACATTCAAATCAGTCTAATGCACTTGGATTTATCATTTAGAGCTTACACTCTCAAATTCCCTTTTACCCCAATGATGCACCCTAATTGATAATCCACAATCAATTTAAATTCCCCACATATTATTTTAGAAATTTTTCTCATCCTAGCATGAACTACATAGTGTAACATAATTTTATAGCACGTCTTAGATGCAAACTAATAAATAATTAATATAAAGAACAAAAAACACAAACTCAAAGATTCCATGAATCCATAAAAAAACTTAAATAAAAATGGAGGTCCATAATACACAATTATAATAAAAGGTTTCTTATATGACCTTAATAAAGGACAAATCATCGAGATGTTGAGATTAATGTATCTATATGACCTTAATTTTTTTATAAAAATATAAATGGCCAAATGTTTGACTCTAAAAGATAGGAAAAGTATTCAACTAGGTGTTGGGGTTTGTGGGAGTATGAAATAATATACTAGGGAAAAATAAGGTTGAATCCTCTAGCTTTATATATTTTTATTTTTTGGAGAATGAAAAAATGATGTTAGTAGGTATGTCTCAATAGGTAGTTACTCTAAAAATTGATGATGTTAGCATCATATAAAGATGGCATTATCATGATTTTGACATTGTGAAATAAAAGATGGATAAAAATTTAGACGCATGGAATCAATTCTAGAACTCTAAAACACAAGATTTTTTTTTACTAGTAGAGGATGAAGATAATAGGGGTTAGAAAGGGATGGTACTTAAGGATTGGAAAGACTAAATTCCCAATACTACAAGGAGTAAATACAAATAATAAGATTGTGAAGTTGTTGGGGAATGATTGAAATGACATGATGGTTGAGAGATGAAAAAATTGGTGCAAAAATACTTATAGACATTTGGATTAAAATGGATTGGGATTTTTAAGTTTAAAAGGGAGTGGTATGGTAGGATATAACCAAGTCTAAAATCCTAGAAAATATAACACTTGAATACAATAGAGCTAAGAGGGGTCAAAGAATATGGAGACAAGAATGGTTTGAATGGAGGGTCAAGCCAAACACTCTAGAAATAGAAAATATTCTAGGTCACTAAGAAACACTAAGGATTGGATTACTAGCATGACAACCGCAATAAAATTGAAGTCCAATAGAATCCATACTTAGATAAATTTAACAAAGGTTGAAAGTGGATTATCAAGATTAGTTGAAAGACTATACTTTGAGGATGAAGCCCAATAGACCAATGGAAAAAGAAAAATGGAGATGGTAGAGATGAAATATTGGTATGAAAATCCATCAAAATAACAATATGGTAATTGATAGAAGTTCATGAAAATGACCAACACAACTTCACACATAGGATATTTTTAATTTTTATAAATTGAAGCATCTTGAACTTGTAGGGGACATCACCGAGTAGATATTTGAAAAGAATTCAATAGAGGAAATTATAATAAAAATTCAATAGCCATTCTACCTCTTCCTTACTCAATCACCTTAAGTCTAGATTCCTTCATGATTTATTTGTAATAAGCCTCCTATAATCACATGTAGCTTTTTCATTTTAAGGTGCAAAGATGTATTTTAACTAGTATTTAAATATATATAAGGAATTAATTACTCATAAAATAATTAGTTTTATTAGCATATGAATCATCCTTTGTTATCACATCATCTACATAATATTGGTGTGATCAACCTAGATCAACTTGTGTTATCAGTTTAATTAATTTCTATTCTTTGGCCAACTTCATAGGCATGTTTTATATGTCAAATTATTATAATATAGTGGCCCATTTTTCTTGTTTTTTTTCTCTTGATTTATTCTACTAAGAAAGTCCTTTACTACTACATGTCAAAGATTACTACAACTACTTATTATTGAAAATGTAATTATAAATTAATCAATACTCACACTAAAGCATAATCTTGCTTCAAATTTGGATAATTTATCTTTGCACCTTTGAATGATACACTCATGAAGGCTACATGCCTTTCATTTCCTAGGTTTCTCATTTGAATAAGAATGGTTGTACAATGTGGTCAAATGAAAATGAGTATATGTAGAATAGTTTAGAATAGTTTGGGCTTGTAACCAATATAGGGGATTCAAAAAATGATTTTTTGATTTATTAAACTGTCTTAGCTTACATTTTCCACTATATTTTTGCATATTTCATCATCTTGGTATTTAGTGGCCTCATTATCTCTACAAAACCTATTTCAAATTTCTTTATAAAGTTAATCTTACCAAACCAATAATTCAATTCATTATTTCTTGTTGAAGGTTGTGAGAAGATCTTGTTTATGCTTGAATACAAAAATGGATTGTATACCTTCCTTGTTTAAGTGTCTTTTCCTTCTTTATCCATTGGAATTGCATATAAAAAAATGGATTGAATACAAAAATGAACTGAATACAAAAATAGATTGTATACTCAACTATTTATATTTTTCTAAATTCTAGATAATGAATTTGTTGAAAATGCTTTAAAAAATTTCAAACAAATGCAATTGAAGCCATGAATTTTGCACCAAAATGAGCTATGGAAAACTTGAGATGATGCGTTAAAAATTTCAAACAAATGCAATTGAAGCCATGAATTTTGCACCAAAATGAGCTATGGAAAACCTGAGATGATGCGTTGGAGGGTTTTCTCGAAGGTGAAGTGTTTGCACGCTTTTTCTTTCTTCGCTGGTTCACCGCACGCACCTTGTTTGCCGCACGCACCCTGTTCGCTGGCCACTGTTCTTTGCTCGGTGAAAATGACAGGGATGATAGGTCTTTTTTTGTTTTAATTTGTGTTAAGGGGGTTCGTCCAAACCATAGCTCGGTCAAACCCCTTTATTTTATTATTAAAGTGCATAAGTCAATGGGGTTCGGCCGAACCCACATAAAGGTTCGGGCGAACACTTGGGTTCGACCGAACCCCTTCACTTTGTGTAGAGGGGAAAATCGACTTTTCCCTTCCTCCACAAAAGTGTTCACCACTTATGTGAGTTCACCCCACAAACCCTTTCGAGGGCCAAGAGGAGAACAAGAGCCTCCATGTAGTTATTGGTTTGTAAGCTCTTATATTCAGAAAAAAAAAAAAAAAAAAGATAAAAAGATAAACTTACCAGAGCTATCCCTATCAACTCCTCCAACCCCTGCATGCTCAGGATTTCCTCTAGAAGAACCATCAGTATTGATCTTAAGAGTCCCAGAGGAGGGGGATACCACTTTCCCTCCTAAAAAACCTTCCTTTTAGCTTGTTTTCTCCTAACCTGTTGCTTCTTACAAAGTGCATCACTAAACCCCGCACAAAAAATGTTCAAATTTTGAACCACTTGCACATCTCCCAGATCAGTATCCATAGAGAGTTCACACTTCATAAATAGAGTCTCCTGAATCATATTTGATACATGCAACAACACTTGTTGCACCATCATCAGCTTATCTTGAAAATATTATGGTTTCTTTCCTACCAAACCTGCCAGATAATAAAACCTAGACCAGTATCCCAAGCCACATCAAGAAAGGGAGTCTTAGTAGGAGGTCTACCAAGACTATTCCAAAACTCAACCAGAGAGCTAGCATGGACACAAGCATGCTTCCAAGCTCCCCACCACCAATGCCAAATATCTTTGGTGAAAGGGTATTGGAAAAAAAGGTGTGAGCTATTCGCTTCATTTTTATTACATAAAACATAGATAGAAGGCCCATGAAAACCCCTATTTTGAAGATTCTCCCATATAAGACATTTATATTGCACCACAAGCCACAAGAAAAAATTACATTTGGGCCAAGCCAACTTATTCCAAACATGCTTCCACCAAGGAATGTCCACCTTATCAAAATTCATTCTTTTGAGCTCTTGAAAACCAGAGGCCACCAAAAACTTGCCCTTCAAATTAGGGCTCCAAGCAAGGATATCAGCTCCTCTAAGATAATTACACACTCTACCTGCTAGTATCCTAGCAAGAGCCTCCCTCTCTTCCTTGGAACCCCCTAGAGGCTATTCATGGGGTTCTTTCCATCTAGCTACCTCTCCATAACCCACCCTTAAAGTCACCTTAAAATCCTCAACTTTACTCCACCTTGTTGCAAGAAATTTCTCACAAAGAGGTTGAAGGTGAGGAAATTTAGACAAGATAGGAGGGAACCCATCCCAAGAATCCATCTAGAACAAAGCTTCAGATCCCCTATTACAAATCCAAAAAAGATCCTTCTTAACTAACTGCACTCCTCTCTTCAAAGTATTCCAGATCATGGATCCCCTTCCTGTCAAATTGTATTGTGGTGCATCTTTTCCTTGCACGCCACCAAGTTACTTAACATTGAGGATTTTGGCCCATCCTTGATCCTGGTTTATACACCATCTCCAAAAGAGCTTAGGAACTAGAGCACTACCATTCAAGCTTGTTTTCCACAAACCAAGGCCACCATCCTACTTTGATCTATAGACACAATCCCATTTTACCAAACTCCACTTAGACGAGAGCAAGTCACTCATCCATTAAAACTACTTGGAAAGAGCATCAAAGTCCTTAATAAAGCATGCAGGGGATGTCTACACAAAACACCTATAAATAGGAAGTGCCTAGACCATAGACTTCAAAAGAGTCATTCTACCATTTGTTGATAGCCACCTATGGGTCTAATGACTCACCTTACTCTGAAACTTATCCAAAATTTCTTGCCACAGACCCCCTGGCAATCTATGGTCTAAAAGAGGAATTCCAAGGTAGAAAAAAGGAAGAGTTCCAGTTTGAAACCTCAAAATTCGGGAAATCCTTGCTTGAATAAGAATAGGGGTATTGAAGAAAAAGATATGAGAATTTTCTTCATTAATCTTTTTATCCCAAGGTTTACACATAAATATCCAAAGCTCTTCTGAATTTGACCACCTCCATGATTCTAGCAGCACCCATCAATTTTGTGTCATCCACAAATTGGAGGTGGGAATACGGAGGAATTCCATGACCCCACTTCCAACCTTGAATCAAACCCTATCTGACTTGAGACCTGAGAAATCTCCCCAAACCTTCAGCCATCAGAATGAATAAGTAGGGGGAGAGGGGATCTCCTTGCCTAAGGCCTCTAGTGACACCAAATAAGTTTGTAGGCTCACCATTAATCAAGACAACAAAAGAGGGTGAGGCAATACAACTCATTACCCAACCAATCCACTCACTTCCAAAACCAAAGGCCTTGAGCACTTTTTGTAGGAAACTCCATCTGACCCTATCATAAGCCTTGGCCATGTCCAGCTTTATGAACATAGCCTTCTCCTTAGAGAAATCCATAGAGTGCACAGCTTCAATATTTATGATAATCCCATCCAAAATATGTCTTCTGGTAACAAATACCCCTTGTTCCTCATAGATTAATTTATTGATCCATGGCTTTAACCGTTCAACAAGAAATTTTGTGATTATTTTGTAAGTCATGTTGCACAAAGTAATAGGTCTATAGGAGTTAAGATATTTGGCTCCTTCCTCTTTTGGAATGAGGGCAAGGAAGGTTGCATTCAAGGCCTTAAACATCTACTTATTTCTAAAAGACTCTTGCACAACTTCAAAGAGATCCATCTTGATTATATCCCAAAAATCTTGAAAGAACTCTATAGGGAGACCATCTGGCCCTGGGGCTTTACCCTTCTTCATTCCAAACACCACTGATTCAATCTCAGATAGTGGAATGGGTTTAATGAGAGCCTCATTCATTTCAAAAGTGACAAAGGAAGGAATGCAATCAAGCACCAACCCCTCCTCAACACTAGCAGGATCAAAATATTCTATGAACAAATTCCCAAAAAATCTAGTGGCCTCTTGATCAATCTCCCTATGAGAGGAAACCAAAGTCCCTTCTGATGAAATGAGAAAATTGAGAACACTCTCATGTATTCTATCCTTTACAGTATTGTGGAAAAACCTAGTGTTTCTATCACCTTCCAGGAGCCAATCAATCCTAGCCTTGTGTTTCCAATAAATCTCCTCTCAGAGCTCCCATTCCTCCAACTCTATCAGTGCAACACCTTCTTCTCTATATAAAACATCAGATAGAACCTGCTCTCTAATTTGACGAGTAATGGTGTCAACCCTCAACTAAGCATTCCTCTTAGCTGCGAAGAGGTTGCCAAAACACATCATGTTTCACCTTTTCAGATTAAACTTAGCATACTACAATTGCTTGACAAAGGAAAATATAGCAGTGTGATAAGTAGACTTCCCTTCCCTCCACCAAGCAAGCATATGATCCTGAAGAGAAGCATCCCTCAGCCACATAAGTTGAAACTTTAAAAAGGGATTATTTTTCATCTAAAACTTAGTAGCAGACAAAATGGGGTAAACCCACAAAAGTGGTTTTCAATTTCGGTGAGGAAGGAAAATTTGCAAAAAATGACCCCATGCAAAAAAAAATTGGTTTTTGGGGGTTCGAACGAACTTCTGGTCTAAGCAAACCCAAATGGGGTTCCATTGAACCCCCCTTCGAGCGAACCCATTTAATGTTAGGTCCCACATTTCCCAAAAAAGAAAGCAAAAAATAATGCTTGTGGAAAGGGGGTTAGAATGAACCAGTGTTCAAATGAACCCTAGTTCGAGCAAGCCCCTAGGGGTTTGCTAGAATCCCCCTTTTCCCCCATTCTCCCCCTCGAGCACCCAAAAACTTCAGAATTTTTCCCTTCGAAGCTCGAGTTGAGGATGAAAATGGAGGACACTTCACAAACCCAACTAGATGATGGTAGTCCTCAAAATGAGTTATCCAATGAATATAATTTTAATATGTTTTGGTTTTATTATGTATTTGTTTTTTAGTTTGATTAAACATAGGTTTTTCACCGAAAATCAAGCTCTCTATTTTGCACATGTGGAAAAATAGTAGATTATCAAAATAAAATTCTAAAAAATATGTGCGGACTAGGTATTGATGTCCTTGATCCAGTAAAAAAAATGAATTTTGATACATACAAAAAATGTTATGTTGTATACGGTCTACCTATTTTTGAATTTTCATTGGTTTGACTTAAAAACTTGATTAAGGAAAAAATATTCATTAAAACACTATGAAACCAAATGAAAGGGCTAGATATCGTAGTTACAAATCTCAATTCAAAAAAAATAGAATTTTATCCTTCATGGAAAAAAACTTATGTTGTATACGGTGAGCGTCACTCCTTAAAAGTGTTGTGTATTGAAAAAAACTAGTTTTCGAAGGAGATAGAAAAAGAAGTGCAATCTAATTCCAAAATTTTTGAAAAAAATATATTTAGAATCTACAGACAAAATGTCACAAATCACTAGTTTTCATCATCTTCAAATTCCTCACGGTTTAGCCGCTATAGGTGCCCGCAATTGAATATTTAGTTAGAAAAAATTATTTCAGTGTCCAGTTTGGCCAAAAATTGTAAACCAGTATTGTGGGATCACCCAATGATTGGCCAATTATAGGAACCTCTCCAGTCCAAAATCTCTGAATAGGTAGTCCAACTATCTTCCATCCAAAAGCAAGACACAAGAAACCTGTCTAATCTTTCTACTATAGCCTTTGCCCCACATCTTCTATTATTTCATGTGAACAAACAATTGGAAGGTTTAACATCCACAACCTTCAGAAGTTCAATGTTACTCCTCAAAAGTCCTGCAGAAGGGTCAAGCCTGGGATTACCTCCCTGCTTCTCTTTTAAACTTAAGACTGCATTAAAATCTCCTGCCAGAATCTAGGGAAAAAAAGGTGCAGGAGAACGAACAAATCCTATATGTGACCAAAGAAAATATTTTCCAATGAAATCAGTTGGAGCATAAGCATTAGTGAAAATTATATTTTCACTAGTCTCACAACAAGTGGCAACCAAGGAAATAGAAGACCTGCTAGAGATCCACCTAAGTGGAACCAACTTGCGAGGATCCCATAAAAATGCTAAACCTCTAGAACTACCTTGAGCTCCAATGCATTGACAAAGACATCTAGACCATATCTTAGCAGTCATGTTGAACAGACTATCAACAAATAACTTAGTTTCCTGAATAAAAACCACATTAGGAGAATAAGAAATAATCAACTCCTGGATAGCCTTTTTTATAGGGATGTTATTCAACCCCCTTACATTCCATGAGAGCAATCATTTCTAAGATTGAGAAAAGTGGGAATCAATGGTCTTCACAGAATCAGACTCCACTAAAGTCTCACTAGCTAACTTCAACTTTTCTTGGTCTTTCTTCCTTCCCACCTTAAGAGGCTTCCCTGAAACACCTTTTTTAAAGGCTTTTTGTTGAATTCCTAAAACAAGAGGGGTTCCCTTACCTTGACTCCCCCCCTAAAAATCCTTCCTAGTACAAGACACAAAGCGGATAGGATCTGAACTCTCCTGCATTTCTTTACATCCACTTTCCCTCATTTTATCCATAGGCCTTGCGAATGTATTTGTGTCCATCTACACCCCTACCGCTTCCTCCAGTGGTTCAATCTAAATAGCATTATTCTCTTCACCACCTATTAAATCCCCTACCTCCAAAATATCTTGGCCAGTAGGCATATTAGCAATGGCTCTATAAAACTACTCCAAATCATCTAGAGCATCAAACCTATTAAACACCTCATCTGTTGCATGTCCTTAAAGGTCCTCTTTATATCCCAACCCTTATTACGAGCTCTAGCGGGAATGAAACCATCCTTATCCTCCCTCATGGGAGATTTCCTTTTATCTTGATTAGGAGGTGCACTAGCCGGCCCAATTTTAGAGTCCCCTGCAGGTTTCGATTTGGGACACATCCTCTGTAGATTCCCATATACATGACAAATTTGGTAGCAAAACGGTAGCATTTCATAATCAAGTTGTTGATTCCATGAGCTTGATCCCAACCAAATTTCCATGGAGTCAGACAAGGGCTTATTCAAATAAATTTCCACACACACATGGGCATAGGTAATTACCTTCTTTTCCATAGTCTGTCTTGAAGGACCAATTGGTTTTCCAAGCTAAACTGCAACTAAATTGAAGATATCCTCTCTCCAAAATTCCAAAGGAAGCCACGACAGTCTCACCCAAACAAGAACCTATGAAGGAAGCTCTTCTATAGGATTGAATCCAACATGCCAGGGCTTGATGAAAAGGCCAACTTGATTGTAGAAATAGCCCCCCCCCTTCAAATACTTTACTTTTGTCTAACATGCAAGTAAAAACTACCTGAAAATAGTCATTGGCAACCAACATTACATCCATTTACCCCTTTGGATTCCATGTTCGATGAGCCCATGACTCAAAAAAGGGAAAGGACACCTGAATCCACAAAAACTTACAAAATCAAAGCATGGTTAGACAGATAAGTGATGTCATCCACAACAGACTCAGGCTGGATCTCAACAATAGGCCTATGATTGCTCTTGGCAATGCATTTGTTTACCTTTGAAGGCCTAAAACCTCTAGACTGAAATGAAGGATCTCCCATGCTAGAATTATTCTCACCAAAAATTGAGTTCTCATGTAGAAGCAATGATGGACTGCTTCCCACCACCGCATCCTTAAAATACATACTCATCCCTCCAGATGAAACCCCTCTCGGAGCCATGCAAGGCCCAAAACATAAAAACCCCGAAGAGCCCAAACCAAGCTTGGGAGAAGCACTTAAAACAAAAAGAACTCCACAAAGGAGTTTTAAAACAAAAAACCCTTACTAATTGAATCTCAACACCACCCCTTAGCTTGCTCCATACAACATCCCACAGAAGGAACCAACACCTACTGGTGCCACCAAAACCAAAATCCTCACCCCATAGCTCAAAAATCTCCCCACAACAACCATCGAACAAAAGATGCCCACAAAGGAAAATAGAAGCAAAGAAAAGGACCCTGTTGTCCCCACCCACAAATCCCCGATGACGTAGAAACTCTTCCCCAAATGCATGCAGCAGAAGATCAAAAATGGCTAGGGCACAGGTGCCCTAACCCGAGTGCAACTAGAGACCGTCTGAGCCATCCTCCTATTTAACCTTATATATTATGTCTTTTATCTTGGTTTATTTATTTCATATGTGTTGTTATGTATATCCACTTAAGGGTTCCACATTTATGCCACTTATCTTGTTATTCCAATCTAACTATCCCTTGAGTGGTTTCTTTCATCTAGAGGATCACAAATTTAGATATAATATTATAGGAAGCATTCAAAAGAGTGATGGTTCTTTAATCACCAATATCTTTCTTGTTCTTTATTTTTGGGCTCTTCTTAGTAGGTATGAAATTAATAATTCCATCTTATTCATCCATCATTTAAATCTTGTAAAGGTATCAAAAATAGTCTTGATCAAGTTTATTTATGGTATAGTCACCCATAATATCTTCCAATATATGAATAAGGGGATCATTCATGGAGGGTTCTATGAATCTAGTAACATGTAGTGATCATTGAAGGTCCTCTAAATACAAGATTGGTTGCTATGAGGAAGGTTATACTCACTCATTATTATTGAGACGTGCTCTTTATCTCCATATTTTATTTAATGAAGGCATGCTCTAATTTGAACACCCTACTATTTAGGCATCCAAGAATTTTATTAGATCCTTAGTGTGAGGTACATGCTATTAAATATTTATAATTTAGTTCTACTAAGAATGATGTTGATAATTTGAGGTTGGAAAAAGGTTTTATAGACTCTACAAAGGAGGTTTCTTAGACACATGCATTGACGTTGAAGGGAAGGATTTAGAACCATTAGAGGATAGTGATAGAAATGAGGTTTTTGAAAAGGTAAAAATCAAATTAGTTGACCTTCATGATAATAGAAGTAATCATTAGAATTATAAATATAATTGATGTCTTAATTAACTCCAAAATATAGTCTAAAAATATTGATAGACTCAATTTGGGTTTGAGTGAAATCCATTGCAACGTAAGCCCTAATCTATAGCCTAAGATTGGAAAAATTATCATTATTACTTTTACACCATATTTCATGCCCTAACTAACTATTAATATCATGGAGAAAAAAACAAAAGGCTAGGTTAATGAAAGGAAACTCAATCCATGTTGGGTACTTAGAGGTTCAAAATGGGTGAAAGTTAAAGTCCTAGACTTGCAAATAACTACTTTTTTACAAATCACCAATCAACCATAATGCAAAGCCACTTGAATAGGATTATGATCAAGGTACAAGAGATATGTACCAATTTCCTAGTCCCCTAGTCATTTTTATTGCCCACTCTTTTCTTTCCCGATGTATATGGCCTCATTTATAGAAGTATTTCACTAATGGAATCCCATTAAGAAATAAATAAATAATAGAGCGAGCTTTATAGTCAAAAATAACCTCTATGATATCATAAGGAATATCAAAGGACATAATCCTACCTCTTTGATTGATTCATAGATTAGGGCATCCATTAATGCTCTCCCTTGTAATATTGGTCTATTGGACATCATTTTTGAGTGTTTACTCATCATTGGAGTGAACAATAGTGTCACAATCTGTAGATAGGTAATTTTAGAATGTGGGGATTTAGTTTTTTCAAGGGAGTTGCAATAGAGGTGGTATTAGGGTTGGGAAGATCAAATGGTGAATCATCCATAGAGTGTAATGAGGTCATATCATCCTTGGTATTTATAGTGTGGATACTTTGGTCACTTGTTTTCTTCTTCATGGATATGTTTGGGGTTAAGGGTTTCTCTAGTTCAAAGATAATAGTGATCAACATTATATTTCCTTTGCACTTCAATTTTGATGATGATATGTTTTGATTTACTTTAGATCAAATTCTAATAAATAGAACTATCATTATTTTATTTGGTTATAATAATGTATCTTTAGAGTTTCACTTGTTATAGTTGATACATAATTTTATGATGTTGATTTATATTAGCTTGGATAAGTGAGTTTAATGGTAAAAAATCCATGATAATTAAAAAATAGTGACAACATTGAAATTATTAGAAAGAGAAGGGATATAAACTGTGGAAGAGTTAAAAATTGGGTTTCAATGAAGTGAGTTAACATTAGGATGTATGTAGCACATGAACTATGATTACAAGGTAGAATTAACAAAAGGGACAAAGGTAAAGATAATGCACCTTAAACTCTAAGATTCAATTTCACCAATTGTATGATTTTTTCTAGTTCATTTCCGGCTTCACACTCATCCAAAATTTGAGTTTTTGCCAAATTCCTTGGTATAATGGTCAATTATATATCAATATAATAGAATTAGTATAAAATATGAAAAAATGATAATTCATTATCAAATTCGAACAAAAAACATGATAATTATAACTCCAAATATTCAAAACATGAAAATATTAGTTCATACGATCAAATTTAGTCTAAAAACATGCAATTAAGTTCTTATAGATTGAAAAAATAAAAAATGTGGTGGAATTGTTAAACAATGATTGATATTTTTTCAACACCATGAAAATTGCATTTTTTTGTCAAATAAAGTGTAGATTGTAGAGGAAAAAAGAGCATGTTGGTCCTAAATCATGAGATCCACATGCCTTTTTATGTTTTTGGGAATTCTAACAAACATGCTAGTATTATAACATAAGCATGTTATAACCTTATTTGAGTATTCCAATAGAGAGAGAGAACACTATATAGAGAGGGATAAATATAAGTGATAGAGAGGGATATGGAGAGAGAAAGGGTGAGATAGAGAGAAGAAGAGATAGATAAATAGATATGGAGACAGATTAATAGAGAGAGGGAGATGAGAAGATAGGGAATATGGGAAGAGATATAGAGAGAGGAAGAGGGGGATATAGAGGGAGAGGGGGAGGGAGATAGTTAAATATATAGAGAGGGAGGAGAGGGAGGGAGAGAGAGATAGGTATAGAGAGGGAGAGATAGAGGGAGAGGGGGAGAGAAAAAGAGATAGTTAAATATATAGAAACGAAGAGGAGAGAGGGAGAGGGAGAGGGAGAGATAGATATATATATATATATAGATAGAGGGAGGTATAAAGAGATAGAGAGTAGGAAGATAGAGGTACAAAGAGAGAAGAGGGAGAGGGGGATACATAGGTATAGAGAGGGAGAGATAGAGGGAGAGGGGGAGATAAAAATAGATAGCTCAATATATAGAAAGGGATAGAGAGAGAGGGAGAGAGGGAGATAGATAGAGGGAGGTATAAAGAGATAGAGAGTAGGAAGATAGAGGTAAAAAGAGAGAAGAGGGAGAGGGGGGATATAGATATCGAGAGATATAGATAGATAGAGAGGGATAGGGAGATAGATAGAGAGATAGGGAGATAGAGGTAGGGAAAGATATGGATATAGAGAGATAATTGGAGATAGAGATGAAGAGGTAGGTTTCATTTTTATTCACACAAACATGGGTGAGTTACAATGTGAGAATGTTATAACGTGCTTTTTCCTTTATCTACTTCGGTTATTACCAAGATCTACCTTAGGCATTCAACCCAAATGGTTGGACTTACATATCAATGCCCAAAAGTGTGTTTTTTGCAAATTCTAAAAAATGACATAATCTTGAGCATGCTCTCCATCAATTTTACACGTCTCTCAATGTCAAGTTAAAAAATGACACAATAATGTTGATCTCTTTCTTAGCTTTCTAACCATGTAATATTTTCTACATTTCAATTATGTTAAGTTCTTGATCTTTAATTTATTTTGCTAGTGTCTCCAATTTATCAAAAACCTATATATGGTATTTTTGGTTTCATTTTTTACATGTTCATCAAAATGTAAACAAATTACATTTTTATAAACTAGAATATATTCTATACACATTAAAAAAATTGATTAGTTTCCAAAAAAATAGTGAGGAGCACACTCAATGTTTTGTTTTTTTAGGATGTGTCCACTTTGAAAATTAGTAAAAAATCATATGATAATTTAAAAAATAATAAAAAAATTGTGCATAAACTACATGGTGTTAGCTAATTCTTCAGTGAAACAATTTTTGAAATACTAAAAAAAAAAATAACATTTTAGGGGGAGCACACCAAACACTATGTTATGTTTTTTGACAAAAATAGGAGCACTTTGTGTGCTCCCCCTATTTGAACTGCTCAATATCTACCATTTTAACAAAACATTAGTAGTTTAGTAAATATATTTAGAGCACTATCAATCTTGTTCTTGTTGTTTCTTCAAACTTTGAGTGTAACTATCTTCAATTTCTCATCCAAGGCCAATTTTTCTTTATTTCAAAAAAAGTGGCCACTGAAGACACCATTTTGGTCTCCCATTTCCATACAATTACCTAAATAATATAATTATTTAATGAATAATCCTACATCCCCAAATTTTAGTCTAATATCTAGTTAAACGGATAATGATATCACATTCAAAATTTAAAATTAAAATAAATCCAAGTCATTAGTCTAAGGTCAAACTTACATTCAATCTTAGCCATCAAATAATCTAAGCTATTCATTTCTCAAACCAAAATAAAACCAAGATTGAATCTCCACCATATATCAATCGAATAAGATATCCACTCTCCATTTTGTACATAGTTGGTAAGGAGTTACAATTTGTAGACACCTAACATGTCATGAATATATCATACACCTTGATTTCGCTTACTAACACCATTTTCTCATAATTCACATATTTTGTCCATTTGATATAAATAATGTCCAATTATATAGTTAAATTCACTTTATTCTCCTATTAGTTGAATAATTAAGGTTATTTGATTAATTCATCATAATTCATCATTTTATTCCCTTTTGATTAAATAATTTCAGATTATTTAGTTAAAATACCATTATCCCTCTTGATTAAATAATTCACAAATATTTAATTAAAGATCTTAATTCTTCCAACTTGCACAATTAAATGATTTTCATAAATTAATTAATTAATTTTCCTCCAATCCTCCAACTTGCACAAAGAATATTCCCCTTTTCAAATTCAAATTTTTCCCTCCAACTTGAAATATCTCCAACTTAATTCCATGAATTAAGAGATATTTTTTAGTCTCACGTGGATTATGAACCCTTGATTAATCCTTGATCTAAACCTCAATGAATTATGAATCATTGATTAATTCATTGATCCACACTCACCTCATTAATCTTCTATCATCCACTGATTACCATTTTCAATCCTCACCATTGATTAGAATTCCTAAAATCTATAAATGCCAAGCCTTTCAACATGAATTTCATTCATAATCTTCATAACACCCTTACTCTCTTGAATTGTTGAGTAATTATTGAGAAATTTGAGAGCCTCTTGAGAGAATTTGTGAATCAATCATCTTCAAATCAATATTTTGCAATTGGATTAGGTAAATTTGAGCACTCCACATCACTACACTACAAGTTTTCTTCAAATCTAAAATGGGATTGGGAGGTTTGCACATTAGTTAGATTCTATTGATCATCAAAGCTTGTGCCTCTCTGATAGTCTTATGGGAAATTCAGTGAGTGGGGGAACAATATGTGCCTCATTGAATACCTCCTAGATTTTTATAGAAAGTGGGCTCTTCTCAAAGTTTGGGAAAAGAGTAGAAAGAAATACAAAAAAAAAACATGAAAAGTGGTGATGCGCCAATGCTTTTACAACATTTAAAAACCACAAGTTATTTTCTATGAATGACATGATAGACACATAACACCACATCCCTTCATTGTTGGGAAGAGAATGAACATCAGAGGCTAGATACAAGCATAGTGTAGTCATTCAATCCACCTGCAGGAAGTGCGTATTAAGATCCAATCAAACATAGAAGTTTCAAGAGTTAAATAGGAAATCATTCAAGATCTACATAAACCATTCCTCTTAATATAGCATAACATGAAAAAATGATAGCCTACTAAGGAAACAGAGAAGTCCAATGACATAGTCCAGCTCCTACAGATTACAACTTAATCATGCACACAAACAACATGGAAATCCGATAATCAAACTATTCAGATTAAGCAAGACACAATGTTCTACTTTGGATGAAGATATATAGAAGGAAATATTGACAAAGGCCATACCATGCATAGTTTCAGATATTTATCCTAAATAGCTCATACTTCAAATATTAAATTAATTTTAAAACAAAGACCGAATTCCAATCTGACGATAGTTTGAGTATATAAAAGACATAACATCCCAAAGTGAAGCAGTGTTCTGTAAACTTCAAAGAAAACACTCCTATAACTATGAAAGCTAAAGAAACTTTTTTCCAAAAGGAAAACTTCAGGAACCCTTTTTACATGTTGTTGCTTCCAATTTATAGCCATGAAGGAGAGAGAAACATGAACTTCATTCAGAAGTAATGACTTCCAGATATCCACACCTAATAGCTCTGAATCTGATCCCAGATCTTTTAGTTAGTTTGTTGGAATCCTGCTTATCAACTTTCAATTGCTGCATTAATGTCCTTTAGATATTTTAATAGGATTGCCCCTCGTAATCACTTGGATCCTAGAAGAACAACCTAGAAAAGGTCTCATCTAATGGTCAAGTGGCTCTGGAGGCACCGACTCACATCCTTCTCTAGAAAAAGGTAGGAGGCATTCTAACAGACTCCGAATGAAAACTCCCAAGGTACATCTCCTCAACAGTGAAGAGATGACGTGTCGCATGGGCGGATAGTCTCAGATTCGCGAAAGGTGGTTTCAAGACATCGTTTGCCAAGCTAAAATGTGGTCTGACTCCAAGCTGAGAAGAAAGCGATTAATAAAGCACACGCAACCACCACGTGGTGCATTGTGCACCCGTTGGAAACACAACCTCTTCGTGAATGGATCTTCCTGAAGACAAAAGTAAAGCCAAAAATAAAAAAATAGACTAAGGAAAAATTTTGCTTCATAGTTCTAGCGACTCACAAGGGGGCTTTGCTTGTGAAGGCATGAACCTAGAACTCTGGTTATTCTTATATTTTTAGGAAGGTAGAGTGCAACATTTCCCAATTTGCATCAGTCAGTCGAGCAAGACTATAGAAGGATTTATACGCCTGATCTAGCTCGAAGACTTCTTTGAAAGAAAAAAATCCCCACCTTGATGAAACAACTTGTAGATGATAGTAATGTCAAGAAAGCTAAAGAACTTCACTCTCAACATCATCTATTGTGGGTGTTGAACTCGACTCTGGAAGTTCTACTGAAGTTTGATCTTTATTCTTGACCTCTTCTGTAATTTTCTCAATTGATAATACATCTCGATTTGCTGAAAGGAAGGGAGGTAGCCCAAAGCTGTACAAAACACCAAAATCCTTCTTAATTTTGTCAACCCTCTTGTTTAAGACCACCTGGTTATTCTTGGTTTTGGTCGCTACCTTATCACAATGGGCAGATTTTCTTGCTTTGCTAGAGGTAGCCCTCTAATCTGTAATTCTTGCACTTCTCAAAGCCTCATCTATCACCACACATAGCTTGGAAATCAAGTTCTGAGACTCATCCACTCGGGGAGCATATTCTTGAAGAGTTTGGTCAGCCAACGGGGCAACCCTTTCATTTATTTCTTGGGCATCCCTCAAAAGTTGTAAGGCAGGTTTTAGAACAGTGAGCGCAATAATGATTCGCTCCCAATAGGTGGATACCAACCTTCTCTTTATAGGGAGGGTCGTAGACCTTTGTGCAGCTACTAGCTCGTCATGTAGCTGAGCCTCTTTTTCCTTCAACTTATGTTTCATTTGATCTCTTCTCTCGAGAGCATCTGCCAGTTCAGAAACTAAGTTTTTGACCTCCTGGTTATGAGCATGCAGAGTAGAATCGACTTCTTGTTTATCACTTCTTAACTTTTCGGCCTCCTCTCAGGCCTTTTACAAATTGTCGGAAGCTTGAGCTCACACATTGTTCAGCTCCTTTATACTTTCCCTAACACGTTGGTGTTTTGCACTAGATTGGCACTCAACTATAAGTTCACCTTTCAATCTGTCTATTTCAACATACAGTTGAATCCGCTCATCTTGAAGCGCTGCAAGAGATCCAATTGCTTCCTCTTGCTGGTCTTGCACATGTATTATGCGGGTTATTTCATCATTTTGGGCCCTGAGTTCCAATTGCAGTTGATTCACTATTTCTTTTACATTCGCTAGCTCCACTTCATGCTTTCTCAGCTTCCAATCTAGCCTCTCATAATTTTTATACACTACCTGCTAGGTGGTCTTGGCTAGATCTACTTTATCGCATGGGGGAATTCCATTTAGATCTAGAACTACTGCTCTAATGCCATAATCTTCCATTTGCATCTATCCTTCGGGTCGGGTTGTGAGTGGCTTCATAGTAGTGATCCACAGATAATTCTGCTCTTCATTGAAACAGGTTTGGATCTTTTTGGCAGTTGGAAACTTGACGTTCTTCATTCTTATTTTCTACTTCCTATTTTGTCGGGCCAGCTCAGTCGCATCAAAATTCTTTTGAAGAGTCTGTGGGGAATCAATGCTCTACGTTACAAGAGAAGCACCAGGGGGCTGACTGAAAAGAGTAACAAAAGGGGAGACCTCAGATGTGTGGGCATGTGGGGAGGCTAATGGGAGAGTAATCATTGAAAATGGTGAAATACTAAATTAAGATAGGGCACTAGAAGTACCAGTTGGAGTAAAAAGAGAAATAGATGGAATGGGAAATTTCTATTCGAATGTAGACGAATTGGGAGTGACGGGTAGCATGGATTATTTGACTTTTTTTGATAGGGGCCTTGGATAGGGTGATCAAAGAGTCAACAACAGTCGAATCGGATACTACTTGCTCGATACACAGGGGTAATTCACTTGGCATGTTAAAAATGGTAGGGGTTTTATTTAGAACCAATAGTTTTGGGTCTCTGGATAGAGGATTCTTTTCAACGGGTGTGGGCAAAGGTTTGACCAAAGATGTAGAAGCAGGAAGAAGAGGGGGGGCAAGACTTACCTGAACCGCAATTTCCCGAACATTCTATAGAGTGGACTCTCCTTCTTGTTCATTTTCGACAGCTATGTTGGGTACGTCTAGGTCTTGAACTCAGCTTATCTTCGTTCGACCCAAACTAGAGCGTTATGATCCCTTAGTGGATGATCCTGCTGAAGTTTCACCTTCTTGCTCTGCAGCTGATTCTCTTGGGGACTATCGAGTTCTCTTCCCCTTACTTCGGATATTGGCGATGGATATAGCTTGTGAATCCCTTTGCTTGGAGCTCCTCCCTCTTTCAGACTCTTGTGGCCGGGAAGTATGCCATGGAAGTCACTCCTCTATTATCTCATGGCTAGACTCTGGGTTGTTGTTGTCGGAATCAGCTTCTCGGTCATAAATATCCTCAAACTGTTCATCATATGCGCAAAACTCTCTGAGTAACATATGTGTACCTCACATCTCTTGTTGGAACCTATAGAAGTCTACCATATTTCTTTCCAACCACCCTTTCCGCTTCATCTAATTTTTGAGGGTTTTACTTGTCGGAACCTCCCTCTAATATTTTGTCTGTGGTGTATAGAAACTCAACCACTTTGGCCTTTTGGTTGGTATGAGGGCCATTTTGACATATATTCTTGGCTTCTCCTAAGTTAGATTTTTCTTGGACTCCACATAGTCTCATGTCTCATGTTTTAGGGGAAGCAACTTTGTCAGATTGTAGTCCCATATGTCACATATCAGGACTAATCCTAGGGCTGCCAACAGATTGGTTAGCTCCCTCTATGCTTCACACTTCTCCAACACCACTTTTTTGTTTGCAATGCAAAGGGGAAGTGGAAGTGGATATAACTTTTCTTTGTTCCTTCGCTTGTCGTAAGCATTGTGTACAAGAGTTTCCTAATGGCATGCCTCCAATGTGAAAACCCTATCCATCACAAATCTGGGGAGTCAGAAAGGTTCTCCGACAAAACCATGATATTTGATAAATGTAAAATCTTTCCTAAAGAAATAATCTACCGAAGTCAATGAATTTTTTATCCATTTCAAAACCTCGGGGGACAAGTGACCCATCGGACACGACAATAGTTCTTGAAGCACCAATCTCAAAAAGTGGTGGAAAAACCAGTAATAACTACTTGTTCTTGACAGGACATAGGTCCATACAGAAATCGATTGAATTAAACCCTCTTCATCGAACCTAGAGACTGACAAATTTCTTTCTAGAAACCCAAAGTTCTGATGCAAAATTAAGTGAACCAAGAAAGAAGAATACCTGAATTTAGACTCAGTTTGGTCTAGGCCAAAAAGCCAAGCCAACATTGAGAAAAGATCTTGTGTGTTTCTTTTGAACTTTTTGAGTGCTAGAGGAAAAATGAAATGGCCTCTCATCAATTTCTCTTTTGTCAAATCATAATAGAAAACCTCTCTTTTGTTTGCTTCCTCCCATTAAATATCCATATCCTCTTCACTAAAAACTTCAACATGCCAGTTGGGATGGATACACAATATTTCCTGTATAGCTGCAGCAGAAATCGTGACCTTGATCTTGTTGCATGTTATGGTTCCAGTTTTCCTGTCGAGCCTTCTAGCATGCGTACACTAGCTCAGGACACAAATGTACAACAGGTAACATAAACTATGGTAAACCATAATTACATAGTCGATAGGTAAAACCCTCAGAGGTGTTGTATTCTTTCATTCTTTGAAACGCTCCCTCCCTAAGACTTTTAGGGTTTTTTTCCAATGTTGGGTCAAAAATGTTGTCGGTAGCATCTCGCACTGCCTCTCTTTTAACACCTTTTTCCACATACACCATCTTATAAAGCTCGAATGGTCGATCTTCAGGTACTTGGGTGTTAGCAAATGTTTTTCGCCCAAAGATATTGGCAAAAATAGGCCTTTTCGATGAAAATTCTTCCCTTCTACCAATCGTTGATGGTTCCTCCATGGCTACTTCAAAATTTGCAGAGAGTTTTTTCATTAAAATGACCACTTGATCTTTACTTTCTTGGAAAAAAACTGCTTTTTGGTGTAATTAATTTCCTTGGGAAGTACATGTATTCAAGGCCATGTCGTTATCGTTGGTCCATTAAATGCTACCAACGAGGTGATACATGTGGGTTGGAGATCTGTATCCCTTGGGAATACCAAAAACTCTGCAAGAATGGAATAAGTACATTCCCTTTGCCACCTCTTTTCAAAAATAAGCTCGTTGCCTTGGGAAGAGTGCCCTAATTATGTCAATCTTGCTTAGGTGATACGAGGTACCTTTAAAAAGATGCACTCATTAATTTGTTAGAGATTAGCACGCTAATCTATGTCACTTCACTTGTGTAAGCCAGTTGTTGCTGATGATGGTAAAGGACACATGTCAACGATCGGCTTGTTTGAGCATTTACTCCCAATGCCCAAAATTTATTTTTTAGACCTTATGTTAGATTTTCTATATGATTTACCCTTCGTTTACCAACTATTTTGATATTTTCTCGTTGTCATCCAGCCAAAATTAGAACTTCCGTTGTTTGGGTTCATCGACACCTCTTTTCTATAAATAGTTATGCCACCTCAAGGCTATATTCATTCAAAAAGTAAGCCTTTTGAGTTTTAGATAGCCTCTTCTCCATTTGCATATTGTCTTTCACTTTGCTGCTTTAGCCATGTCTATCGACCTAGGTACTCATGTCTGTCTACTTCCACGAAGGCCACAATATGCCTTTATTGGGGAGATTACTGTCAACAGAATCAAATGGTTGGTGAAGAGGTGCAACCAGTTGGGGGTAATTGACCTTTGTTGGGTCATCAGCATGGACTTCATTGAAGACAAAAACCAGATGAGGAGCAATCACAACATTCTATCCCGCTTCGTGGCCTCCCTCCATGACCTGAATGTCACCAAACCTAAGATAGTGGAGTTGTGTCATCGAATGTTCGACGTCTCTCTACTGGAAGGGCTTGATGAAATCGTGCATGTTGCCATCCCTGGTGTTGAAATTCCTAGTGCAATGGACCTTCGTCGGTTCGTTGATCGTGGCATGGATGTGCCTTGGCTACCTTTCATGAGCGACTTCCACACCATGGACCTTGAAATCCACTGTGCTCTATCTCTACCTGTTGCCAACTAATTCCTTCGAGAATATGGTGTTGAGGATGCTCTTGGGTTTGACTTTAAGAAGCACTTTGAGCTTCTGGTGTACAATCATGGAGATTGAGGTCGAGGTTCATGTGTCATGTGTTGTGCGTTGTGTGTTCCTCGCCTTCTTGCCAATGAAGAAGAAGAAGAAGAAGAAAGAAAAAATGACTATGGGCAACATGCTCATGTAACTATGGCTGGAGGCCTATCCTTTTTTATTTTTTATAAAAATGCCTCCATTTTTCTCTTTTGTACCTTTTGCTCAAAGACCCTTTCTAGGTTTTTCTCGAGAGAGCTTTTTCTGTTAAAATTCGAGCCTCAGACTACCTCATACTTGTAAATTTTGATGAAAATATAATATAATATAGTATTTCCCTACTTCTTTTGTGTTCTTCATTTTCCTTCTAGCTTATTCAAAAACTTAAAATGATATTTACAAAATTTTACATATGGTATATATTTGTGAAATTTTTTTAAAATGTCATACTTTAATGAAAAAATTTCAGATAAATATCATTTACCGATATATCTAAAGCATTTCCTTCCATATCTTCCAACTCGTATGCATTCTTCTCCTTACATGCACTAGTTTGGAAGGGTCCCTTCCATAGTGTTTTAAATTTGGTGTGTTGTCCTGGTTTTGTAGTGCGTTCGTCACATTTTAGCACTAGGTTTCCTTCCTAAAAATTTGGGTTGGAAGTCTTTTTGTCAAACCACTGCTTAACTGTCTGTTGGTGGTCAATCATGGCTTCAAAATCCTTTTCTCTGTCTTCTTCCATCTTGAGGAGTTCTTCTATTCATACCTCCATTCCGCCACTCTCCTCTATTTCCAGGGCTTTTAGTAATTGTAGAGCGGGGAGCTCCATAGAAATGGGTAAAACAACCTCCTTCCCATAGACTAATCCATATGGGGATGTCTTTAGGATCTTCTTTGGTGTGATCCGATCTGCTCATAGAGTAGCCCATAGATGCTTTTGTCACTCTATTTTTCGTTCAGACCTGATGCACTTGATTAACCAAATTAGGTTTTTATTTGTTGAGTCTGCCAACCCATTTCCTTATGGGTAATAGTTTGATGAAGTCTTGAGATAGATCCCATTCTTAATAACAAAATCTGACATTTTTGAACCTACAAAGGCCTGAGCATTGTCAGATATGACAGTCTTTGGCGAACCAAACCTAGTCACCAGCTCCTCTAGAAAGTTAACAATCTTGCCTTCTATAGCGCCTTTTAGGGCGATAGCCTCTGTCCACCTTGTGAAGTAATCGATCGCTATGAGGATCCACCTATGGCCAACACTAGAGATGGGATTTATCATTCTAAAAAAATCCAAGCCCCATTGGGCAAAAGGCTCTTTGGTTACAATAGGACTTAAAGGCAAAGCTGAATTTTTTCTCTTGCCAACAAAAAATTGGCACTGAGTACACTTTTGCACCAAATGGTGCGCTTCAGAAAACATTGAGGGCCAATAGTATCCCACTCGCATGATTTTTTAGGGTGGTAGTTTTAGCGGAGAAATTTCCACCCTCAGGACTACTATGGAATTCTGTCAAAACCTTTCTCGTTTGTCTCTTGTCTAGACATCGGAGTAATACAATGTCATAATTTATTTTAAATAAAATTCCTTCAATTAATACATACCTAGTGCCTTGCAGTCTATAGTATCTTTGTTTGTGCAATGGGAGGGCCATCAGGTAGTGTCCCTTCTGCATATATAGTGATTGATCCACCACCCAGGATTCGTCAAACTTAAGCTGATTTGAGTAGACTTGACCAATATCCTTGTCGGCTTCGGAACATGACTCTTGTGCAAGATATTCATAGAGGCCTCTTCCCCACACCAACTTGGTCGGCTTGATATCTACATCGTACTCCAGGATCTTGGTGATCTAATTGGCTCTTTTTTCATTTATTTCTCCCTCAATAATGTATTCCCTTACACTGGGGTGAGCAACCAAGATGGCGGTTTTATTGGTTGACACCAAGTGTCGGAACTTCTTAAGGATATTGACAATGGAAAAGGCCTGCTTCTCTACAAAATTATATCTGGTTTCATAACCCTTGAGGGTTCTTGAATGAAAAGCAATCGAATGCTCCCCATTTTCTTCTTCACGCCTTTGAGTGAGCACAAAATCTATACTATGTTGACCATTGTATACATATAGCAATATATCTTTAGAAAATTCTAGATTAGCCAACACCAGAGCAGCAAAAATAGCCTTCTTTATTTTCTCAAAATCTACCTTACCTTCGGGGGTCCATTTGAACATCAAATTCTTCTTGAGCATCAATGTGATAGGTCTCGCGATGCCTGCAAAGTCTGAAATGAACTGACTGACAAAATTAATCTTTCCTAAGAAAGACTATAGCCCTTTCTGATTTACCGGTAAGGATAAATCCATAATAGATTTCACTCTTTTAGGATCTATTGCAATTCCCTCCTTGGATACTACAAAGCCAAGTAGCTTACCTTGAGGTACTCTAAAAACACATTTTTTGGGATTTAAAGAAATCTCAAACTTTTGGAACCTCCTGAAAACTTGTTCTAGATGATCAAAATGAAAAACCTTTAACTTTGAAAAAACTGTCAGGTCATCCAGATAAATCAAAATGATCGAATTGATCAATCCTGCGAAATCAATGTCCATGGCCCGTTGAAAAGTTACTCCAACATTTGAGAGTCTGAAGAGCATCTTTGCATATACGAATGTTCCCCACTTGGTGGTAAATGTCATTTTATGTTGGTCACCTTCCTCGACATATCCTTGATTGTATCTTGAGAAACCATCAAACAATTAGAACATCTCTGACCTGGCTACCGTCAACAAGATCTGCTCCATGGATGGCAAAGGGTAGTGATCTTTTAGCGAGGCCCTATTCAGGTCTCAAAATTCAACACAAAGTCGGATGTCACCATTTTTCTTTTGAACTGGTACCAGATTAGACACCCAAGTTGAGTGGTCAATGCCTCAACCTTTGGATTAACAGGCCTCTGCTTATGTCAGATTGGTTTTGACCCTTCCTCCAAATCAATGGTATGTTGGATTATATCAGGATCGTATCCTCTAAGATCATCATAAGTCCATGCTATAACTTTGTTGTACTTAGAGCACAGTTTCCTTAACCTTTCTTTATCCTCCCATGGAACATTTCTTTTGACTTTCATCTTTTTGGCATTTTCGACATCCAACTCTTCATAATCCTTTTCATCAGTTGTGAACCTTTGCTTGCCATTCCCCGCATCTTCAAAATCAAGGATATTTTCAAGGGAAATTAAAACTCGAGAGAGCTTATTTCCTTTTAGCTAGATGACCCACCCTTCGGGAGGCTGAAATTTTGGCTGTGAATAGTCAGGAACTCCTTCTGACTTTTGGATGAAGGTGGCTATCTGGGCGTCCTCGAACACTTGCCAATTCTGATCATTGTTTGGAATTGATAGTCAAACAATGATTTGTACTGCTTTCTACTTTGGGTTGGAAATTGGATCAAATTATGACCCAATTGAATCCATTTAGTTTTCTATGCTATTCTCATATCAGAGAATGACTTGCACATTGAAAGCTTCAAAACCTTCAATTAAATCCCATATCTGATGTCTATAGGCCTTATTTCTCATGTTTTTAGCAATTGCTTGCCCTCAGACCTAGTTCACTATCAATTTAGAACCTTTGATTACTCACAACCTATTTGCACCCATCTGCTAGGTGAAAAGAAGATCGTGGATCAAGGCTTCATATTCTACGTCATTGTTAGAGCACAGAAACTGGAATTGATAAGCCTTGAGAGTCTCATATTTTGTTGGAGATATAGATCAAAATCCTACCCTAGAAGCAACTTTGCATTTAGTGCCACCAAAGTATAGGGTCCATAGACATTTTTTTGTCGGGTCATCATAAATTTCTCGATCCTTCATCAGTTTTGGATAGACTAGGTCATTGTCAAATATTACATACATGCCCAATCTCGTAGCATGGAAATTGTCAAACGGGTCAAAGTCGATGAACTAGTTTAGGAGAACCTCTTCTTTAGGAGTCTTCTTACTTGTGTCTTCTTCATCTTCTACCATTTCCACGTAGTATCCCTCTTGTCTTGAAAAAGAGGTATACGCTCCCTCAAAACAGAGGACTGCATTGTCTGCTATGTGTTCAGGGTGTAAAGACTCTGAGAGAATCTTCATATTTTCCGCATGCTTGGTTCTTACTATCAAATGAGACCAGTCTAGTGCCAAATATCCACCTAGTTTTGCAATGAAATCTCTAGAAAGACACATTCCGAAGACCGTATCTATTACCACTACCTATTACGAAACTGTCTAGCTTGAGCACGAAAAGAGGGTCAAGGATAGATCTTTTACCCGACCAACTATCAGAACCTTCTTTCCGTCCAACTGCATGATTCCTTTTTCCAGAGGTTTGTATTTGAGCATTAAGGCATCAACCACTTGCTTTGGCATGACCATTTTACTGGCTCCCGAGTCAATCATATTATTGTGCAAATTTTTATCTCCCACAATTAATATTAAAAATAAAGGAGTGGGCTTCGGCTCGCTAACCTCTTTCTCTTTCACACTCCTTGTTGTTTGTATAAGCTACAACTTTAGGAGTTTGAGGATCTGATGTGGGGCCTTTATCTTTACTCTAATCACACGACGGAGCTTCATTCATCTATGGTCTCGGTTCTTCATTTTTTAATGCTTCCTGAAGCAATGTCTTTTGCTTGAGGATGGATATTACATCCTATAGAGACACATTGGCAAGTGCCTTTTTCAGCTACTCCACCATGTTGAGCATTCCGACTGGCAGGGCCTTTGGTTTGAATGGTGGAATCTCTCTTGGCTTTGGGGGAGATGGTCTGTCACGAATGGATTTGATATCTTAGCCGCAAATTGGTCGGGTGACGGTGGGATCTGTTGTTGTTGAGTTGGTTGAGGTAACTATCTTTCCTACAATGATGGTTGGCGAGACTGAGGATGAGGCGGATATTGTGGCACATATTCTCTCATGAGCCTTCTCTTGGATCTGGTGTTGTAATCTGACTATACCTATAGAGTACTAGTTTTCGGAGCTTCATTCATGAACACCACATCTTCTTCTTCCATCCAAGAAAAAAGTGCTTGATCGAGTGTGATGTCCAACTCTTGCTCTATGGACATCCCTTGCATCTATGCTCTAAAATGGGCATTCTCCATTTTAGAAGATTCATATCCTTCTGCATTTGGCGGCACACCTTTGTTCCTTTGTTCCACTATCCTTTGTTGCATATTTCCCTTTAGGAAATTTCGAGGCATATGGCTATCATTGCAGGGAAAACACCATGCATTTTAGTCGTTTGCCAAGTTATTTTGACTTGGAATCAACTCTTTGTTGTGGCTATCTTTGACCATTTGTAACGGCATGGTGATCAAAACTATCTTGTTGGCCTCTCCAACCTGAAGGTCCTTGGTATGCATTCTAATGATAAAATGGCCTTCCTCCCTAGTAAGTTTGGGTGGATTTCTTTGGAGGGACCATTTGTTGTCATTTGATTCTCATTATCAAAGACCGCATCAGAATCTTCATATCATGTATGTCCATCACCACAGAGGAAGATCCCGACATGCTCAGTTAAGTAGTAGGGTACACGTACATAGACTGGGGTGGAGCTGAGCCCGTCACCTATGTTGTAGAAGTGTTCGGAGCTGACTCTTCTCGAAGTGGTGCGCCCGATATTTTTGCAAAAATAGGCATCAAAGGTCACAGCGAAAGCTTCCCTACATTGATCAAACTATTCTACGTGCGTACTGCCACCTCGTAGGCATCGGGTAAGGTATCCCCTCCCATGGAAGTTATCAAGACCGTGATATCTGAATTGATAGCCTTTAAGTAGAACATGTGATCGTTAGGATCCTTTGCCAGTTTTATTAAACCTGGTGTTGAAGTCGCTCATAGCTTCTTGTGGGGATCTCTTGATGGTGATCAGTTGGTGTAGTAGCAAGTAACGATCTCCTTTCTCTTAAAAACATTCGAAAAGATTTTCTCTGAGGTCATCCCACGAGTTGATGGAGCCAAAAGTCAAAGATTTGTACCAGTCTTGAGCCTTCCCTTTGAAAGAGGCGGCCAAAAATCTCATAGCAATGTTCTCCTCCATAATATTGTGCACTTTGCATACTTTTGCTATGTCTTGGAGGTGCTTGGAAGGGGTTTTAAATTCCTCCCTAGAGAATTCTAGGATAGCTTTGAGGGCATTAGCAAGTATGGCAGGCCAAACATTAGGAGGAGTAAGTGGCAGTAGGGGACTACCACTGTCCCAGGTTACGAAGTTTCCAAGGGAAGTAGGGGGTACATGGGCCATGGAAAAAGGGTTCCTATAGATTGGGTAAATTGGTATTCTTATTTGTAAACTTTGACCCCCAAGCGGAGTGGATAAGGCTCTAAACTCTAGACTCTTACTCCTTATTCTACTGCTTCTCATAGGTGATACAAAACATGTGACTCTTCTTCTCCTAGGTACCGAGGATGGTAGCTGGGAGTACTAAAAGTTACCCTTTGAGGATGCTCTTGTTTGAACCCTAGGCATGAAACCTCCAGTTTCCTTCCTAAAAATCTGATTTAGAAGTATTTCTAACTCCTAATCAGGTTTTAAGAACTGGTCCCACCGAGCGTGCCAGAAAAAGAACTGTTGATCATCAAAGTTTGTGCCTCTCTAATAGTCTTATGAGAAATTCAACGAGTGGGGGAACAATATTCACCTCACTGAATACCTCTAGGATTTTTATAGAAATTCGGCTCTTCTCTGAGTTTGGGAAAATAGTAGAAAGAAACGCAAATAGAAAAAAAGGAAAAGTGGCGATGCGCCAACGCTTTTACAACATTTCAAAACCATAATTTATTTTCTATGAATGACATGATAGACACATAACACCATATCCCTTCATTGTTGGGAAGAGAATGAATAACAAAGTCTAGATACAAGCATAGTGCAATCATTCAGTCCACCCACAAGAAGTGCATATTAAGATCTAACCAAACATAGAAGTTCATGTTAGAGTAAAGGTTTTAACTTAGTTGTGTTAATTAAGTGACCTTTATTCCTTTCTTAAGATTTCACTTTAGTTTACATAAAGTGACATTTAATAATTATATTAATTATTAAATGTTTTTCTATTAGGGTTTCTTTTAGGGTTTTTCCTATTAGGGTTTCTTTTAGGGTTTGCATGATCTCCTTCTTAAGGATTGATCCATTGTATATTTCATAAATCCTTTTTGTTTTGATAAGATAATTTCTCCATTTTTCAGAGCTTCAAACCCTTGTTTGTTTTCTCCATCCATTCTCTTCCTTGTGACAGGTATCCATTTGCATGCAGGTGTTCTTGGATTCTGAAGTTGGTTTTGACAACTTCTACATGGTATCAGAGCTTTCCTGCTACATGCCTATTCTTGTTTGAAGTATTTGGAGCTACAAGGGTTGGATCAAGCATTCATAGTTTTGGGGTTTGTTTTTTTTTTTATTCAAGGAATCACCTACAATTTCAAAGCATTTTGAGACCAAACGGACCTCACTGTTGGATCCGCAGCAGTCCAAAACCCCTAAATCAACTGTTCATTCATCCATTTTGGACAAAGTTAATTTGAGGGGCAAATTTTTTTACCCGTACGGCCATCCATCTGCCTGATAAAAAAAAAAAATATTATTTTCTGCATTTTCATCATGAAATTTTTTTTTTAAAAACAATTATTTTTGTAAATGTATTTTTGATTTTTTTTTTTTTTAAATCAAATAAAAAAAAGAAGCCTTTTAAAGGCTTGCTTAGGCCTGTACCGCGTACCTACGCAGGCGAGTAGGTACCCTGCGTAGGCTCTGTGTAGATACGTACCTACGCAGATCTCCACAAGGACCGCGCCTTCATAAGGTGCAATGGGGGTGGGCCCACGTGCCTCCCCCACCAAAGTTTTTTTCAAAAAAAAAAATTTGTAATTTTTTTTATTTGTATTTTTTATATATTAAAAAAACAAATTTTTCTGTAACAAGCCATATTGCGCAAATGCGGTGACGGTCGTTTGGCAGTCAAATTTAGGCCTGTATTTTTGCTGCGACGGCTGTATGATCGTCAAATTTAATGCAGCATTGATTTGTTCCCCCTTTGAAGCTATTTTTTTCCAGAGGTCATAACTTGGGCATACGATATCATTTTTTGGCAAACGAGATATCGTCGGAAATCTGGTTTAGTCAAATTTCTAGTGGTGTGGGTAACATCACTTCATTTATTTGTTGGTGCATTCTACAACCAATTGAAGTCAAAAGAGTTGCTTTCAATCCCGAGCTCGTAACTTTTGACCAGTTTCTCCGTTTTTCGTGATCTCAGTGGCGTTGGAACCATATTTCAGAGCTCTTTAGTTCCATCTATGCAATTTTTCCAGATTTCACTCTTGATATATTTTATTCAATTTTTTGTGTTTTGACACTCTGGTGAATTACTTGGATATATTTGCTCTTGGGAACTTCTTGTTTGCATGGGATGCTTCATTTTTTGTTGTTCTTCATGTATGTGTGCTTTATTGTTGTGCACACCACTTTTTCAGTTGCAAGTGCTTTCTTGTGCACTTTCAGATGTTGTTTCTTCTCCTTCATGCACTATAGGGTGTTACACACCATTTCAGTGGATCTGTCAGGCTCTCCCAGTTCAGCATTATGGGGGGGTGTTATATTGTTCATGCTAATGCTTCCTTGGCTTCACCTTGGAAGGAATCTTCCATTCTCAGTTAATCAGTGTTTTTCAGACTATTGGTACTTGTGCCATTTGTATCTTCGTTCTAGGTGTTTGCCTTTGTTTGCCATCTGATTCGAGTAGTGTCATTTGGGGCACTCATGTAGATTGTTGCCTTCTTGATCCTGATCATCTTATCTTCAGAGGAGGTTCTTCAACACCATAGTAGTCATCTTTTGAAAGTTGTTTGCACAACTTCTTCTGCTTCAGTGATGTTCTTCATGGCTTTCAGCTTCTCTTTTTGGAGTAGAGTTTTTCCCATGAAGTTTTCTCTATTTCTCCACTTTATAGAGATTTGGTTGTATGTGGGTACTTGATCTAGCCTAGTTGTCAGGACCCATGTTTTCCTTCTTGCATTGTAGTTACCTTTGCTTTCTTGCATTTGTTTGTAGCTGCACTCTTGCTCATCTTAAGGGGGGGTGTTAGAGTAAAGGTTTTAATTTAATTGTGTTAATTAAGTTACCTTTATTCCCTTCTTAAGATTTCACTTTAGTTTGCATAAAGTGAAATTTAATAATTATATTAATTATTAAATGTTTTCCTATTAGGGTTTCTTTTAGGGTTTGCATGATCTCCTTCTTAAGGATTGATCCATTGTATATTTCATAATTCCTTTTTGTTCTGATAAGATAATTTCTCCATTTTTCAAAGCTTCAAACCCTTGTTTGTTTTCTCCATCCATTCTCTTCCTTGTGACAGGTATCCATTTGCGTGCAGGTGTTCTTGGAGTCTGAAGTTGGTTTTGACAACTTCTACAGTTCCAAGAGTTAAATAGGAATACATTCAAGAGCTACATAAACCCTTCCTCTTAATATAACATAACATGAAAAAATGATAACCTACTAAGAAAACAGAGAAGTCCAATGACATAGTCCAACTCCTACAAATTACAACTTAATCATGCACATAAACAACATGGAAATCCGATAATCAAACTATTCAGATTAAGCAAGACATAGTGTTCTATTTTGGACGAAGATATAAATAAGGAAATATTGACAAAGGCCATATCATGCACAGTTTCAGATATTTCTCCTAAATAGCTCGTACTTCAAATATTAAATGAACTTTAAAACAAAGATTAGATTCCAATCCGATGATAGTTTGCGTATATAAAAAACATAACATGCTAGAGTGAAGTAGTCTTCTATAAACTTCAAAGAAAATACTCCTATAACTATGAAAGCTAAAGAAACTTTTTTCCAAAAGGAAAACTTCAAAAACCCTTTTGACATGTTGCCGCTTCCAATTTATAGCCGCCAAGGAGAGAGAAATGTCGACTTCATTCAGAAGTAATGACTGCCAAATCTCCACACCTAATAGATCAAAATCTGATCCTAGATCTTTTAGTTAGGTCGATGCAATCCTACTTATCAACTTTCACCTATTGCATTAATTAATGTCCTTTAGATATTTTAATAGGATTTCCCCTAGTAATTGCTCGAATCCTAGAAGAACAGCCTAGCAAAGGTCTCGTCAAATGGTCAAGTGGCTCTGAAGGCACCGACTCACATCCTTCTCTAGAACAAGGCAGGACACATTCCGACAAACTCTCAAGGTACAACTCCTCAACAACGAAGAGATGATGTGTCGCATGAGTGGATAGTCTCAGATTCATGAAAGGTGGTTGCAAGAAATCATCTGCCAAGCTGACACATGGTCTGACTCTAAGCCGAGAAGAAAGCGATTAATAAAGTGCACACAACCACCATGTGGCGCATTGCGTTCCCATTGAAAACACAACTTCTTCGCGCGCAGATCTTCCCGAAGACAAAAGTAAATCAAAAAATAAAAAAATAGACTAAGGCAAAATTTTGCTTCACAGATTCAATTGCTTTAAATCCTATCTTTGATGCTTTTGATTGAGTCTTTTAATGTTGTTAAATTGAATTTCATTGAGTATGGCTCTATTTGATCACTATCTTATTTCATTTTAGTTATGATATGTGGGGTCCATATTAGTTGATCGATCCATTATGGAGTGGTAGAATTTTGAATGTGTGTTCCAAATTAATGAGGGTATCTATGACATGCAAGAATGATGGAGGGATTGTATTCTATTCTTAGAAAATTCTATTCATGAATAGGGTATTAAATTTGTTTTGGGCACATAGTTTGGGCCCATGCTTTTGATCCAGTATTTTGTAAACCACTTGTGGTTTCTTGTTTCCAATAGGTCTATATATTGGAGGTATGAGATAGAGGTTGAGTATGATCTTTTTTAAGAATTATTACTTTATTAGGAAGCTATTGGATTGAGGAGAGAATTTATATATGCATTATTGTAACATTGTTTGTAAATTAATATAAAGTCATTCTCTCTTTGATGGTGGAGTTTTTTTCTTAAATTCTTAGTGTACATCTAATGTTATGAGTTAAATAATATGAACTTACTAATATGAATTATTAGATTATATATTTATTCATGTTCTATTTTAATTTCAATGGTTAAATCACATGTATGTTTAATCAAGTTAGTTAGATTTGTACACTTTATACTTATACTATCACATAACCATTGTTTGCTAATTTTCTCAACACGTCTCATCTTAGAATTCATGAACTTGTAACCCTAAGAAATATTGTTGTGTAGAATTAATATAATACAAAATACATGTATTTATCCCACAAAGTGTGCTAAAAAACTAGTGGTGCTTAAATATTGTAACCACCTATTATAATGGCTAGGTGTACACTATATTAGTGTTGCATGTAGAGAACAACAATGGGAAGCCTGCAAATAATGTGACTTGAGACACAAGATGACCTCTAGCATTAAAATATTATCTACTTGTAATATTTTCAAAGACCTTTCACTTGTCACTTGAAAGGAAAAATGGAAAAAGAAGACGAACATGAAAATAAAATCATAATCAATAAGGAGTGGTGGACCAAGAGAATAAAACCTTTCCACGGCCCATAAATCATACCACATGTTGTAATATTCTACAAGAAGGTAAGGAGAGAGGTTTACATAGTCATCAACATGCATGCATAAGGTTGGGAAATCCTCATAATAGATTACTGGATCCTCAAAACATAGATAAAGCTACCTAAATACAAATGGAAAACAAGAAGAGAGGATAAGATTTCCAAACGATTTAAATGAACACATAAGACAAAAGCATCTCAACCACTAGATTTAACACACTTAACTACAATATAGAAGGAAATAGAAATATACACATTTTTATTAAATGTATTAGAGGGTTGACACTAAAAGAGATACAATTACCCTCACACTTCAATCTAACAAATTCCTTCCATTCCCCAAGCTCATATAAGCTCATTACATTGTGTTTGTGTGTGTGTGTGTGTGTGTGAGTGAGAGAGAGAGAGAGAGAGAGAGAGAGAGAGAGAGAGAGAGGGAGAACACTTTCTAAAAACTCTTGCCACATAGAGGGGAGCCACCACTAGAAAGTTGGTCCTAATGGTAGAGTTTGAAATTAATAATTTCTTATTCACCCTAGGACTCATTGTGAACCATTAGATGAATGTGAAGGATCGTTAACAAAGTTCAAATACATTGGGGACACAAAATAAACCATAATTTGGATCAAGAGATCTAGTTGCTCATAGCAACCAATATCTCTACAAAGAAAGAACTCCTCTATCACAAGCTTGAATTGTAATGAAAAAGGATCACCATATATTTGGAATTGGGGTTTAGTTGTGGCATGCAAGATTTAAGCAATTATCACAATGGGGAGGAAATCCAAGGCACAACTTGGACATGAGACAATGGCCATGTAAAGATATCGTAGATTGATTATTGACATAAAAGGATATGAACATAGTATGGAGGGTGATGAGACTTGACAAGGGCATTGATGAAGCTCATTGAATAGGATCACTCAAACTAACTATCTATGTCAAGGATGCCAAAGCATCATTGAAAGCCAAAAAAAGAGAAAAAACAAATAAATGACAAGAGAAATAAACATTTTAAAAATAAAATGCAAAAATCACATTACATATAGAAATCACATTATTTATACAGATATTATATAAAAATAGTGTAACCAAAATAAATCCAAAACAAAAAACAAAAAATATATATTTTTTTTTTGTCATTACAAATATATTAGTATTCTAGTAAAATTAAAGGCTATATCGTTTAGAAGATTAGAGCTTTCTTTTACAACTTACACAAGAATTTTATTTTATATTTAATAATTATTTGTGTTCAACAAGTTTAAAACCTTTCCCTAATATTAATTTAGATATTTTCATGGAATGTACGGTCACATATGGACCCAAAAACAATTGTTTAACATTTGACAGTTATGTAGTTTATTTAGAAGCCACATGAAAATCATTTTCAAGTTTTTTCTATTCAATGACTCTCCAGTTTTAAAACTCATTGGGAAAATATAGTCACAACAGTCATCTTTAGCCCATCAAAATTGACAGTTGATGGAAGTTCTGAATTGCAAAATATAGTTAATGTTTGTCAAAGTTCATCTGGAGCAGGATGTGGTTGACCTGGACAAAATAAAAAATTATTAAAACTAAATAATTGCTCAATAATTTCCTTTCAATCTGCTTTATTATTATTATTGATCTATTATATTACTTGTGTAATTTTGTAGTACAATTCAAATAGTTTCCATGCAAAAGGATGTTGGTATTGAACTCTTTATATGAATAGAAAGGGATATGAATTTTCACATATTGTAACCCCTGGATGGTTTACTGCCAGTGTGAAAAAAAGAATAATTATGTCTCTCATATCTCACCCATTGTATAAGTGGCAAATCTCCACTACTGAGTGGATACCTGCTATAAAGCGAATGAATTATTCATTGTTGTAATTTCTTTTCCCCCCGCTGAACAAGTGGTTGCGTGGATCTCTTATGGTCGGTTCTCCACCTGCTTCATTTCAGTATTGTTCTTCATTCCAATTTGGTTGCTAACGACCCCTTCCCATATGCTATCACCTCGCCTTTCAAAGGATCTTGGTGAACATTCTTGGTGAAGGTTACATTCAATTTGATTATCTTTGGGGAGCTAACGCTAACATTTGGCGTAGTTTTGGTTTGTGTTGTGAAAATTCAAAGAAAAAACTAAGAGGCACATTACATTTGAAAATGAATCCAGAGGTTGTAGATTGGGTCGTGAAGCTCATAAAAGCTTCACAACACAATAATCTATAACACACCTAAGACCCAAGGAAAAAAAAATTGACACAAAGAAATGAAAAGGAGAAAGTTCATGTCAGATTCACCAAAATGTGAAGGAGGGGATTCGCTACTCCCAAATAAAGGGAGCGAATTTCCCTTGGTTGCCTCAAGATTAACCGAAAGGAAATAGGCTGAAAAGGAAGGGCAAGCTAAGCTCTGCTTTTTATGTTTTCTAAGGGAGGATTTTGGGAAATAGGTGAATAGATCGTACAGAGGTCTCAGACTGCAAACTGACTAGCTCTCGGCCAGAGGAAACTAGCACATGAGGTGGATGTTAATGTGGCACACTATCATCTTAGAGGTGCACTGACGTCTTATACAGACAAAGATCAAAGTTCATAGACCTAAACTCATAGGGTGTGTTAACAACACGAGAGTCTTTAACTAATAGATTAATGATAAATGAAGAAATTCATGAAATGAAAGGAAACAACAACAAGAATACTATAGCTTGAAAGAAAAACTATCTAATAACAAAATGACAAGAGAGAAGGAAGAAGATGACCAACTCACAAAAGCTCTAGCCTCCTGCAAGCTCCTCACAAACAGATTGTACCTATACACATGTGACAACAAAAAAATGTTGTGGTTGTGTTTTGGAGTTTTCCTTAGCCAAACCCTCATTTTGGTGTTTCCACCTCCATGAATAGCTAATAGACCACAGTATAAAAAAAATGATAAAGAAATGGAAATAGACATAGCTTATAGAATGAAAATAAAATCTAAATGCTATATTATAAACAAGACAACACAAGTAAAGAAATAAGTGGCCCTCCTTTCTATGTGCTTGAAGAATCTAAAAGAGGAAGGAAGAGAGCAATAAAATCACGTCAATTGTATGGAGCTTGAAAACCTGCAATAGACAACTCAATGTAGAAGCAACAATAATGGTGTAGACTGTAGAATGAAGGTTGAGTGAATAGAAGTGATGTATAGTGAATGAATTGAGAGAGTGTGAGAGAATTCAGTTCAAAAGTGTTTTTAAGAGTTAAGAGGATGTTTTGCGGTCAAGGTTCACATGGGGCGTTACAATTCATAGGGTGGTAGAGAATGTAATTCCTCCAACATCCACTGACCCGAGAATCATGTCAAGACATCAGCATGATGTGTAGACGTCTATGTGGTGTGCGGGATTCCTCGACAAAAATTTCCTCACCAACGGAAAACAACAAAGGTATGTGTGAAAGATAAGGCAAAGGTGGTAGATTTTTGCATTGTCGGGTTTATAAGGCTAAAGTGAGGTAATATTATAGGGAATTGCACTAGGTGCAATTTTATGCCATAATAGTCCCACTGTGTGCTAAAAAACTAGTGGTGATTAAATATTATTACCACCTATTATAATGGCTAGGTGCACACTATATTAGTGTTGCATGTAGAGAAAAACAATGGGAAGCCTACAAATAATGCAACTTGAGATGCAAGAAGACCTCTAGCATTAAAAGGTTATCTCCTTGTAATATTTTCAAAAATCCTTCACTTTTCACTTGAAAGGAAAAATAGAAAAGGAAGAAGAACATGAAAATAAAATCATAATCAATAAGGAGTGGTAGACCAAGAGAACGAAATCTTTCCATGGCCCATAAATCATAGCACATGTTGTAATAGTCTACAAGAAGGTAAGGAGAGAGGTTTACATAGTCATCAACATGCATAAGATTGGGAAATCCTACTATAAGATCATTGGATCCTCAAAACATAGATAAAGCTACCTAAATACAAATGGAAAGCAAGAAGAGAGGATAAGACTCCCAAACAAAATGTAAACGAACACATAAGACAAAAAGCATCTCAACCACTAGAGTTAACACACTTAACTATAATATAGAATGAAATAGAAATATACACATAGAGGGTTGACATGAAGAGATACAATTACCCTCACACTTCAATCTACAAAATTTCCTTTCATTCCTCGAGCTCATATAAGATCATTACATTGTGTGTGTGTGTGTGTGTGTGTGTGTGTGTGTGTGTGTGTGAGAGAGAGAGAGAGAGAGAGCTTGCTAAAAATCTTGCCACTTAGAGGGGAGCCACCACTAGACAAAGTGGTCCTAATGGTAGAGTTTGAAATTAATTATTTTTCATTCACCCTAGGACTCATTGTGAACCATTAGTTGAATGTGAAGGATCGTTAACCAAGTTTAAAGATAGTGGGAACACAAAACAAACCATTATTTGGAACAAGAGATCTAGTCACTCGATCTAGGAGAGGATGTGACTTGACGAGGGCATTGATGGAGCCCATCGAATAGAATCGGTCAAATCAATTATCTATGTCAAAGATGCTAAAGCATCATTGAAAATCAAAGAAAAATAAAACAAAACAAAATAAATGACAATAAAAATAAAATGCAAAAATCATATTACATATAGAAATCACATTACTTATACACACTTATAACCAAAATAAATCCAAAACAAGAAAAATATAAAATATATAATTTTTACCATTACAAAATAAAAAATTATCTTAAAATCCGAAACATGAAGAAGGTTAGAGCTTTCTTTTACAACTTACACAGGAATTTTATTCTATATTTAATAGTTATTTTTGTTCAACAAGTCTAAAACCTTTCTCTAATATTAATTTAGATATTTTCATAGAATGTACGGACACATATGGACCCAAAAACAATTGTTTAACATTTGACAGCTACGTAGTTTATTTAGAAGCAACATGAAAATTGTTTTTAAGTTTTTTCTATCCAATGACTCTTCAGTTCTGAAACTCATTGGGAAAATACGGTCACAACAATCATCTTTAGCCCATCAAAATTGACAGTTGATGGAAGTTCTAAATTGCAAAATATAGTTATTGTTTGCCAAAGTTCATCTGGAGCAGGATGTTCTTGACCTGGACAAAATAAAAAATAATTAAAACTAAATAATTGCTCAATAATTTCTTTTCAATCTGCTTTATTATTATTAATCTATCATATTACTTGTGTAATTTCACAGTACAGTTCAAACAGTTTCCATGCAAAAGGATGTTGGTATTGAACTCTTTATATGAATAGAAAGGGGTGTGAATTTAAGTCAATTAGAAAAAATTTCATAAACTAATAAGTAAAAGGTTTTAAAATATTTTTAGTAAGTTTATGCAAAACAAATCTGTGCATGATTGAAAAAATTGCACACAGATTTTTCTCAAAATCTGTGTTTTTCCCTCAAGATTTTTTCTACTTGTAAGATTTTTCTTTTAAAAAATTAAACAGCTATTTCAAATTTGTACAGATGGATAAAGCCAAGTCAATAGTCATCAGAAAACTTCAACTTACTGCAGTCTGTTTGCACACTAGAAACAAAAAACACCCAACAAGAGATTGGGGGTGGACAATAATGCCCAGCACGTCTGTATGGAGAAAGCTGATAAAATATGTAAAGTGAAATAATTGTCTGGTCTGGACCGCCTTGATAACAACAATACAAGTGGAAGATAACTGTAATTTAAATATGGCATGTAAATCTGTAAGACCTTAACTCAAGGTCAACAAATGTCTATATCAATCCAGAGTGCTGAATACGCGCTTAACAGTCATAGATTTCAAAGACCTATTTTATTAATTATTTGAAATATTTCCTGCACCACACGTTAAGCTGTATGAACATTATAAGAACCAGCACAGAAATTAAAAAAAATCAAAGTGAAGAGAGGTAGTATGGAATCTCAACAAGGATTTACTTTGGATGGCTCCTCTGATCTCAAAGGCAGGCCTGTTCTTAGATCTAAAACTGGAAGATGGAAGGCTTGTACATTCCTTGTTGGTAAGATTTGACTAACTGAAGAGACTAACTATAACCTTAATGGAAAATTAGATCTATGTGCTACAAAATATTTCTGTAATCAGATTTTGGAAGCTTCTACAATGTCATAGCATGTTGTTTTAGTCTATGACAGTTGTTTTGTAGAGTTTCAATTGGAGTATTCGTTTTTGTATTGTGTCGCATTATGATATTGCTATCAAGATTCAATTGTATAGTTTTTAGAATCAAACACATTGATTCATGATATTTTGTTACAGTGTATGAAGTGTTTGAGAGAATGGCTTTCTATGGGATTGCTTCCAATCTAGTGATCTATTTGACAACTAAACTGAACGAGGGAACTGTGACTTCCTCAAGGAATGTAACCAATTGGGCTGGAGCAATTTGGATTACTCCTATTCTTGGGGCATATATTGCAGATACTCACTGGGGGCGCTACTGGACATTTATCATATTTTCATGTATTTATATACTGGTATATAGCACATAAATCTCCCTAACCTTTGCTTAAAGATCTGAATGACATGATGTTGGTGATAGCTATTTGATGTCTGTGTGGTGGATTATTTTTATTCGTGATAATTATATCTAGATCTTGGTGAGAATATCTAGGTTGTAAGTAGATTTTCCTAAACTCTCCTCAAGTATAGTGTCACGAAGAGTTGTTTCACTAGAAAGTAGAAAGACAGAAGAAAAACTTTTCTTTGTAACATTTTTTTTTCTCAAATATCGATCAGGCTCTGAGTTTAGAGTGTAAATCTTTTTGTTTTCTTAAGTTGGGGTATCTTTCCAACGTTGTGATTGTATTTCAGGAGATTTTGGATTGAAATATTCTAGGTTTGTTACAGCTAATTCAAGAACACAATTTTGTTTTTTTCTGTATGATATAATTACAGTTTATCAACTGTATTCTTCAATGCAGGGAATGATTATCTTGACATTGACAGTCTCATTGCCATCTCTGAGACCACCAGAATGCCCAGAGAGTTCCAACTATTGCAAAAAAGCCTCAACACTTCAAGTGGGCCTTTTTTATTTTGCATTGTACGTGCTTGCTGTGGGTACTGGCGGTACAAAGCCCAATATATCCACAATTGGAGCAGACCAATTCGATGAATTCGACCCAAAAGAGAAGGTTCAGAAGGTCTCCTTCTTCAATTGGTGGATGTTCAGTGCCTTTTTGGGAACACTGTTTGCACAGACATTTCTCATATATATTCAAGACAATGTGGGATTTTCTGTGGGATATGCGATCCCCACTGCTGGACTGATCATATCGGTTGTGATATTTTTAACGGGGACTCGGTTTTACAGACACAAAATTCAGAAAGGGAATCCATTCGGTCGGATTGCACAAGTGCTTGTAGCTGCAGGTCGGAAATGGAGAGTTAAAGTCCCTGCAGATCCAAGCGAGCTCCATGAAATCGACCCCAAAGTGTACGTTGAACAAGGCAGATTCCCCATTTCTCACACTTCCAACTTGAGGTAAGTTTACTCAATACACCATCATGTTCAATTACAATTTAAGATACTTAATTCTAATCCAATGCTATACAAAAATCAGCAGGAAGGATTTCAGAATATTGGTATTAATTGAAGTTTCCATTTTTATCTTTTCATTCATCTAAGGTCAACTCCACGCCTTATCCATATTTATTCCTTTTGTCAAATACTTAGCTGGCATTTTAAATCGTTTATGGGTTTGGAAAACAATGGTAAGGCTATCAATAATATATGGATTATTAATGGGTATTAACCAGGCTTATGCCAGAGAAAACTGCAATTTGTTGGCATCTAATAATTAGACTTCAAATGGAGTTAAGTCCCCAAGAACACTGTAGTTGACCCATAAAATCAGGGTATTGGGATTCTAATTTAGAAAACCCATGTTCCATTGAGAGTTGTGAGCGTAAAAAAAACCAGAAATATGTGTTCAAAAGATACACATCGAAAAGAAGCTGAGTACTTTGAAAATTGGAAGTGAGGTGCATTGCACTTCACAGCTGTCAGTATTCTATGCTCTCTCAGTTTCAAAGCGTTTCAATTAATTACACTCTAGTGGGAATAAGAATGTGTTTAATATGTTTTTAATAGTTGTTATCTCCTAGTAACAGTTGTTAATGTTATTGTTGTGCAGTATTTTTGAAGTTCTTTGTTTGTTATTCTTGTAAGTGTTGTATATTTATGGGCAATCACTATCGAATATTTTGAATGTACGTTTGATTGCAGTACTTAATTAATTCTGAATTTTATATTTATGGATAACAACTATCTAATATTCTGAATTTAGGTTTGATTGTAGTACTTAATTAATTCTGAATTTTATTTTAATTAATAATTATGATCAAATATTCATATAGAATGTTAGATAGAGGATACATATGTTTATGTTTTCTATTTGTATGTAGGCCTGTGTTCATGTTCCTTGTTTGTGCATAGGTCTGTGTTCAAAAGTAGCTACTCTTTGTTAAACATTTAATTTAATATTTAAAAAAATGCATTGTTATCATGTTATGGATTATATAATATGAATCAATTATGTTATTAATATAACAGTTTATTTTGTTTTTTAAGCTAATAGATTGCAGTTCAATAAGTCACTTACCAAGGAAATAATTAAATTAATGTATTTAAAACAAAAATTTGTATCAAAACAAGTTTTTACATCAACGTTTCAGATCATACATCTTGATGATGGATGATGGAATATGAATGGAAATGTTGATGTAAAAATTGACACAAAGTTTTAATCCAGAAATCTTTTCACAATATTATCATGAATTGTAGAAACTTCCATGAATTTAATAGACTTATAAATATAATTTTTTCAGTTCCATCTGGTCTTCTTTATCCCACTGAGAATCCTATATCACTGAAACTATAGTTCTTCCAAGTTTTAAAGTTTAAACAAATAAAAAATGTATATGATGGGCACAATAGTCGTAAGTTCATCATTTCACTGTACTTTAACTTCCTCTTTTCTCAGATTTCTAGACAAAGCAGCCACAAAAGTCAATACAAGAAGCAGTGCATGGAACCTGTGCCCCGTGACTCAAGTAGAGGAAACCAAGTTGATGATAAAAATGCTGCCAATATGGGTGGCCATGTTCATGCCAAGCACCATGATAGCCCAGTTAAACACACTGTTTGTGAAGCAGGGAACTCGATTGAAGAGGGACATGGGTCCTCACTTTGCCATTCCTCCAGCCTGTCTCACTTCATTTGTCACCATGTCAATGCTGATCTCCATTGTTGTCTATGACAGAGTCCTGGTAAAACTCTTTAGAAAATATACAGGGAACCCAAGAGGCATAACAATCTTACAAAGACTAGGAATTGGGCTGGTTATCCATGTAATAATCATGGTGGTTGCCTCAGTAACTGAGATCAAACGGATCAGTGTTGTCAAAGAACATCAGCTTGAAGGAAACTCAAAAGCAATAGCACCCCTCACAATCTTCATTCTGCTTCCCCAGTTTATACTCATGGGAATAGCAGATGCCTTTGTTGAAGTGGGGAAGTTGGAGTTCTTTTATGATCAGGCCCCTGAGAGCATGCAGAGCATAGGAACTGCAATGTTTGCCAGCACACTGGGAGTTGGGAATTTTATTAGCAGTTTTCTTCTGACCACTGTGACAAAAATCACAGGAAGAAGGGGGCACACCAGTTGGGTTCTCAATAATCTGAATGCATCTCGTCTGTACTACTACTATGCTCTGTTAGCTGTTCTTTGTTTCCTTAATGTCATTTTCTTTCTGGTTGTGTCTCGCTATTATGTTTATAAGAGAGAGACCAACGAAGCTTTTGACAGCAGCTACAGCCATGGTGGTATGATAGAATGTGTGGGTGGGAATGGGAAAGCCAATGTGGATGAAAACTGACGACACAATTAGGATATAAGAAAGATAATGAAATCTCCCTTTGAGCATGGGTAATTATCATGTATCTTCATCAAAAGTCAGATTTTTTTAATAATTGACAGGGTGGTCCGAAGCTCTTCAAGTTGTAATTGCTAGAACTTAAATAAAATTTGTTTTTCAAAAGTTATTATTAATATTTTTTCAAGTAAGAAAGCCAGATGATTTAATCATGGCCTCCCTAAGCCGCTGTACCCAACATTATTGATTCAATTATGGTAGTAACTTTTACAATTTTGCGCTCTTCAAATTTTAATCTTAAATAAGAAATGTATTATTTTTCCATTTTGTCATATAACTTAAAAATAATTCAAATTATTTTAAAAATTAGTAAGATTTTTTTTTATTTAATGCAAGTGGTTGACAACTATTTTGTGCTCTTCAAATTTTAATCTTAACTAAGAAATGCATTTCATTTCCACTTTGTTATATAACTTAAAATTAATTCAAACTACTTTAAAAACTAGTAAGATTTTTATTGATTTAATGGGAGTGGTTGACAAAGTGTCAAACCTATTGAAATCATTATTACATTTTCACCATATGAATTTAGTATTTTTAGTACAAATTTAAATTTATAATTTTGTTGTTGAGTAATGACATTTATTTATATAATTTTATGGTAATTGATTTATTAATTTTTTAATAAATATAAATTATTTTTATAAATTATAATAATATTTTAAAATATTTATTATAAATTTTATTAAGATAAAAATAAAGTATTTTTTTGGTATATGTTTTGATTAAGATAAAGACAGGTAAGGCCTATACCTTTTACAAAACGGTCTTGAAGGTCAAGCAGGGGAGCTCACGAGAAGTGAGACACCCAAAAACAAAAACTAACCCAACAAAAGACAAAGCAACAGAAAACAAAGGCATAGAAACAGAAAAAGACCAGTAAGAAACCAAAGCAACTACTAGTCACCCAATAGCTGGAGGCCCTTGATTGCTTGCCATTCCTTTGCTAAAAATTGCACTTTTTTCTTCAAAAGATAAGGGTTTCTACTTCATGGTATCCCCATCATCGGAAGGGGGAGTGGTAGAGCTACTCACATTTTTGCCCTTCTTCTTGGAACTAGTAGCCTTCGGAATATCCTCCCCAACCCGCTTACCATGGCAATTCCTGAGTTCTTGTTGGAATACCTAGACGGTGACAACTGCATTCTTTATCATCTCTTTGTTGTAGTCCACAATCTCTTGTAAGTTGTATAGGATTTTTTCCTGATTGTTGTGCATGGTGGCCACCTCACCTTGTAGTTTATTTCTTTCCTCCAAATTCCCAATAACAACCTTGATCTCCTCGACCCCGGTCTCCAAATTGGCCCACTTCCCAAAAGTTTTTTGGTATATGTTAGAATAATTTTATTTTATATTTAGAAATTTGTGGTTAATTAATTATTATTATCTATCAATAATTATATCAATTTTTGCTTCTTTAAAATAATGAGCAGGAATAAGAGAGGGACTGCCATTTTGAATCAAAAAATGGTGGGAAGAGCATTAAGGATGATAGGAATGGATCTTGGGATGAGGATGAGGAAGAGAGGCTTCTAGACCTTTGGTTGGAAGCCTATTAGAATGCCTCTTGTATGTGCTTAGTGAGGTGCAATATATTTTAGCAAGTTTGTTTAGTAGCTCGATTGTGTTTAAGAATTCATCAATGATAGTTTCTACTTTGGAGGATGTCAATTTATCTCCAAATATTGATTTATCCAAGTAGGGGTTGAAGTGTGTCTTCTTGCTACCTGTTGTTGTGTCTGTCTTCTCCTATGTCACCAAATTTTGTGGTTAGATTTGGCCCTTCATTGGCTTGTGGGTTGTTTGAACATGGCTTGGGAACCTATTTTCTTTTTCTCTATGTAGGTTGTGAGTGTTTATTTTATGGGCGCCCTATTGCAACATAGCCTACTTTTAGATAAATATTACAAACCACAAGTGAATCCTCAAATACAATTTGGTGCACCCTAATGCCCATTTTGTAGAATAAAGAAATCTTAGAGGGGAGAAATTTCTCCACCTCCACAATAACACAAGGTCTAGAAAATAACAATAATTTCCTAAATTTGGTGACCATATCCACCATCAGTATTTTTCCAAAAGAATTAGTAATACCTTATAGAATTCCTCCTCCTAGTAGGGTGGATGCAGAAAGATGAGAGGCCAAAAAGTAACCACCCCACTTTCAAAATTCAAAAAAGCAATAACATAAGCACGTTATAATGCGTTCGTGTTATTGCTTATTTAAGAAAGAAAAAAAAACTTCATATCATTTGTTATTTTCTATTGTTGCAAGTTGCTCTACGCCCTGCAAACCCTCCAAGATATGCTCACATTCCAAGAAGCCAAAAACCACTTCATTTTTCACCAAACCTTCGTCAAAATGCCGCTACAACGTCAGGGAGGTCAAATGAATAAGTTAAATTGTTATTTTTTGTGTGAATTTGGTATTAAATAGGTAGATTGAATATGTTTTTTGATGTAAATTTATTTAATTTTTAGGAATTGTTATGCACCCCCAAATCCTCCTCAAAATCCTAATTAACCTCATGCTCAAATCCCTTCTAAAGAACAACCTCAACAAATACCTCCAACAATTCCTTAAATCATGCTCTAGGAACACAAGAAAATTTAATGGGGAAAATTGAAATAACAAAAAACAAATTGAGGAGTTAATTGCAAGGTTGAGAGATCCTTAAGGCACAACCTCACATAGAACCACTCTTACTCAATCACTTCAATCCATAATTTATCTCATGTAGATTCAATTAGCAAGAAAATAAATTGTTGGTCCGAGAAGAGATGAGAGCTTAGACAATTTTATGTAGACAAATTATCATTTAAATTAAAGATGAATGGATTATAAAATCTAACTTGTGTGCACTATTTATGAACCCTAAAATGAATCAACCCTTACATCCTACAAGCAAGAGGTTCCTTATCCATTGGTGCAGCCACCAAGGGATAAAGAACTATTTTTGGGAAAGGTGGTGGATGGTTTTTGACCATCCTCCATACAACAAAAATGACCTGTACCACAATATCTTTTGAGGAAACTCTATTGTGAGTTTGTCCTCAATAAAATCCCAAAGTACTTTGACATACAGGAGTTCTAGGTTAGAGGTGGGGGCTCCACATAGGACAGAGTGAGGGCACGTATTGACACACAACTACCAATGAGACCACTTGCTAGACAAATGTATGAGCATGTGACTATCCCTTTTGTTATGGAGAGTGTTGAGGTGGATACATTGTAGTTGATTAGTTTCCTCACTCAAATCCTCATACAACATACCAGTCCTCTAACACAAGGTGAGGCAGGAAATTCTTCAAGGAGTCAAGTTCTACCTCATTTATGTCAGGCTTGTGGGTCACTTTGTGTTTATGATGTTGAGGATAGTCAGAATGCATGTGCCCAAGGTACACCTGCAGCTGATAAGATGGTGATGACAGATGCCCTCCTGAATGACAAATTCAGCCTTGATAGTGAAGTAAATATCAGTAAGTTCATTTAATTTAATTTATTAAATTTTATTTTTGAAATGCAAGATTAACTAAATTAGTTGAATGATTATAATGAAATTTTAAGGTCATAGATTTCACCCTATTTGCAACGGTCCTCCACCTCCCTATTACATGATGATGTCTATTGTAGAGGTATGTAACTAGTAAATAATTATAAATATTACTTGAACAACAATAAATAGAGACACCCAATAAAGACACATTTATAGGTCTAAAATTAAGGGAATCTAGAATCATAATTATTTTGGAAATTAATTTTATGAGTTTTACCATCACATGTGTCATATTACTCTACATTGAGTAGGACGTGAGTTTACAAAATCAAACAATTATATCCATAAAAATCACATGGTCACTAACTCAACCTCAATGATAAGGTAAGATGAGAAGACTAAGTAAAATCCATGTCATTCTTCTACACAAATTCCATTGGTCAAACCATTACAAATATCCTACACACTCAATTTAACATTACACATATCTACCCAAAATATAATAATATCCAAAGTGAATTGTAAAATTACCTAATATCATAAAAAAAATCAATAAACTAATCTATCTAATCACTATCATTAACATATGATTAAGTATTTGATAAATAGGAAAAATTATTTAATAAACACAATATAAAATGGTTAAAATGGGGAGGCATTACACAATCTTTTTATAAGAGGAAAACAGACTTGGCTTTGTTCAATCAAGATTTAACATTGTATGTTGAAAACCTCCAAGTCATTCTTTGTTATGGTTGTTTGGAAATTTCTTGCTTCTTCACTCTTCCATCCATTTATAAGTGTATCTTTATAAGAGCTACTTGGAAATATTTTCTTGAGCTTGGGGTAAATCTCGATTCTTGTGATAAAAAAGAAAGATGTATTTGTAGAAGTTGTGAAATCAACTTCACAGTCCCCAAGAATCACCTACATGCAAATACCTATCACATACAAAAGATATTCAAAACCAAAGAAGATGTTCTGTAAACCTCAAAGTAAAAAATGCATTATTGAGAATCAATTATTACAAAGAGATCAGTCCTTATGAAGGAGATCAATAAACCCTAAAATAAACCTAAAAGGGAAACCCTAGTGTGCACACTCAATAATTAATCAATTGTTAATGTGCCTAAGTTTAGCTTAAGTAACTAAAGGAATAAGTGACTTAATTAATTAACCAATATGATATAATTAATTAAGTGTAATAACTTATTACTCTAACCCCCCCCCCCTTAAGATGAACTTAGGAAGAGCTAAAACACTAGAAAAAAGATGCATGAAAGCAAAGATGGGTCTTGGCAACTAGGCTTGATCAGGTACCCATTTACAAATGCAAGAAAGAGGTAGAGAAGAAAAACCTAGTGGGACAAAACCCCCCTACAATGAGATGACATGCTGCAAAGAAGCACTGGAAGAAAACTGTGGAGTAACACTAGAACCAAAATCCGACAAGCAAGGAAAGATACTTTTGTTTACTACTGAAACCAGATAAGAGTCACTGATTGACTCAAGGAATCATGAAAAAGCAACAGTAGACCCGATGCCACGAAACTAGCGAAAACTCCAAATGGGAAAAACCCTGGAATCTATGAAGTAACACTCGATTATTTAATGATGTATTATTGAAAATGAAGTGCAAAGATTCAAGTTTCACCCTTCCAACTGCCAAAACATCTAAGTAATCTCCAAACAACCCATCAGGCCAAATCTGGACTAAGTGATCAACCTGGGATAAATACAAAAAAAGTGTATGGATAGCAACATAGAGCTCCTCAATACCTTTCCAACACCGCAAAGATAGCGAAAATCGGAGATCGTGGCAAAACATTATGAGCTCGAAAGCGATAAATGAACATCTGATTTCAAACATCAATAAATACATCTAAACATAAAAATACTAAAAAATAAACTACACCATAGGATAGTTCTTGAAACTCGCTTTCCGGTGATATCTCATTTTCCCAATTTTGATACCGTATGCCCAAGTTATGCCAAAAAGAAAAAAAAAACTAATCCTTTAGAGAAAACTGGGGTTAGGAGGGGGCAAAGAGGGGTTGTACGGCCAATGACGTCATGTTGACATCAGCACTTCACGAGAAAAAATTTGACGGCCATCTGGTCGTCGCTGCAAAAAATTGGCCCCCCTACAAAAAATATTCAGCCCTTGGTCACCCATGTGACTGGCGGCTGGGGGCTTTGATCGACCGTGGGCTGGGCGCATAGCACCTGGTTCCCCATGTGATCGTGGGCCGTAGATGAAAAATCCCTCAGGCGCTGGCGAAGGGCCCCTGGTCCTCCATGTGATCGGGGCAGAGCCTGAACGAGCCTGTGGGGGCTAGGCGGGCTGGCGGTGCTGCATGGGGGAGCCACTGGTGGTGGTGGTGGACCGGTGGTTACTTGGTGGCCACCCAACAGTGGATCTCATCTATACTACAGGCACCGGTGTGAATCCTAAGAAACCACTTTTTTTTCTTTTTTTTTTAATTTTCGTGCCTCAGGGAGTGTGTTGGGGAGACCGTATGACCTCGTAGGCAAAAAAAAATTCCTCAAAAACCAACTGCTCCAAAATCAATGATTTGACAAGCATTCCTAGGGTTTTGGGCCATTGTGAACGCGATGGTGACCTCCATTTGAGCCCAAAGTGTCCCAAAAAATTGGCTACCCCCAGATCTTGCAAAAAAGATGCCTGTGGAAACCCTTGCACTTGAAACTTATTGAAAGGCCATATCTTTAGAAGATGAACAAGCAGCTATAGGTCTAGAGATCTTATACCATGTAGAAGTTATGAAATCAACTTCACAATCCCCAAGAATCACCTGCATGCAAATACCTATCACATACAAAAGACATTCAGAACCAAAGAAGATGTTCTATAAACCTCAAAGTAAAAAATGTATTATTGATTTTTTTGAATCAATTATTACAAAGAGATCAATCCTTATGAAGGAGATCAAGAAACCCTAAAAGAAACCTAAAAGGAAAACCCTATTGTGCACACTTAATAATTAATCAATTATTAATGTACCCAAGTTTAGCTTAAGTAACTAAAGGAATAAGTGACTTAATTAATTAACCAATATGATATAATTAATTAAGTGTAATAACTTATTACTCTAACACCCCCCCTTAAGATGAACTTAGGAAGAGCTAAAACACTAGAAAAAATATGCATGAAAGCAAAGATGGGTCCCGACAACGAGGCCTGATCAGGTACCCATTTACAAATGCAAGAAAGAGGTAGAGAAGAAAAACCTAGTGGGACAAAACCCCCCTACAATGAGATGACATGCTGCAAAGAAGCATTGGAAGAACACTGTGGAGTAACACTAGAACCAAAATCTGGCAAGCAAGGAAAGATACTTATCTTTACTACTGAAACTAGATGAGAGTCACTGATTGACTCAAGGAATCATGAAAAAGCAACAGCAGACCCAATTAAAAGGTTGTGCATGTTTGTTATTATTTTATATGTTGGTCTCATTGATCTGGTTTAATTGAGTTTTTTTGGTGATGATAGAATTATGTTGTAGCTTTAAATTTCACATTCATATATTTATATATTTATCTTATCATCTATTAGCTATAGGATTCTAAAGAATCTGCAATTAATTTATCAAAATAGTAATAATTTATTTATTGTTAAATATGTGTATCTTATAATTCCTACTAATATGTATGAGAAAAAATAGAAGTATATTTTTTTTGTATTTTATAATTATTACTAAAATACAAATGTAACAAAAATATCATAAATAGAATGAAGGTAAAGTTAAAATGACTAAAAACATGAAATTAAAATCTCTCACAGAAAATAATGTTATTAATACACATAAGTTTGATATCTCTAAAATCAATGAGAATTTATCAATATAAAACACCAATGATATATTGTCCCATTACCTGTTAAAAATTACTGAAATGCTCAATATAATAAATGAATCTTGGTAATGTCACTCATTAAAAATCTAAGCTTCCATTATTCATATTATAGACTTATTTTTTATATAATAATACATAATCTATTTTGACAATTTAGATCACAACTCATGATTCATCATAAAGATAAATTCTATTTAAAAATTAAAAACTAGATTTCTTGATATAAATAACTCTAATATGGTATAAGGTTTTTATTGGAAATGTAGTTTTGAGAAAAAATTAATGTATAATTAACTATTACCATTTTAAGTTAACTTCTAAAATTTAAAATCATTAAGTTATCCCTTTGAAATTAAGGTTTGTCATTCATTATGTTCATGGGTTACCCTCATAACTGATTCATACCTAACTATCAACATTGTTTAATTTTTATGCACATTTTCAATGATCTCTATAATCTATCCAAATCAAATGTTGTGATAAGAGTTATCAATTATAATCACCTAGGTATATTCTATGTGGATGGAGTGGTTTATTTTATATGAGTGATTTGCTAAAGTTAATTTATCTTTTTTTCTCAAGGGGGATGTTATTAGCATGGTCTTTTACCATTGTCTCAATAGACCTTCATGCTTCATTGATGTAAGAAATTTCAAAAAGAACTCAATTTCATAAACATCATAATTGAAATTGAGATAAAAATTATATCTTATTGATATTTGAGGGTTATTCTAGATTTTTTTTACAGCAAGTGATTTAAATTTATTTTTTTCTTAAGATAATGGAGATCTTGTTGGAGATTACCTCAATATATATAGAAGGAATGTGATTAAGCCGCCTATTGAATCCTCCTCCCTTTATTGCAAAGCATGATAAACCCTATCTTATATGGAAGCTCTTGCAATTTTTTTCCCTTGTCATCATTCTTCTTGAACACCAATACTAGATATCTAACACCTTACTCCAAATTATCATAATGAGAATTCATATAAACCTATGTAGCCAAGATCTTTTAAATTTATGCAATCCATAAAGAGTGATGAATGGAGGATGAATACATGTAAAGGTTGGTAAGGGTGCCATTTTTTAATATGTCAAGCAATAGAACCATTCTCTTTTTTAGTGAGGAAGACATCCAACAAGAGAAAACTACTCTCTTCTTCCATCTCTATATGTTTTTATGTTATCTACTATATTATTGAGCTGAGAGTAGAATCCGCAAATAAACTCTTGAGAATATTTCCAACATAAATGAGTGTTTTTTATTAGATAAGCAGGGTTAGGGCCATGATCTCGAACAAAAGAAGAACAAGTGAGCAATAGGACTCAACAAAAAAGATTGGAGAACACAACAACCAGTCGGAGACATCAAAGCTAAAACAATAACATCAATATTTACAAAGAGACTACTGACTAGTATTAAGATTATTCATAGGATTAAAATTTCACTTATCCAAATCAAAAAGATGCAAGACAAAAATACCATACCAGGTTAGCTATTAAGCACAATCTTAATACTAAGTAGAGTATTACTAGAAGCTAAATAAACTATCATATAGAACCAGTCGAAGTCAATAACAACAATGTTTTAGACCAAACAGAAAAAGGCACTACTGTTAGATAGACATATCCAACGCCCTATCATGAAAAAGAAAGAAATTAAGAATCTTTAATAAGATTCTAATTCTCCTCCATAACATTAGACTAGTTTTTCTTAAGCTCCCTATTCTCACACATGTCGGCTTCATTCTTGTGATCCTTTTTCTTTTGTTGTTTCTGAATTTTTCCTTGTCTCGAGGTAGTTCACATCATCGCTCTCTTCATTATTCTATCCACCACCATATAGATTTTTTTTATGGCACCTTCCATGACCTAGAGCTTTTTGGAACTATCACCCTCTTCAATTTGTCTTTCAATTTGTTCCATCCTGACACTAAGAGTTTTAATTTTAGAGTTTAAGCTATTATAATCCCCGTCCTTAGAAATTTATTGCATTTGAGAGTGCATAATAGTAGTATCCTGCTCTTCCATAGCTATTGGGCTAACATTGTTAGCCTCCACCTCACCATCCTCATTGTCTCCTTCCATCTCATTGTTTTCCTCTTCCTATTCTTGACTATCCTCCTCCTTCTCTTCATAGTCTAAAACATCATCTTCCTTTGATATCTCATCCTCTCCTAGGCTATCATGCACATACTCTTCTTCAAAAGAGTCAAGACCCTCCCCCATCGGCCACCTTTTTACCTTTTTTGTTTTCTTCCTTCCCCTTGGAGGCAGCTTTTGCAAGTATGACTAACCTTCTACCTCCGGGAGGGGTCGAACCACAGCCAAGACTGGCATCCTTATTATTAGACATGGTTATAGTTGGATTTTTTGTTTTGTTTCTTTAGGCTCCACCTTCCCACATTTATCCAAACCAAGGGAAAGGGGGGGAGGATTTCTCATTTTTGAGGGGCGATTTTTAAGAGATCCTCCAAGGAAGGTTCAATAATGGGAGAATAAGGGTTTTTATTCTTTTTTGGCTTAGACAATATCTCAGGAGAATGGGGCTTACTATCAGTTAAAACTCTATCCAAACAAAGCTCTTAGGGGTCGGGGTATTCTCAAGGAGATTGACAACATAGTTCCTTTGTGGGGTAGTAGCTAAGGCAAATTTGTAAATAGCCATAATAAGCCCTTGATGTAAGAGGGGATTAGCACCATTTTCCATACTTTACTGAAGGGAAAATAATAGGAATAAGGGGAGGTTAATTTTATCAAGATGGTGAACACGGTTTTGTTGAAAAGTCTGGATAACTAAGAGGGGGGGTGAATCAGTTATCTTAAAACAATTGTCTTTTTTTTTTATCTAATCCGAAGCAAACTTATACCAATCAGAAAATAATCAAACAAATAAGAACATGAATGCACATAACAACACCAAGTACAATGAACACCAAAATTTACGTGGAAACCCAAGAAGGGAAAAACCATAGAGAATGCTAATTCTCAATTATAAAGCATCGGTTAAGGTGATTTTTACAAAGGCTCATTGCCAAGTTACTCACTACAGGGTGGCTCACTATTGTGGGCTCATTGCCCAAACACAAAACAACAGATTACAAATAGTCTCATTGATAAAAGTGAACTAATGAAGTTGCATCTATATATGCATGAATTCAGTTTCGGTTCAGAGCACATTTTTTGTCTAAAGCAGATTTGGTTAAGAATCTTTTGCACACCTTCCTTCCACAACCTTCGCACAACTTTCTACCAAAAAAAATTACTCCTTCCTTCGCACTCTTCTATCTATTCGCACACATCATACTACTTTCATGCATCTATGTCTTCAATCAAAAACATGTTCTATATATATATATATGCATGTATACCCGTAGAACAAAATTAAGTCGACCACATAATATCTTCATAGTCTTCTAAGTCGGTCAACCACCATTTTAATTTAGATCACCACAAAGCATGCCAACAAGAAGAGCAAGCTTGAAATATTCAATAAAACCTTGCACGCTAACACCAGACCCAAAAGATAGGTTGCACATAAAGATCTTCTTACCACGTTACTAGGGGGGCAAAAATAGGTCATACATAAGATGGCATAATCACCAAAAGATAGCACATTTGAATTTCATGAACTATATTCTGGAATCGATGAGAATGCCACAACCAACACCAAATCTTGATTATCATTAATTTTAGTATCAACCAAAGAAACACAATTTGACATACAAGAACTTGTAGCATGCTACATGAATTTCCAGATAGCAAGGTTACCCAGAGTAAGCTTTAAGTACGAAAACCATTATCAAAGGATTAGTCTTCATTATACTGCATCAACTGAATTCAACAGGTGTCCCAAAAAGGAATATTGTCATATCCGGATCAAAGATAATCTCCACATAATGCAACATCATAGCATATGATAGGAAGGATCAAGTTTGTACATCATTTAGAGCACAACCTTTTGGATCCAAGGTTTTGGCATCAATGACAACAATGCTAAATCATCTCAACAACTTATCATCAATCTCCCCCTTTGGCATTGATGGTAAAACAACAAAAACTCAATAACACAAAACTCAAAAAACTCCAACTCCAAAGCTGCAAACTCCAAAACTCTAAAACTCCCCCTCTTTCCAGCAATTCAATTCTTCTTTTTGTTTTTGTTTTTCTTTCAATTTTTCTCCCCCTTTTTTCCATCAAAGGCAAAGGGCCAAAATATGAACATTCAAGAACTCAAGTAAAAATAACACTTTTCACATGAAAAATCTTCTTGTAACATACCTTTCTCTCATAGCTGGAAGAATCCTCTTCCAAGCTAGCATTGCAAAATCCATTTTGGTACACATGCTAGCCAATAGAGCCAACAACGTAAATGAGGATGACCAATCCAGAGACAGGCATTGTTGTTCACAATCTTTTGCATCAAGAAGTATCCTAGAGAGATGATCCAACCGGACCTCAACAATTTCTTTGACCAACTAGAAATTTCTAACCAAGTCTTCCCTTTATCTCTGAACAATCAACAACTCCGCTTGTAACTCACCAACTCTTATTCTTTGTTTTCCATCTTTTTCTTTGAAGAAATCAAAACTCTTTCCAATATTATTCATCTTAGATTCAATAGCTTCAATTTTGTTTCTAAAATTATCAATAGATGCAGGCCACTGGAGACAATACTTGTAGATGTCAGGCATATCCTTAATGCATTCTCTTCTCTCACCAATGTGTTTGGATAACTTATGTTTAGCTTTGACACATCTTCTCTCAATCATAGCTTCAAAATTATTTCCTTCAGGTCCTTCCAGCAACATTCTTTCTTCAACAAATTATACTAGATCATCTGGTAATGAGTCATAAACATTTGAAATAGTAATACCCTTCTTGAGCAGATAATCAACCAAAGAATCATCAATTTTAAGCCTTCTGATCGAAGAACAAGCACGCCACATTTCACCAACCTTCTTCATATCACCTTCACCTAACACCGATCGAATATCATTTGGATCGAAAGATTTAGATCTAGGTAGAGACTCTTCTTCCTTCTCCTTCTCTTCTGAGATAGTGATGACATATTTTGTGTTAACTTTCCTCTTTTTAGGTTCTAGAGGGGAACTACCAATAACAACTTCCACCTCCTTCTTACCAAAGGAGGAACCCTCCTCAAACTGACTAGATACTATCACACCAGAGTACAGATTCATCTACAGGGATGATAAATAGACTTTACATGCACTTGCTTTATCCTCCATACATTCCAAATACCTGTAAACTTGCTTTCTGATAGGGATGTCAGACTTCCACTTAATATTCTCTTTTGTCGGTAATGAACTCGAAAAATAATATACCAAACATGTGAGTAGAGACCCAAACCAAAAAGGATAACTCTCAACCAAAGACATTTTGGAATTCTCAATTAGGTTTTCCATTACTAGGATACACAAATCAAACTACTTGTTTTCCTTCACCATCATGTGTGCAAGATATACAGTAATAGCCAAAGTAGAACCTTCACGATTTATGAAATAGATTTTATAAGTGATGTCCTAAGCAACATACCTTATTGCAGGATTGAAAATGGTATTTATCATTAGAACTCAGGGATCTTTTTCGATACCAGTAAGTTCCTCCGCATCTTTATATTTCACTATTTTCTTCCCAGGGAGGTCACCAACACTACACAAACCAGTAATAGCTACAATGGATTCCTTTGTGATCAGATAGGGTTTTTCTAAAACAATGTTTCCATCCTTGAATCGACTCAATAGGAACAAGATAGATTATTTATCTGCAAACCAGGGAAATTCTCTCCAGAAATCCATACCCAGAGTATTTACATTCTGCAACTCATCCATCTTCAACCCTAGTTCCATTTCCTTCATTTTTTGATGATCAAACTTATCCAAGTCAACTCCCTTTATCCTTAGCGGAACACCACACATGATTATCTGTCAACGGATTCCATCGTTGTGCTTGCCTTCTTCAAAGTTTGATCACCCAATAAAAAAATCTTCTTCTTTGCAACAGTGAGAAATGATTTGAAACTCCATCTTTTATCTTTAATTTCTCATGATGACTTCGCTGCCAAAACGTGTGTCAATGATGCCAACAATTGTACTTCACTTTTCAATCAGCCATATCAAGCTTCATCATATATCATCAACTAGTTCAAACTTAATCATGTTAAAAATCACATCGATATTCCATCGGAGAGGGGGAACCGACAAGATAAGTAATGCAAAACTCCCCTTGAGCCAAGGTAGTTTGGCTCAATTACCGATATGGCACATACTGGGATTCGGTACCACGGAAGTGTTCTCCACACTTGTTTCCTTTTTCTTCCACACCGTGGTCACCTTCTTCTTAGATTCATTTGATTCTGCAACCTTCTTTTTGTTATCAGACTTTTCTAGAGCAACATATCTACATGTGTTAGCATAATGTCCAGGTTGACTGCACTTGTAACATCTTTGTCTTGACTTTGCTGAGTGAACCCTAGGTTTGCATTGATTAGCTTTGTGACCATAACCATAACATAAATAGAAATAACCATGAAAGAGATTGTTCATTCCATTCCTTCTTGTCAGATAAGATAATTCATTTATACATTGACTTGCTTTGTGACCAAACTTGTGATAGTTAAAGCATTGAGTATTTTGTTCCATCTTGCTTCTACATTCTACAGCCTTGTGTCCAAATTTTTTGTATAGAAAATAGTGACCATTGAATGATAAGTACCTTTGAGAATTTGGTTTCTTGATCGGAGGTCTTTTTGTAGGTGCATTAGAGTTCTGGACCTTACTTGTTATGACTGATCTTGCTTCAACTTTAACTGCTTTTTCTTCATCCTTAGTGTTTTGATTTGAGCTTTCACTAGTGAATCCAAGTCCTCCTTTATCCTTGTGACATTTCTGTAGGGATAGAAGTTGATCCAAAATCATGCTACTTTCACATACTCTTGCTTTCAATTTCAACCTTCTTAACTCTTGATCTAACTTCTCATTTTCTTTTGATTTATGTTTGATGGTATCTTTGAGATTTTCTTCAATATTTTTGCATTCATCTAGTTGCTTCTTCAAATTCACAATGCTCTCCTTTGACTCTTTTAATTCCTAGTTGACCTCTTTGTCTCTTTCTTTGAATTTTTGGATTTGCTCCCTTAGCTTTGAGATACAATCATTTTCTTCCTTAATATTTTCTTTCAACTCTTCATTCTCAAATTATGTACTTTCCATATCACTCAATATTGACTTCAATTCTTCCTCAAAGTAATAATCTCCTGCCATCTATTCAAACTGCCAAGGTCTCCCTCAAGCGGTTCAGCTCTATCTGCAAGGGACAAAGCTCTAATACCAATTATTGAACAGTCTGAATAACTAAGAGGGGGGGTGAATCAATTATCTTAAAACAATTTTCTTTCTTTATTAATCTGGAGCAAACTTATACCAATTAGAAAATAATCAAACAGATAAGAACATGAATGCACATAACTACACCAAGAACAATGAACACCAAAATTTACGTGAAAACCCAAGAAGGGAAAAACCATGAAGAATGATAATTCTCAATTATAAAGCATCGGTTAAGGTGAATTTTATAAAGGCTCACTACCAAGTTGCTCGCTACAGGGTAGCTCACTGTTGGTGGGCTCATTGCCCAAATATAAAACAATAGATTATAAAATATTCTCACTAACAAAATTGAACTGATGAAGTTGCATCTACATATACATGAATTCAATTCTAGTTAAGAGCACAATTTTTGTTTGTAATAGATCCAACTAAGAATCTTCTACACACCTTCCTTCCACAACCTTCACACAACTTTCTACCAAAACAAATTACTCCTTCCTTCACACTCTTCTATCTATCTACACGCATCATACTACTTATGTGCATCTATGTCTTCAATCAAAAATATGTTCTCTATATATATGCATGTATACTTGTAGAAAAGAATTAAGTCGGCCATATAATATCTTCATAGTCTTCTAAGTCATCCAACCACCATTTGAATTTAGATCACCACAAAGCATGTCGACATAAAGAGAAATCTTGAAATATTCAATAAGACCTTGCACACTAACACTGGACCTAAAAGATAGGTCACACATAAAGATCTTCTTACCACATTACCAGGGGACCAAAAATAGGCATACATAAGATGGCATAATCACCAAAAGATGTCACATTTGAATTTCATGAAATATATTATGGAGCCAATGAGAATGCCACAACCAAGACCAAATCTTGATTATCATTAATTTCAGTATCAACCAGAGAAACACAATTTGACATACAAGAACTTGTAACATGCTACATGAAGTTCCAGATAGCAAGGTTACCTACAGTAAGCTTTGAGTACAACAACCATCATCAAAGGATTAGTCTTCATTATATTGCATCAACTGAATTCAACAAGTGTCCCAAAAAGGAATATGGCCATATCTGGATCAAGGATAATCTCCACACAACGCAACATCATAGCATATGATAGGAAGGATCAAGTATGTACATCATCTGGAGCACAACCTTCTGGATCCAAGGTTTTGACATCAATGACAACAATGCTAAATCATCTCAATAGGTTTAATATAGGGAAATGATATCCATGAATATACATAAAACACCCTTCAAGAGTGAAGTATTTCATAATAACCAAACTTACATTATGATAGGGAGTCGGATTTTTTTATCTTGAGTACCCATTTTGGAATATTTTGGGTTTCTCCTTGGCCTCGAAGAGCTTGTCAATGAAAGCTTGATATTTTCCATTACTCTTCTTGATAATTTTTTCCTTCATATTTAAGACCTGTGGCTTGAGCAATCATCTTAGCTATCACAGTAAAGTGTAACCCTCAAAGATGGACAAAATGCCTTCACTCCAGAAATTTGAAAACTTATTGCTTAGAGCTTCATTGTATCCCTAAATAGATTCAAAAAAGGGAGTGAATCTCACCATATCAAATAGACCTCGAAATTCTTCATTTTTCTTTAGGGTATCACAGTTCCTTGGCTTTTTCTGCTTCCAAGGGTCCGCCATAGAATCTTTACTGGTCAAACAATCCCTTCTAAGAAAAAGATAGTCTTCCCCAAAGCCCTTTTCTTTAGAAAGGTAAATCACCAGCAAGGAACACTCTACAAAATTCAGGCTAAAATTGGCATCTTTCATTTGGGAAGGCTTTTGTTTAAAATCACCAGCAATTATGAGAAAAAGTAGAGGTTTGGAAGCATCTCAAAAATAGATGTCATGCGTCACTAATGCCCATGATGGAAATAATTAAATCCTAGGCATTAAAAGGGATTTTTATTAGGTAGGCAGTCTGCATGAATCCACAAGATAAAATAGCTAGGCCAATGTCATTTCAAAGGGCTGCCAAAATATTATTCACATGAGACTTAGCAAAGATAATAATATTCTCTATCATCCTAGAATGCCACCATTTAACATCTGCCCATGATATCTTATTAATATTTCCTTTCATAATAATATTGATCTTCGTCTCTAAATAATTAGAGATGCTAGTATAATCATTAAGGTACATTTTTACCATACTCACAATAGACCCCCAGATAATCATGAGCCGATAAAAAATTATCCCTTTATAATTGTCTTGGTTATGCATCTTGTTATCCATCATTATAATAGAATTAACAAAATAATATTCACCTTCCATCCTTCAACAAAGGATTATAAATTGATTCATATTTCTCCTTATTAACAATATCTTTTATATGACTTGGTATTAAAGGATACTCCCTATAGGTCCAATTATTGTGCTTAAGACCTTCATTAGCTGGACAACATTTGCAACAAAATTTCCTTCTTTGTACAAGTGACAAATTTTTTAGTGTTGAAATTTTTTAAGGATTCTTTTGTAGTCATCCATAACATCCCTCAACTCCCAGGGCACAACCCTATCCTCCTTCAGATTGTCTATTATTAGTTTGGAATCACCTTCAATAATGAACTTAGTGTATCCTTTCTCCTTCAGTTGATTTAAAGTAGCCCAAACAACCTTTGCCTCAACGACAAATTGTTAGAAACAATACCTAAGATTTTACCATAGCCTTCTATAAATTTCCCTTGGTGATTTATTATGACTCCCACAACTCCAAATAAGCTTGAGTTACCCTTAGAGCAGCCATCAAAGTTACATTTGATTTTGTCCACCACGGGAGGAGACTAGATAGTGTTTTTTTTGGTTAGGTTTTTTATCCAATTGAAGTTTGTAAGGTCCTATTTTAGCCCCCAAATTTACTTTATTATGATTTCTTTAGAAGAGTGCATATGCTTCTTGGTAGAAGCATATATCCTAGAGAATTTATGTTCTCTTCAATCTGATTTCTTATAGCCATACAAAGATCTTTGTTGTTTCTATCAAATTCCCTAAAGATTATATTATTTTGCTCCTTCCATAAGCCTGAGACTATAAAAGGAGGAGCTTGTCTCCAAAGGTCAAAAATTATATTATGGGAGTAAGGGAAAACATTCCAACTATCCAAATTTAATTTTAATGAGGAAGGAAAGACCCATTCAGTCATAAGGATAGAGAGAAAGAATGACCACACCTCTCTTGAGTAGGAGCAGTGAAATAATAGATGCATTATTGATTCCTCATCTTTATTGCAAAGATAGCATTTGTTAACAAATTGGAACCCTCATTTATTTAAGTTATCAGTGGTAAGAATCTCACCATGGGAAACCGCCCACCAAAAGCAATTCACCATTGGTATCAAGTTTTTTATCTAGACCAAGTTCCTATGGAATTCATCCTTAGTGATCAAAGTTTTCTCCATAGATCTTCATAAACTAGCTTCACTGAAAGGCTTCTAGGAGAGTTTTTAGTCCCAATCCATTCATCTTTTCTATCTTTTGAAAAAAAATCAGCCTCACGAACCTTATGAATTAAGATGTGCTAAACAACATCCCAGTTTTGTTGTCTCCCTCCCCTAAGGTTTGCTCCAATTAACTAATTTTTCAAATTTATCCATTGAGGCTTCAATCCATCCTAGTTGATATACGCGACAACCTGCTCACCAATATTTCTTATAAGCTTGTGTTTGATTTGGAGAATATTATTGTTGGAGGATAAGGAGGTTTCATTAATCCAAACATCATTCCAAAATTGAGTATCTTTACCATTTCCTATTCTCTTTTTAACTCCCATTTTTAGCACTCCTCTTATTTTAAGAACATTATTCCAAAAAATAGAACCATAAGGAAGCTCCTTTGCACTAAGAAAATAGCCCTATTCCCTGTTTCTCAGATATTTATCTCTTAGGATTTTAACCCAATCTTTAGCACCTTCCAAAAGGTACCAACCCATTTTAGCAATGAGAGATTTTTTAAAAAGCTTCAACCTTCTGATACCTATACCACCATCCCTTTTTAGAGAACAAGCCTTTTCCCAACCTACTAAGGCCATCTTGTTTCTCTCCTTAGTGCCAGACCACAAGAATCTCCTTTGGATCTATTCAATTTTATTTGCTATGAAAATAGGGATTCCAACACAGAGTTCATTCCATCATCTATCCACAAGAGCTTTAAAGTCAGGGTTGTGAGTCCTAATTTTATATCTAAAGGGGAATTGTCCCTTGGAAAAATTATCCTCCCAACAAAGAAAAAGAGCATTGTGGTTCAAGCTTGATCTATGAATAGAAGATAAGGTAAGGGCCGAAAGCATGTTCCAATTTGATGAAATAAGAAAACAGACAAGTTTGACTTGGATAAGGTGGTTTCTTTGATGCCTATTAGACCAAGTAAACAAATTGCCAATCAAGGTAACATCAATGATTCCCATGAAGTTAAGAAACCTAGCTAGATCTACAATGCTATCAAAAAAATCCTCCAAGCCACATTTTTTTCTGAAGGGAATAGCAGGGAGTTAAAGTCCCCTCCAAGCATCCAATGGTCCTCTTTGTTACTACTAATTTGGTTTTCTAAAAAATCTCAAAGTTCAAGTCTGTCAAAACAAGAATTTGGGCCATAAATATTTATCAAATTCCATTTCTCTGAGGTTATAAGATCTTCAAAAGATACCATCATGTAGTTCTTACTAGAAAATCCCATAGCACCCTTTAATCTAGCAAGGTTCCAACAAGTAGTTATACCCCCTGAAGCTCCATTAGCATCACTAACAACATAACTAGCACTGGGCCAAAAATGCTTAACAACTTTGTCAAAAGTATCTTTTTTCATTTTAGTTTCTTAGATCAATAAGATATCAAGTTTAACATTAACCAAAAAAATCTTAACCAAATTTTTATAAGGACTATTTAGGGCCCTAATATGCCAAGAGATCATCTTCATGAGTAAAATAGAAGGAAAAAATAGCACCACCTTGATGTTTCAAAATGAGGAAGACCTCTTTCCCTTGCTTCTTTTTGGACTTAGTTCTTGAAAGTGAGTCTAGATTCTTTTTCTTACCTGAGGCAACATCTCTGATAGTATCTTTATTTTTCGAAACCTTCTGAGATGGCCTTCCCACTTTGTTCCCTCCCCCCACATCAGGTTTCTTCTTTCTAGATTTGGAATTAATTTGTGTCCAATCTTCATCAGTTGCACCATCAATAGGAGAGGAAGAAAAGCCCAACTAAGCCATAGTGTCCCTAATTTTTTTATTTTGGTTTGAAGGCGACTATTGATTTTCCTCATTTAACTATTTCTCATGAGGAGAATTGAGAGGGGGAGAAACCATTCCCATTCCTTTTTGAGAATCGATCTCACCCTCCTCAAGAAATTCTGATTTTTCTTCAAGTTGATTGATAGTTTTTCTTTCTAAAACTAACAAATATTTCAACTAATTATCCGCCATGAGTTTGGAATCTAAGCACTTCTCTCTCTCTTGCTTTTCCTCCCCCTTCTCCTTTTGAAGCTACTCTTCAGAACTTTATTTTAGATCATAGGAGGATTCAACAATTTCTCCCTTCCTAGTAGGAGACTTAGATGACACAACCATATCTTCCTTTAGGGGAAAAGTATATTTATCCCTAAAGGAGTAGTCGTATCTTCCTTTCCATCATTAACTTCCTTATTCTCCACTATAGAAGTACCCGAAACTAACTATTTTGCCTCCATAGGAAGTACCTTGTGAGGGATAGTATTCAAAAGGTTTTGATGGACATTTCCAATCATAGCCATATTGTTGATTTGAGGAGGGGAGTTAAGCTTCAAGCCCACCTACCCACTATTAGAATCTTGGATCCTCATATTGCAAGTATCCTAGAAATGGCCAAATTTCTTGCGAATTTGGTAGTAAGCTTTAGCGTTTTTATATTTCAAAGGTTGAATCCATTTACCAAACTTTGATTTCAAGGCCATAAAGGTAGGGAGGATAGTATTAACTGCCACATTAACACATATTCTTGCAAAAACCAATCTATTCTTGAGTTGAGTTACCTTGTCTACTGCCAAAAGACTACCAAAGAAATCAACAATCCCCTTAAAAATTCCATTATTCAAGAATTCCAAAGGAAGGCCTAGGAGGCGAACCTAGGTGGGGGCAACCATTCCAAAACCAATAGGTGGATCAAAACTAGGCTTCCATTTGCAAAGAGACATAATTTTTTTAAACCAATATCAGAATCCCAAGGCCCACTCGTAAGTACCTTAATAAGATCTTCATACAAGATAAAGCTAAAGAGGAATAGGCCTTTAGCCATAGCACTAATGGCAACACTACCTTTAATATTTCAAATTGAGTCAGCCCATTTTCTTACCTGGTCAATTGATGAAATAAAATCTCAATCTCACAAGAGGGGATACTCTCTAAATCCCACTATCAAATCCTCTCTCAAAAACCATTCAACAAATTATAGTAGATATTTTAATGCAAAACAATAACTATGAAGCAATTTCCATTAATTCAAACTTGCGCAAATGACTTACAAACATCCATATATCTGATTATATCAGATATTATAGTCAATAGGATTGATATGCGACAGTAAAAAAAATTATAATCATATTTTAAATATGAAACTACTGAGCAAATATAGTTACAATTTCTCTCCCTTCATTGCAAACTTCAAACAACAAAAATCTGCACTTGCAATCTTCAATCTGTGGATGAATCCACCTTCAACCATGGAATTAATCTTTCATTTTCTATCTCAATACTCTCTTAGACCTGAAAAATCATGGATTCTACCTGCTCGCTTCAAAAATCCATGCTTGGGAAGCACCAGCTTCAATTTGGCAGCAACAACCCCCAAAAATGACCAAAATAAAGCATATAAATTAACTCCTTCACACCTTTCCTGTAATTCCTAATTTTCTATGCTTGGAAACTAACAATATTATTTCAAAAATGAATTTAAAATCATTAAATTTTGAAAAGGCGTCTTTTTGTAACCTCCATCGATGATTGGCCAAGAAAAAGCAGCCACTTCCTCACAAATAGGAGCCCTAGAATAGAAAAAGCCAAACCACTTGCTCTTGGGCATCCAAATTCTTCATGCAAAAGTTTAGTAACAATAAATTAGTTGTCATAACTTGTAACTCCCCAAATCCCACGCCCAAGAAGGCATATTTGAATATTTTTCCTTGAAAATGCCACAAAAATGAGTCCAAAACATCATAAAACTATAACATAACAACTTGGCCAAATATTTATCAAATATTTTAGGCCTTATTACAAAAATTTATTCACCTACAATATGAAAAGACCAAACTAAAGCAAAAATTAAAATTAAATATTGTTTGGTTGATGCAAGATTGCTAATCAACCATGGATGCTCCTGCATCATCAGTATTCAAATGGTATGCCAAGAAATTTCCCACCAAAGATAGATTCAAATCCTCGATGGCTTCATTCATTAGCTCGTCAAGCACTTCCACTTCTAAACCATCTATTGAGCAAGAGGCAAACTCCATACTCTGATTTTCCATAACTATTGGACTTTTTCCAACTAATTTATCCACAAATGAAATAGAATCATCTTCAGAGAAGGAATCCAGGTCGTAGGAAGGAGACATCGGGGACTTGCCAAGAGGATGGGTCATAACCCCCGCAGATGAAGAGGCTACAAACCCTGATGTTGTACCAAATCGAGGAACAATATTTTTGGATGGGGGGGCCCAAGCCAGACCGACTCATCTATCAAACCCTAAGAGCACAAAGAATTTTTTGAATTGCAGAATGCACACACTTAGTAGTAAGACCGTGGGAAGTGCTTCAAAAAGGTAGTTAGGAAGTGGTTACTAGGTAGTTACCAACATAAATAAGTGTTGTTAACATACATTTTCCATTACTTTGGATTTAGTGGGAGAGAATTGTGAGCCCTCTCTTCAAATTGTTCCATAATTATTCAAAGTACTAATGGCATTGTCATCCCTTTAGTTCACTCGAGGATCATCATTTAAAATAGAAGAAAGTGGATCTTACACAAAAGTTAGCAATTTAATTATTGTTTCATCATCAATACTCAATATGGCCACCACTATTACATCATTGATTGACACTTTGGTGAAGAGGGACAATTCATCAAAGCTAACTAGCATATCCTCATGCATAAGCTTTGTTCCTTGTATAGTCCCAAAATATATTTTGTACTACACAAGTATTATTAAGGAGCTCTAGTTTATTATTCTTATATTAAATGTATAGTTTGATGAGGGTTCACAAAGTGTGATCCAAAAAATTAATATTATCAACATAAACAACTAAAATATCTATTAGAAACCTATTGCCTTCCCCTAAGATACACATTTGATGAAACATTTAATTTATGTGAAGTAATTAAAAATCGTCAAACTAAATAGATGTTTTTTTTTTTTTTAATTAGAAGATTTGAAAAATCTTGCAATCTTTTTCTAGTAGTCATGACATTAGATGTATAATCGTTTAAAAAATGAGACGTAACCCTAACATCATCAACACTAAATCTTTACATTCGACAAAACTTGACTCTCAATAAGCTTTTTTGTAAGTCATTCAATTTTACCAATAAACAAGTACCTCTTTAACAAATAAATATTTTAATCTTGCACTATTTAAAAACCTAAAAATTTACTGTGCTGTTGTCACTCTCGCTGGATGAGGTTAAAATTGATGGTTGTACAGCAGTGTTTCGGCCTTCAATTCTAACATATAAATGCTATCGTTCAACTACAACCATCGTACTACATATAAGACAGGACTTCATATAAATGCCTATGATAGTTGCTTCACATCTGACAAGAACAATGCCTGAAAAGCGAGTTTGGCATCAAAATCTCACTCGGCTGTTCACACCAGATTCTTTAATAAACAAATTCCAGATTGTACATAAAGCCATATTTTTTTAATAAACGCTGGAGCCACATGGATTGGTTCACCCAATTGCTACATTGTACTTCAACAATAAGAAAATCTGTCTCTCAACATGCGCCTATCCACTCGCTTGCAAATCAAAGGACCCACAGAAAAAAATTGATTTTTCTGGGCCTTTCTGTAGTTGAGGAAAAAAACAGAAATGCTCAAACAAACAGCCACCGACAAGAGCAATAAATAAACAAGTATTGTTGTATTAGAAAAAATGGCTGACATATCTCAGGCACAAAGATAAACTTGCAATATAAAAGCAGTAGTTAAATTTATAGCAGCAGAATAAACTTGTTTATATGTTTGTATGGTGTTGGAGTGACTTTACTGTATATAAGTTTCATATAGATCTCTAAGAGAACCTAGAATAGTTAGTGAAATACTGTAGAGAAAAGTTTTTTTTTTTAAATGTCACATATTAGAATATTTCCTGTGAGCACGGTAGCTTAGCAGGGGCATAGAGTTTACGAGCACACAAGCCCAACAAAAAGAAATGTCACATATTAGAATATTCCCTGCAAGCATGGTAGTCTAGCAGGGGCACAGACCCATGAGCACACCAGCCTAACAAGGGAATGGGCCTCAGGCATGAAAGTCGTCTGCAGCTTTAATTCTGCGGGTCAAGTCTGCAAGCACATTGGATCAGCGAAAGCATAGTGCTTGCAATCACAATAGTTCAGTGGAGACTTGAACCCTAGTGACCACAACAACATCGCCACTTAACCATCACACTATGGGATGAACCCCGAGGGAACATAATTTATTATATAAACATTATTTCTAACATTCTTCATAATGTTTATTTAGATAAGATGATCATAATATTTATTGTATCATTTGTTGTATATGTTTTTTCTTGAAATGTAACATATTTTGAAATCTAGAAAATTTCATTGTAGACAATGTTTGGTAAATATGTTAGCAATGTTGGAAGTGGAACGACACTGCTCGAGGGGGGGAGGCGGGGGAGGGGGAGTGAATTAGGGTTGTAAAATTTTCTTACAAGACAAACCAAAACATCACCTTATGAAGTATCCTATGACATACGAAGCTGTCTGAAAAATATACAGATCTTGACCGGCAAAAATATGACAAACTTAAATGGATAATATCATCAGACTATAACATAACATTATTGTTCATACAAGATAGGTGAACAAGCAAACAAAACAAATGCTTTCATTTTTCAGGAGTAAACAGATTTATAATTCCACCATGAAGAATAGTTGAACAAATAACATTGGAAGACAATAAATTGAGCAAGGATACATATCAGAGCGTTGATAACCTAAAACATTTTCAGTATATAAAAATAGAAGAACCGATTGAGCAAAAGACATAACAGAGATGCACAAAGATATCGAGTGGAAAACCCTCCAAGGGTAGAAAACCCACTCCAAATTGCCTTGCAGGCTTTATCTCAAAAAATGGATTACAATTTTCTAAGCATCAACTTAGTCCTTGATACAATCTAAAGCACCAACTTCAATAGGGGTATCAAAACCTTTTTCCAATATCTCTTACATGTAGTTTTCTTATGCAAAGTAAGGACCTTATAACTACATTGTATGTGCAATCTTAAAATCTCCACTATATAAAACAAATCATGCAATGATAACAAATACAGTGTATGAACTCAACTCATTTTTCACAAAAATTTAAACCAAACTACATCTCTGTTTTAGAAACCAAAGTCAGCAAATGTGCATTTTCATTTTTCTAAAAACCTTTTCAACAGAACACCTCTCTCCTTTTCGTTTCAAGAGTATATCTCTCTCTTTTAGAACTCATTTTTTTATATATGTCTTACTATCATGTTTGGAGATAAAAAACAATTATACCATTAAAAAAAAACTCATATCAATTAACCATGGTTTGTAACAGAAAAACGAAACTCTCCAAGAATTTTGATTACCCAGGTAGGGTTTACAATAATTTCCTGTGTGCTTTTTAAAAGCAATGCCATTTCAGATTAAATAAGAATGATATAAAAAATTAGAACCCTAGAGTGTTAAACTCGGGTTAATCCCAAAAATAGATCTTTTACCAGATAACAAATTGCATTTAACTTTCGTTTTAAACTACCATAACTGTAGCCAGAAAATCTTCTCATTTATAAACGACTTTGATCAGATAAATTAGGAGAAGAAACTGAAATAAAACATCACTGTTTTACCTGGTTCATGGTGAAAGGAACGAAACCAACTAACCACGAAAATCCTTTGTGCCATAACTGTCCACAAAAGAGTAGAACTTCAACCAAGCTGAAACTATAGACCAATATACCTGTTCTATGCATAAACAACCAACATTCCACGTTGGTAAACATTTGCAAACTTCCAAGAGCGGCGGCTGAGAATAGGGTTTGATTGAGCAAACAAAACAACACTGTCGTTTCCTTGTTACCACAAGTAAAAACAATGATATTTGAAATCCGCTGCAGTTTAGGTCAACCAAAAATAGCATCATTAACAAATACTAATAATGCCTTCAAATCCATGGATAATACTAAGAATTTTGACACCATAATGAGGCAATTGAATATTCCAAGGAATATTTCACTGCTACCAACTCACAAACCACGTCAAGTCAACATAAACATGTGGCAATCATATAAAGAATATAAAGTACCCGCTTCCACAAAGTTGACCACCGAAAAGAATAGGAACAGTTTGAAAAGAAAAGACGATGCTCATACAATGCCAAGCAATTCAAACAAGCACCTGATCTGAAGCATGAAACACTGAAGCATAGGACATCAAGGACAATTGAACGCAACAAACTCCCCCTTTGTCCTTGATGGCAAAACAAACAAATCAAAGTATCAAAGTCAAAGCTCAAAGCCCCGAGCCATCATAAACACCATCAGAAACAAAGGAGCAATCTGAAACTATAGTGAGCCATGAGCCATAAACCAGAATAATTTGAAACCATAGTGAGCCATGAGCCATGAGCCATAAACCCCAGAACAACTTCTCCCCCTTTTTGTCACAAGGACAAAGGGTAAAAACACACAAAATGAAACAGCTACAAATATAACATGAAGCAGCAAAGCCATGGGAAGCAACAAGAGGCTTCTTAGAGAGCTGAAAAGTTGCCCCTCAACAAAGGATGGATCTTAAGAGAGCAATGATTGAGACACAACTCCCAACCGAGAACGAATCCCTTCAAAGACTTATTTAGCCAAAGACTTTGTAAAAATATTTGCCACTTGTGCTTGTGTGGAAACATACTGCATTGTTATCTCATTATCCAAAACCTTTTCCCTCATAAAATGAAATTTAATGGCAATATGTTTAGTTCTTGAGTGCATAATAGGATTTTTAGACAAGTTAATTGCACTTGTATTATCACAAAAAATAGAAATTGGTTTAGCAACCTCAATACCCATGTCTGATAATGTCTGTGTCATCCAAAAAAGTTGAGTACAGCACGAAGTAGCTACAATATATTCAGCTTCGACAGTTGATAAAGAAACTGAATCTTGTTTTTTACTATGCCAAGCAACAAGACAATCACCAAGATAAAATGTTGCACCACTAGTGTTTTTCCTGTCATCTAAAAAACTAGCCTAATCAGCATCAGTAAATGCTGTCAAAGTAAAGTCATTATTTCGTGGATACCATAAACCAAAATCAAGAGTACCCTGGATATACTTGAATATCCTTCTCACAACCATGAGATGAGATTGTTTTGGTGCAGATTGAAATCTAGACACCATACATACAGCATGTGTTAAGTCCAGTCTGGAAGCAGTTAAGTATAGTAAACTACCAATCATTGACCGATACTCTATTTGATCAACATCGGGAGAATCATCAGTTTTAGACAACTTACAACCAATTACCATAGGTTTTCTTACAGGATGACAATCATCCATTTGAAAATTTATTAACATCCCTTTGGCATATTTTGTTTGTGACAGAAATATTCCTTGTTCAAGCTATAAAACTCGGAGACCAAGAAAAAATGTTAGTTCACCTAACATTGACATTTCAAATTCAGCTTCCATAATCTTTGAAAACATTTTTGACAAAGCATCATTATTGCAGCCAAAGATTATATCATCTACATAGACCTCAACAATCTACTAAAATCATCACCTTCAACTCTAACATAAAGATTACTATCAACACCACCTCTTTTGAATCTATTTGTTGTTAAATGTGCATCCAACCTAGAATACCAAGCTCTAGGAGCTTGTTTAAGACCATACAGAGACTTTTTTATTCTGTAAACATGATCAGTTTTGTCTTTTGCAACAAATCCTTCTAGTTGTTCCATATACACTTCTTCATCAAGATAACCATTCAAGAATGCGATTTTTACATCCATTTGATAAACCTTAAAATTCTTGAAACAAGAGTATGCTAAGAATATTCTAATAGATTCAATTTGAGCAACAAAAGCATAAGTTTCACCAAAGTCTATACCTTCCTGTTGTGCATATTCTTTGCACACAAAACGTGCTTTGTTCCTTATTACTATTCCACACTCATCCAACTTGTTATGAAACACCCATTTGCCACCAATAACATTCTTATCATCAAGTCTTGGGACAAGCTCCCAAGTCTTATTCTTCTCAATTTAACTGATCTCTTCATGCATAGCTTTCAACCAACAATTATCATTTAAAGCATCAGATACAACTTTAGGCTCAAAATCAGTTATCAAACAGAAATGTTCAGCAATCTGTGCTTTCATATCAAATTTTGCTCTTCTTCTTGTTAAAATCCCAGCATTACCGTCCCCAATGATTAGATCTTGAGGATGATTTTTAAATACAATCATGTAAGGTGGCTTTGGAGGTGTTACTACCTCAGAGTTTGAAACATCCTCCCGTGGAACATTATCTGTTTCATCAGATTTAGGAGTAATGTCAAGACCTAACATAGGTTCCTCATCACCATCCTGCACAAGATCATCATCAAGAAGCAATTTTTCATCAAATTTGACACTAACAAATTCAACAATTCTATTCAGCCTTTTATTGTAGCACCTGTAAGCTTTACTATGAGTAGAATATCCTAGAAATATACCTTCATCCGATCTAGACTGAGATCTACCTAAGTTTTCAGCATCACGTTTGATAAAACACTTACAACCAAAAATTATGAAGTATTTAATTGAAGTTGATTTACCATGCCAAAGTTAAAGAGTGAAATTAGATTTCACTCTAATTTGTACCCTGTTTAGAGTATAAACAATTGTATGAACAACTTTTTTCCAGTATTTTTCTGGTAGTTTTGCTTCATCTAACATTGTCCTTGCCATCTCTTTTACTGTTTTGTTTTTCCTCTCAACAACTCCATTTTGTTGAGGTGTTCTTGCAACAGCATATTGACGTTTTATGCCATGTTTCTCACAATAATCTATAAATTCTTGAGAAGTAAACTCACCTCCCTTGTCTGACCTTAAGCATTTAAGCTTTGTGTCAGCTTCTTTCTCAACCATCTTTCGAAAAAAATTAAATATGTCAAAAGCTTCTGACTTATTTTTGAGAAATGTTACCCAAACCATTCTTGTATAGTCATCTACAAACAACATGAAATATTGTTCACCATTTATAGATCTTGTTCTAGTGGGACCACACAAATCAGTGTGTACAAGCTGCAAAGGTTTAGTTGACACATGTTCTTTGGATTTAAAACTAACCTTTGTTTGTTTACCTCTTAAGCATTCCTTACAAACAACATTTTCAGGTTTGTGTAGAATAGGCAATCCTCTAACATTCTAGTTTTTGCTGATCCTAACCAGATTATCAAAGCTAACATGTCCTAACCATTTATGCCACAACTAGTTTTCTTCAACTTGACCCATAAGACATATTCCTTCACTACATTCATGATTGGAAGAGTCAAGAAGATTATAAACATTACCTTGTTTCTATAATCCAGTTGCAATTGTTTTTCTTGATTTGTTCTTTATAGCACAACCTTGTGAGTGGAATATAACATTATAACCATTGTCACAAATCTGACTAACACTTAAAAGATTGTGTTTAAGACCATCAACGTAATACACATCATAGATAGGAGTATCATCATTTAAAAGCAAAGAGCCTTTACCTTTAATCTCAATTCATGTATTATCACCAAATTTCACAAAACCTCCTGAATAATCTTCAAGCTTGATAAACATGTTTCTATCACCTATCATGTGATTGGAACAGCCACTGTCCAAAACCCATAATGGCTTCTTTTTGGAAAGAAGAGCGGTTTCGACAAGCATTGATTGTTCTATGTTTTGAACAAATTTGGGTCTCCAAACTTTTCCAAAGATATGTTTACCTTGTTTGCATTGCTTGGATGTGTGACCAATAGAATTGCAAGTGAAACACCTAATAGTATTAGGAAAGCCAAAGAATTGTTTGTGACCAAATCTAGTTGTTCTAGACATCATTATTCTACAATTGCTTACTTTGTGTCCAAACTTATTACAAAAGAAACAATAACCATGAAAGAAAGCATTAAACCTTAAATTGGTTCGTTGATGCTCAAATGGTTGCTTCTTCTAAGCTGCCTTAAAGTTCTGATTTAAAGGTTTCAAACATTCACCAGTATTGAATCCAATACCAGTTATATCTTTATGTTGTTTTTGTTTTCCAAGTATCTCATTCAAGTGAATACTACTCTCATAGCCTTCAACTTGTTTTTTAAGATTTACAATCTGTTGTTCAAGAGTTTGAATCTCTTTATCTTTATCAATAAGAACTGATTGGAGAGTATCCACCATTCTTTTAGAATCACCAAGTTCAATTTGTAAACCGGTGACCAAACTATCTGGACTATGTTCTCTATCTGGATTATGTTCTTGAAAAACAATATGTTTCTTTAATCTTTTTATTTCTTGAAGAGCACAAAGTAATTCAATTTCACAGTTTTCTACCTCAAACTATTTTTCAGATTCTTTGTTTAGTGTTTCCTCTTACTCTTTGTTTCAGATCTTTTGAGGTTCTACTTTAGCCATAAATAAAGTCAAGTCTTCATCATCTAGTGAGCCATCGGACTCAAAATCTGAATCTTCTTTTGAAAAAAGACTTTTTTTCAGTTGAAAGTTAAACTTCTTTTTAGGATAGTAAGTCTTTTTCCTAAGCTGTCTTTCTGTTTTTTCATCTTCATAAGACTGATCAACATAAGGACATTTCGCAACAAAATGTCCAGGTTTTCCACAAGTAAAACATTTAAAAGGCATCTTACCCTTATACTTCTTTTTCAATTTCTTAACAAGAAGAGCTTCTTTGGAATCTGACAAATCATAATCACTATCATCTGATAAAGTTTTATTTTCTGCCTTAAAGGCAATTTCTTTTCCAGTGGAAGTATTTTTATTAATTCGTATTTCATAGGCAATTAAAGTACCTTGTCAACTATCTAAGGTGAGCTAGTCAAAGTGTTTCTTTTCTTCAAGAGTAGCAATTTTAGCTTCAAATTTATTTGGTAAATTTCTGATAACCTTAGTGACAACATCAAACTCCTTTACCTCTTCTCCTAACCCTTTCATGGCATTGACAATTTCATCAACTCATAAGAAATAATCAGCTACCTTTTCATCATCCTTCATTTATATTTCTTCAAACTGATGTTTAGAGTGAGGATTTTTTACTGTTTAACTTTTTTGTTTCCTTGATAGATGGTTTGTAGTTTAATCCAAATTTCCCTAGCAGAACTGCAATGCATAACCTTAATAAAAACATCTTTATTCAATGCACACAGTAGAGCATGTTTTTCTCTAGCATTGGTTTCATATTTTTTATTTTCATCAACAAATGTGGGCAGTGTAATTTGTACAGTGTACCCAGTTAACACTATACTCCATACATCAAGATCGATAGAAGTCAGATATGTTTCCATTCTAATCTTCCAAAAAACATAATCCGTTCCATCAAACAATGGAGCTCTTGTCATAGATATGCCTTCATGAGCTTGAGACATTTTAAACAAACTTCCAAAACTAGAAACAATCCTAGGTTGGGAAACCTGACAAAGGACCCTACGCTCTGATACCACTTGTTGGAAGTGGAACAACACTGAGAGGGGGGGGGGTGAATCAGGGTTGTAAAATTTTCTTACAAGACAAACCAAAACATCACCTTATGAAGTATCCTATGACATACGAAGCTGTTTGAAAAACATACAGATCTTGACCAGCAAAAACATGACAAACTTAAATGGATAATATCATCATATTATAACATAACATTATTGTTCATACAAGATAGGTGAAAAAGCAGACAAAACAAATGCTTTCATTTTTCAGGAGTAAACAAATTTATAACTCCACCATGAAGAATAGTTGAACAAATAACACTGGAAGACAATAAATTGAGCAAGGATACATATCAAAGCGTTGATAACCTAAAACATTTTCAGTATATAAAAATAGAAGAATAAATTCGGAAAAAGACATAACAGAGATGCACAAAGATGCCAAGTGGAAAACCCTCCAGGGGTAGAAAAACCACTCCAAATTGCCTTGCAGGCTTTATCTCAAACAATGGATTACTACAATATTCTAAGCACCAACTCAGTCCTTGATATAATCTAAAGCACCAACTTCAATAGGGGTATCAAAACCTTTTTCCAATATCTCTTACATCTAGTTTTCTTATGCAAAGTAAGGACCTTATAACTGCACTGTATGTGCAATCTTAAAATCTCCACTGTACAAAACAAACCATGCAATGATAACAAATACAGTGTATGAACTCAACTCATTATTCACAAAAATTTAAACCAAACTGCATCTCTGTTTTAGAAACTAGAGTCAACAAATATGCATTTTCATTTTTCTAAAAACCTTTTCAACAGAATGCCTCTCTCCTTTTCGTTTCAAGAGTATATCTCTCTTTTACAACTCATTTTTTATATATGTCTTATTGTCATGTTTGGAGATAAAAAATAGTTATACCATTCAAAAAAAAACCTGTATCAATTAACCAGGGTTTGTAACAGAAAAATGAAACTCTCCAAGAATTTTGATTACCCAGGCAAGGTTTACAATAATTTCCTGTGTGCTTTTTAAAAGCAATGCCATTTCAGATTAAATAAGAATGATATAAAAAATTAGAACCCTGGAGTGTTAAACTCGGGTTAATCCCAAAAATAGATCTTTTACCAGATAACAAATTGCATTTAACTTTCGTTTTAAACTACCATAATTGTAGCTAGAAAATCTTCTCATTTATAAACGACTTTGATCAGATAAATTAGGAGAAGAAACTGAAATAAAACATCACTGTTTTACCTGGTTCACGGTGAAAGGAACGGAACGTCCAACTAACCATGAAAAGCCTTTGTGCCATAACTGTCCACAAAAGAGTAGAACTTCAACCAAGCTGAATCTATAGACCAGTATACCTATTATGTACATAAACAACCGACATTCCATGTTGGTAAACATTTGCAAACTTCCAAGAGCTGCGGTTGAGAATAAGGTTTGGTTGAGCAAAAAAAACAACACTGTCGTTTCCTTGTTACCACAAGTAAAAACAATGATATTTGAAATTTGATGTAGTTTAGGTCAACCAAAAACAACATCATTAACAAATACTAATAATACCTTCAAATCCGTGGATAATACTAAGAATTCTGACACCATAATGAGGCAATCGAATATGCCAAGGAATATTTCACTGCTGCCAGCTCACAAACCACGTCAAGTCAACATAAACATGTGGTAATCATATAAAGAATATAAAGTACCCGCTTCCACAAAGTTGACCACCGAAAATAATAGGAACAGTTTGAAAAGAAATGACAATGCTCATACAATGCCAAGCAATTCAAAAAAGCACCTGATCTGAAGCATGAAACACTGAAGCACAGGACATCAAGGACAATTGAACGCAACAAGCAATTGGGTATTTTGCTCCATAGAATTTTAGTTCTACCACTTTTCTCTTCAATCAAGTCATGAATAAAGTGATGATATACTTCAATATGCTTGGATCTAGCATGATACATAGTTTTTTGTTAGCTTGATAGTGTTAAATGAATGTTTTAAAAATTATAGTAGTTGGACAATCTTTTGGTTGATTTATTTTTTAAATCAATCTTCAAAGCCATAATGCTTCGTGAGATGCATTTGAAGAATGAATGTATTCAACTTTCATGGATGATAGTGACATTGTTGATTGCTTCTTACTACTCCAAGAAATTGGTTCTAAACCAAGGTTCATGAAATATATAACCTAAAGTTGGTTTTATATCATCATTAATTACATAGTAAGAATCTATATACCCTAGTAGAATAGTATCATCTATTTTCATATTCACAATCCCAAGTTGATATGTAGCTATTATGTACTTTAATATTCTTATAACTACTTTCCAAATGTACCTAGACACAATGTCAACTACGTGTGCAATGTCTAGTCTAGTTATAGTGAGGTACTAGAGATTTCTAATAAGTTGGTATAATTTGACATCTACTTTCTTCAAGATGGAGTTAACATCCAACTTTAGGCATACTTCACATGGTGTACTAGCTAGTTCACACTTAAGCATACTAAATTTTCTTAGGCAATTTGCAAGGAAATTTATAGATTGTCAAAGCATGAGAGCAAGCAACAAACAAAACATAAAACAAGAAAAAGAAAACCAAGTGAGGGATAAAAGGGAAAACACACACAGACACACACATAGGCATAAATATAAAACCAAAGGGGTGGGTTGAGGTGATGTTACTTTGTTTTTATTAGGGTTTCAAAGATGCAACCTCGAGAATGTGGAGATGAACAACTATAACAGGTCAATTGAAAGGCATGTTAGGGTTTTGAGATGTCTTATAGAGAATTCTTGAATGATCAACCCCAAATTCTAACAAAAGGCAATATAACCAAGAGAAAACCATAGAAACAAACAAAAAGAAGAATCTAAAACCAAAATGAAAAGGACACACAAAAAAACAAAAAAGCACAAAGGAAACAAAAGGAGAAGAAATAAAAGGACCCCCTCACTTTTTCATTAAGGGGCATGTGTATCTAAGGCATAACAAGATGGTTTTTATTGAAAGGAAGATCCAAGGTAGGTTTATAAATATCCAAGGATTGCTTGTGAATATGGTAAGGTGTTCATTTATTGGTATGAGATGACCTAAAGATAATCTAAGGTTTCAAGAATTTGAAGCTTAATCTATTTAGATGGGTGAATTTAAATTTGAATGTTTAATTCATATCAATGAGTAACAAACGGGAAGCCCTTTGGATCTCAAAGATTGGATATGGTGACTCTAAAATGAAAAGTTACTTAGGATGGTTTGGAGGATGGATTTGGATGTTGGACCAATACTAACCCTCCAAGGTTGGACTTAAGGTAGTTGTATGGATCAAGGTTTGACTTAAATGAGCGGTGGGTGGATTAGGGGAAAATTAAATGAGTGAGTAGGAACAAGGCCCTAATGGTTATGTCAATTTGTGGTGATGAATATGGATTTTAGAGAGGTTTGGTTTGATGGATTGATATATGTATGGGTTTACCCAAGGGATGGACTACTGTTGGTGGATCAAGGTATATGTGGAGATATGAATGAGGTTAATAATTAATACACATGGGGGGAATTTAGGAAATAAGATCCTTAAAAAGGTTGAATTATTGTTTGATATGAATGAAATTGTTAGGACCAAAGTCCTAAGGGTTTAAATAGTGTGAAATGGAGTGATAATGAAATAATGCCTAAGGCTTGACAATATATGAGGGTGATGGATAATATTCTTAAGGTTTGGGATGATGTGAGGATAATGGGTGAAGTAATCAAGACAATGGTCCTAAAGTTAAGGGTATTGTGAGGATGGTAGATAGAATGTTTAGGACTAAGAGTCCCAATATTTTTGGATTGATATGAGAATGGTTGATGAAGTAATTAGGAAAAAAATCCTAAGACTACTAATGTTGTACAAGGATAGTAGAAGAAGGAATAGAGACAAAAAACCTATGGCTTTATCTAATGTTTGATGATGGATGAGGTGATTAGGACAAGATTCCAAAGGTTTATGATGGTATATAATGTAGGAGAATAGGTTAAAGATAAAACCCCTATAATTTTGGATTGGTGTGATGTGTATGGAGTGATTAGGACAAAATTCCTAGAGTTTGGTTATAAATGAAGATGGTATATGAGGAAATCAGGACTACATTACTATGGTTTATATGATATTTAATGTAGAATGAAGGTTGGTGGGAGATGTATAGGTGGATATGGTTATGGGTTATGGATCTATAGGTTTAGGATGGTAATGAACGAGGAATAATATTTTAGAAGATAATGGCTATGGACTATGGAGGGTGGGTTAAAGTCTAGAATAAGACTATGGTGAAATTGGCTATGGATGAAAATAGTCAATGCTCGTGGAGGTCAAGATGCAAATTCAAAGGGACACATAAGTTCTAATATTTGGAGGCATCAAAATGTGCAAGCGCTAAGAAGTAAAAGTATTAAAACAAAAAAGTGTAAAATACAAAAAATTGAGATGGGGAAGTGCTAGATTAATGGATAATTTTTTTGAAAATATTCAAGTGTTGAAATATCATAAGTACTAAAACAATGAATATGCTAAAGTACCAGATATGTTGAAATAACGGACAAGCTAAAACATAGTGTAAATGTACTAAACTGTGTGATTGAGTTTATTTGGGAGATCTTGGAAAGTGTTTTAATACAAACAATAGACACAATAGTTAATATTGGAATCAAGTGGTTAATGTTGATAGGTATGTATTGGTTTCACACAAGATATGCCAAATATTTTGTACTATCTTATATTATTCAAGTAGGAGTGTAACCTTTTGTGGGCCCAAATTTATACTATCTACCAAGAGTTTGGGTAGCTAGGGAATACAAATATGAGGTCATGTACCACCTATGCACCCCTTACCTTCAAGGCTTAAGCCTTTCCCAAAGTGATTTCTATCTCTTCCACTTGGAAGTATGATATAAATTTTTAGGCCTAATTAGTATCTAATGCACCAAAAACAAGATGACCAAAAGGTCTTATCTCTAGGATGTAAAAGTTCTCTTGCATATCCTCATTAAACCACAAGGGTACATGAGGCTTAGATCCATGAAAAATGATTAGTATACAAGCACATGACAACTTAATGTCACTTCACCTTGTGTCTTGACAAAATAAGGGCCCCTAGACTGTGCCAAACATGATGATGTCTCTATTGAATTACAAGATTCAAGTGGTTGAGGTTATTTGTTGTGGTGATGAAATCCCCAAGGCGGCCTCCTAAAGGGAAAGGAATCTTAGGTATTTTTTATCACCCTATATTGAACGAAGTGCAAGGGGAGAGAATACACAAAAATTAGCACCCTTAGGTTCTAATATAAACATAAAGAAAAAGTGTATAAATTTTGATCCCAAAGATTTCACTAAGCACAATGCGGGGGGGGCAGGGGGAATATGTATGAAAAATTCCCTAAAACATGGCAAATAAGTTAATCAACCACTACTCTACTTTAGGTACAACTAGAATAGTGATAAAAGAAATAATTTGAGAAGTGTAACCTACACCAAATGTATTAGTATTTTGAGATATAGTCTTGGATAGGTATAAACAACTACACCACTTAGAGTAGAAAATCAATAGAAAATGTTAGCACAAAAAACCAAGAAAATCAAGAAGAAAAAAGAAAATGTGGAAGTATGCTTGCACAAAGTGTAGGGCCTAAACTATGTAGGTGAACTAGAATAAACAAAAGCATTGAAATATAGAATCAAAAAGTAAAAATATAATAAATATATTGAATTTAAGACAGTTTCGATCTACAAAAGCAAGTTGAACCATGTAAGTGCTTAAATACATTATTACTAGTTTAATGTTCTACACAGGGAAGAAAATAGATGTTAGAAGTTTCAAGAAAAATAATAAGGGACTACAAAATAGAAAGCCAAAAATGAAAAAATAATATAACATAGGCTATTAGATAGATAGAAAACTAAAAAACTATAAACACCAAACACAAAAAATATAGAAAAGTACAGAAAAAGTGATCAAGCATGAAAGTGTTAATTTGTTGGTGAATGTATTGATCCACATAGGTTCTAGTTCATGAAGTTCTTGATTTTCATAAGCATTAATAGACAAGGCATAAGTTTCAATCCAAGCTAGGTGATGAAAACCTACAAGAAAAACTAGAAATCATATACAAAAAGGTTTAGAATTTGATAAAAAAAAGTAAGATGACAAAGAATCCCTAAACAAAATATAAAAATAGGAAAAATAGAGAAAAAGGATAAAAACATGATGGAATAAAAGCTAAAACATGGGAAATTCATGTTCCATAGGAATCATAAGCACAAATATAGAATTGCAAGTGTTATAACATAGAGTGTGGGCGCTAAATTGAAAACCTACAAGTAAAAAATCAAAAGGCACTCAAATAAAAAATAGTAACAAGGATGTAGGTCCCATTGGGTGTGCTAAAATTAAGAAAAGGAAAATAAACAATGTGAATAAGCACAAAAGATTCAATGATAATAAATATTTAGCTTTCTTACCTTTGAAAATTGAGAAAAATGGAGTGCATCCTTTAAGATCCATTTGATTTGTTCAAATTGTGTGATGAATGTAGTTGTCTAAATGTGGATTTTGATCTCGATTGCACCAGCATAGAAATAGCTCAAGTTTTGATGGTATAGTAGCAGCATAAGTTTAATATGAATATCACTTGATGAAATGGAAGAGAGGGGTCTCAATTTATAAAATTTTCATGGAGGCAATCAAGCACCAAGATGTAAAGATGGAGGGTTGATATTTGAGGAAAGTATAAAGACATGTATTGAAGGCTTATCATTGTAACAAGTGTCACAAGGGAAAGGGGAAGAATACAAGTTTCCCATGAGGTGCAAGGGAAGGCATTCTCACACATGTTTGAGAAAGACATATGTAAGAGATATGGAGGCTAAATATGTGTCAAGAGCATGCTCACACATTTGTGAGAAAGATGGTGGGTTAGGATAATGAAACAAATATGAGGTGGAGGCTTCAGATGTTTTTGGCCTACAAGTTTTCATGCTCACACATGTGTGAGAAAGAAGTGGGGTGAGTAGGCATGCTCACACATGCGAGAGCATGAGGAAAGTAAGGACACATGTCAAGTGATGACTAGTGTAGATTTTGATCCATGTGAATATATTGGATGGCCTAGATTGAAAGTTGGAAGATTGGATTGAGGTGAAATTAAAAATTATAAGAAAAATTATAAGGGGGCTAATTAGCTTTAATTAATTAATTAATTAATTTGGAGGAATTAAGGATTGAGGTTATTGATTCAGTTAACCTTAAGAGAAAGATGAGAATTAATTGTGGGAATTATAATTAATTATATAATAAATTATTTAATTAATTAGAGGAATATGGAATAGTGGTGAATAATAGAAATAATTACTTAAATATTTATTTAATTATGGGAAAATGATGAGTTAGGAGTCAGTTGTGAACTTCAAGTGACTACAATATCCTTCCACCAAACCTATCCTAAACACAACACAAAATATTTATCCAATATTTCTCTCATTTCACCATCCTTGCTAACACAATCTATCAAAGGATTTTTAATGGTTTTTTACTTAGATTTCATAACTTAGAATAGGCTTCTCTCATAATTAAAGAGGTTCATGATGGTATTTGTGATGCACAAACTAGTGGAATTGTCTTAAAAAAAATCTCTTGAGAATAGGCTAATATTGGCTCATTATGGAACAAGATTCTTATTAGTATATAAATAAATGCTTAGCCTTCCAAAAACACAAAGATATAATTCATGCACCAAGTTCACATTACAAACCATCACTAATCCTTGGACCTTTTCTCAATGGGATCTCAATCTTATTGGAAATATTCACCCATCTTCCTCCAATGGCCATAATTTTATCATCACCACCATTGAATACATCACCAACTAGGTTGAATTTATTCCCCTTGCATACACTACTAGCCAAGGAAACTCCAAGTTCATCTTCTACTACATCATCAGTCAATATGGTATTCATTTTTCTATTATCACTAATAATGTTAAGTCATTCAAAAATAATAAATTCCACAATATTTTTAAGCACCTTCACATCCAACACCACTAGTCCACTTGATATTACCCATAATTTAATGGTCAAGTAGAGGTATCTACAAAAAAATCTTTAAAATCCTCAAAAGTATAGTCAACAATGTTATCCATGATTGGCACTTACAACTTTACCCTACCCTTTGGTCCTATCATGCTAGTATCTATAGACCAACTAGTGTGACTCTCTATGCACTCATCTTTGGATCCAAATACATCTTACCTATCAAGATTATTAAATTTTCATCATTGCACATTTCCTTGTATAATCTCATTCATTTGAGGAGTATTGAGTTGTGTCCCTACATGAGTTAGAACTTCTTGATGAGTAGCACCTCAATATCCTTAGTCTTTGTTCTCATACCATAATATCTCCATCATATCTATAATAATAATATTAGAGCCAATGATTTTGATACTAGTGATCTTATGCTCAAGGAAAACCAAAAAAATATTTGGGATAGAGAGAAGAAAGGTAAATTTGAGACTAATTGGTTAGGCCCATATGTCATCATCACAAAGTATGGTTCAAAAGCATATATTTAGTTACCCCCAAGGTGAATATCTTGAAAAAATAATTAACATTTTACAACTCAATCATTTCAATGCCTAATTTAAGGAATATATCAATAGAAAATAAACTAAATATTTTGGAAAAAAAATACAAAAATCAAAATAATAAAGATAAAAATCATCCTAAGGTGAAAGTTTCCTTTGGTGACACCTTTGAAAAGTACCATGGTGAAAATTTTCTTAGAAGAACCATGTGTAATAAATTGAACTAAATCATCTTTCAAGTCCTCATCCACCACCTATCCATAAGTCTATTTCCTCCACCTATCCATCCATTCCAATCATAGTATTCCTACTCACTATAGCACAAAGAATTAATAAAACTACCAAAAAAATATCACACAACTCTCTTTTATGCTAGTACAAAATTGCATAGAGGTTAGGGTTTAACATACACCAAGAGGGAAAAATTTCTCCACAGTTAGCTTCTACAAATATATTTAACACAATACACAAACTTAGAAAACTTAGATAAATTCATGCAAATATGAAGGCAAGAGGATTTACACAACACAGTTGAAGTGAGAGAAGGTAAAATAACAATATTTATTAATATAGAGGCGTAATGAAACAACTTGCACAAGAAGAATATAATATGAAATATGTTGAAAATACTTAATAATATGCCACTTTGAGGGGGCAACCTTCTAATCCACTTAGAGGGGGATACCTCCAACAGTCTTCAATAAGAACATAATACTCAACATGATGATGAAATAATACTCACAACCTCCTATATATACATATTTATGTCTAGGGTTCTCTTTCTCTTCTCTTTTGTTGTTTACTTCATGTTCTTTTCTTCTTTTTTGTGGCTACTTTTTATTGTGAAGAAGGTCTATAAAGATAATTTTGTAATAAATCACACAAATAAAGTGACAATACTCTAAAAAAAATTATGTAACTTACCAAGGCCTAAGTTGTACTCTCCTCGAAAAATCTCCCAAAAATTTGATGATTTGCAACCTCAAGAGTGAGTTTTTTAGAAACCCTGATTTTATAATAAATCACTTATTTATACTTAAAATTATCTGAAAAATTTATTGTAGTCTCCTCTAGTAGATATTAAAATCCCACTAAAATTTGGGAACCAATTCTTCAAGATTTGGGAGATATACACCTTCCAAATAAATTGGGTAGAAACCCTAATTCTGCAATAACTCACTCAATTCTACTCCAATTCCTCTACAATATAGATTGTGAATTCTTTAATACTATGTTCAAAACCTATTAAAAAATAGACCCAAAAAAATCAAAATCTACGAGATACGTTCTTCTCAAAATTGCCTCCAATATTAAGAAAACGACTTACCTCTACAATGCCAAGATCGTGCTCTGATACCACTTGTAATGAAACAACTTGCACAACAAGAATATAATATGAAATATGTTGAAAATAATTGATAATAATATGCCACTTTGAGAGGGAAACCTCCTAATCCACTTCGAGGGGGATACCTCCAATAGTCTTCAATAAGAACTCAATACTCAACATGATGATGAAATAAGACTCACAGCCTCCTATATATACGTATTTACACCTAGGATATCACCCAAGCCACCTTAGATAACCCTATATAAGCCATAGGCCACCCTAACTAACTAAATAACAATATAATAATTATAATATGACTTAATCAAGAGTTAAGGTAGCCACAATCCAACTACTCATAAAATTATACACTATAGGGGTAGGGATATAGCATTAAAATAGTAATACAAAAATTAAAATAGTAAAGATAAAAATCATCCCAAGGTGAAAGTTATCTTTGGTGACACCTTTGAAAAGTACCATGGTAAAAAATTTCTTAGAAGAACCATGTGTAATAAATTGAACTAAATCATCTTTCAATTCCTCATCCACCACCTATCCATAAGTCTATTTCCTCCACCTATCCATCCATTCCAATAATAGTAGTCCTACTCACTATAATAAACATAAATAATAAAACTACCAAATAACTCACACAACTCTCTATTATGCTAGCTCCTACAGAACAACATAGAGGTTAGGGTTTAACATACACCAAGAGGGAAAAATTTCTCCACAATCAGCTTCTACAAATATATTTAACACAGTACACAAACCTAGAAAACTTAGAAAAATTCATGCAAATATGAAGGCAAGAGGATTTGCACAACACAGTTGAATGAGAGAAGGTAGAATAAAAATATTTATCAATATAGAGGAATGGAGCTTGTTATAGTAGTAGGGTAGAAAAATTGCATGTCTTCATAAAAAACAAAAAGGAAGAACAACCCCTACAAGATGAGCCTCAAACAGGCTTTATTTTGAGATAGAATATCAAAAACCTAAAACCTTAGCTGCCTACACAACCAATGGAGAAGAAATTTGTATAACTCAATCTAATCTAAAGGTATGGTAAAAATATTCTTAACATCTAGAACTGTCTCAACATTGAAGAATGGAGATGGAGCATAAGAAAACCCCCTTGAAATCCATTGCAAAATGTGACTAAGATGGCCCTCTAATAGATAAGGCCTAAAAATTCATGAATGCAACATGGTTTGATGTTCTCAGATTAGAAATGATGGATCTGTAATCAAGAGAATTTTGGAGAATATGTAGGATTGAAAACATATAGTTGGAATAGTTATTGTTGCATAAAAGTAATTTTTCTACAAACAAATGACCATCATGTACAAACTTAAATCCTTTGCTATCCATTTTTAGAATATTTTGATTATACAACCCACGCATCAACACAATAGTCTCCTAAGATGACCAAGAAAAGTCACGCTATCAAGAAGTGGTTGTGCTCCAATGAGATTAAGGCACTTGGATAATTTTCCCTAAGATGGAGGGGTATCGTAGATCTATTTGATCATGTGGACATGTTGGATACCTTAGTTTTCATGGCCACTAGGTGGCAACAAAGTGTATTAATGTGGCTTGGAAATGATTTACCTTTTAGAGCCTACACTACAAGGAACAAGTGTGTTGCAATGAAAAATAGCCATTTAGCAATCCCTCGTTAGTTTGAACCTTGATTCATTAAGGAATGCACCCACCATAGATAGCATGACCTTTGACAAACAAAATGCTATGTCAGATCACATCACCCTAAGGATGATACATGGTATCCAAGTGCATTGCAACCTCAAAAGAATGAGTGCACATAAAGTTGTGTTATAAAGGTGTTGCATGATGCAATAATAAATCGTCACATAGATGAAGGTGGACCATTGTTGAGAGAAGACATGTCAACAACCTGAGGACATGTGGCATCAAAGCATAAGGTTACAACTTTGGTAAAGCTTGTAATATGAAACTATGTTATGAAGGAGAAAGTGCACTCCAATGAGAAATTTCCACCTAGAAGTGGTAGCCCATGAGTGATGCTACCAATACTAGTCAACAAAGGGTTACACATGACACCTAAGAACATAAGAAAAATTTCAAAATAACATGCCTTTTTTAGTCTAAAATAGGAAGAACGAGCATGCTCTGATGAGAATTTGACACCTTGGAAAGGGAGTGGTCCCACAAGCTATTGTGTGTCGAAAATATGTGTAAGTGAAATAATAACACACCTTAATGAAACACTATTAGAGAATTCAAATGAAAGATTTAATCTAATTGAAGCATAATCAAATCTCTAAAATCGTTCCATTCCTCTCTAACTCCAAGGATTTATTAAACCAAATTGGCTCTCAGATTGTGTGCACTGTGATTGTTAAAATGACAACCTAAAGAATGAGAATGATAAACTATATGATATGTTGTGATGAAATGATTGATAATGAAAACTATATGATACTGTGATATTGATAAAGATATGATATGATTAACTATTGTAAACTAAGATGCAATTGATATGAAAACCATGATTGTAATCTAATATGATTGCTATATGATTCTAAATTGTTGATTGCTCAAATGTTGTATGTGAAATTGCTCTAATATGATTCTTGTGGAGTGAGATTGCATAAAATTAGGATTCATTTCCTTAGCAAGAGGTTGCTTTTATAGATTTTCAAAGGTAAATTATGATGTGGCAGCAAGCAACAGTTCAGATTTGATCTCGATAAATCAATGGTAGAAGATGAAGAAGTTGGAGAAGAAGGGGAATGTTTCTCTCAACAAAACATTTTTCCAAGTGACCAGGAAGAAAATGTGGAAGAATGAAGCCAAGTGTTTAAAGTTTGTTTCAAAATTGTTTGGAAAGATAAAGCATAATTGAATACAATTTGAAACTTTCAACTTTGTTGAGAGAAACATTGTAGACATGTGCTCAATTGGAAATTTGAATTATTCAATTTTGGAGGGAAGATATATTATTAAATAAAACAATTGAAATTTGTTTATTTAATAAAAGGGGATGATAATTAAACAAACCAAGTGATTTTGTTTATTTAATTAAGATAGAAAAAAATTAGATAATTCAATAAAACAAACTATTGAATTTGTTTATTTAATTAAGATAAAAGAAAATAGAATGTGAATTATATAAATAAATATTTTTATTTATTTATAAATAGATGAATTAAAGGTTAATTAATCAAATAATTATATTTAATTAATCATATTTATCCAGACCATTTTTTGGTGTATGCATTATGCCCCTCTTTGAGGTGATGTGTTTACACATTGCTTCAAATAATCAATTTTGCTGCTAGTATTGAAAAAAAAAATTGATATGCCCCAGACACTGATTTTTCGAGTGATAACGGATATATGCCCCCTCAGGAGATAAATGGATGAATTTTTTAATTTTTAGGATTTTTTTTTAATTTTTATGATGAGTTGATGATGATTTGATATTGAAGTGATTTATCTCTCAACAAATGATGTTGAAACTGCCCTTGTGATGAATTAATAAAGTAAACCCTTTTGGAAAATAAAATAAATCAATCCCATAAAAATTCCACTTAATTAACCTTTAAAAGGTTAAAAAGGTGATTTTGAAATTCATTTGTGCATTTGCAATTTGAATTTTTGAGAGTGATTAAGCAACTTAGCAACTTTTGAGCAAGATGGTGATTCCCTACCACACACACTAATTCGAGCACGTGCGACGTCACAGCCGCCCGGTAGCGTATGGACCTCCGATACGTACCCCAATAAACTTCCTTGTGATTTATGCAATTCATTTTTCCCGCATTTTTCTCGTTTGAATTTTTTGTTCGTAGTTTTAGCACTTTCAATGCCCAATGTAGCACATTCAATGACTATTTTGGTGTATTCACTATTTTTGCACATAGAAGTATATTTTTAACGCATCCCTGGTAGGAAGTAGTGCATAGATTGGATTTTGTAGCACATAGATAGGAATAGTGCATTGATAGCATAGATTAGCACATTCAATTAATGAAATAGTGCATTTAGGAGAATAGTGCATTGACAGCCTGAATTAGTGCATTGACAGCCTGAAACGGCGCATTCACCATATTGGCACATTGTTAACCCATTTTGGTGCATTGATGAATTTAAATGGCGCATTGACTTTTTTAGTGCTTTGATACTGTTTTAGCGCATTCAAGTCAAAAAGATGTAATTTTTAGTAAACTCCTTAATTTTAATGGTCTTCGATCGCATCAGCCTTCGATTTGATTTTGATTGATGATTCTAATAGATTTAGATGATTATTGATCTCATGATAGGTGAGATTCAATGATTGATTGATGATAATTGACCTCATGATAGGCGAGGGTCAATTATAGTTTGATTGATTGATTGACCTCATGATAGGCGAGGTGCAATAATAGATTGATTGATTAACCTCATGATAGGCGAGGTTGAATGATAGATTGATGCTCACAAGATTTGATCAAAGTCTCACCAGAGCTAATTAGATTGATAGGCCAATTGATTTCGATTGATTGACAAGATTACTGATTTGTGATATTTTGCGATGATAGGAGCCTTTGGCTAATCTACATATTCACGAGCATTTTCCTAGGACATGGGATTTGATACCCCATCTGACGCAACCTGAGACAGTTGTTATTTCATGTTGCAGATTATCCTCTTTGTTATATATGCCTTAGATTAGGATTAATAGGGGACTCTTGACAGCTCTAGCAGAGAGGTGGTATAGTGAGCATAACACATTTCACCTACCTACCGGTGAGATGATAGTGACTCTGGAGGATGTATATCGCATTCTGAGGATACCTATTGTTGGAGAGCTAGTATTATATGATCAGACTGAGCAAGGAGGGACCAATGCTTTGCGCAGAGTATTAAAGGATAATCAGATATGTGGTTACAAGATTCCCTAGAGAGATATGGTTGGCGCATATGCGACACTGCCATCCATGCTTGTTGGATTCATTGGGGGTTTCTTATGTCCTGATCATAGGTCGAAGGGACTATCAACTGGATGGGGTCGTATCTTGGAGAAGATGATCTTATAGGGTACTAGATATGCTTGGGGTTGTTGCATGCTTGCCCATTTATACCACAATTTACACCAAGTGGTTTATCTCAAAGGACGCAATTTTCCAGCCAAAGTCACCTTGTTAGAAATATGGGCATGGGAGCATATAGCCATCACGCATCCTATTGTAGATAGACAACGGCTCATTGGGAGAGCTTATGTTCATGGATATATAGGTCCAATTGTCTAGCATAGGCTGGGAAAACTGGAGTATTGGAGGCATGTATTGGATGATCTTGAGATAGTTGTATGGCGGCCCTATATTGGTTGTGAGTTGTGGGCTGAGGACGATACGGAGATTCCATATTTGTTCCAGTCGATGTATCTGATCAAGAGGATCCGGTTTGTTACTGAGAGATTTATGTTGAGGAGGGTGATGCGACAGTATGGCTAGTTACAAGGCATGCCACAAGGTGTCGCTCATTATGCACGGTGATAGATTGATGCTACAGAGTGGGAGCCCACCCTGTCATATGATGTTGTAGTTGAGGAGTACCAGGGTTTACAGTTGATTATTAGGGTTTACAGTTGATTATTTGGGATTATCATCCAGAGGTCGTTGATGCTCTGATATCCGAGGAGTATGCACAGTATCTCTTTTTACATCCATTCCCATGGATCTCTAGCCCAGATGAGTCAGTGCCCCTACTAGATGAGGAGGAGAGGGTAGTTGTACATGGTCATAGGCAGAGGAGGAAAGATGGAGGAGATGGCGAAGGAGGAAGCAGAGAGCAATGATGATGATGGAGATGATGATGATGGAGATGGTGGAGATGGGGGTGGTGGCGATGTAGCATTTGATGTTAGGGATGACATGGTGCCTCAGGGGAGGAGGTCTTTGGTGGTTGCAGCATAGCAGTGTGTGTAGATTGGACTACCCTCATAGTAGCAGTAGACATAGATAGCTACTTTACAAGTGCAAGTTCAGACACTGCAGGGTCAATTAGCATAGGTGTAGGCATTGTTAGCACAAGCACGGGCTCAGGTAGCCACATTGACAATCGAGAGAGATGCGGCTAGGTAGTAGGGTGAGCAATCAGTGGCCTTAGTCAATAGACTATAGAGAGTGACAGAGGGGACCACCATGGGTGACATGATGAGAGAGGTCACTCGGGTTGCCAGAGAGGTCAAGTATTACAAGGGCTGATATCATGCAGTTGTTCCCAAATAGCAGAGAGTCATCTATGCCAAGTCTAGATCAGCATGCAACCACTCTCAGACCACCAACATGGGTGTGACACATCCACCCCGTACAGATCCCAGTTTGGACCCAGGTACAGGTGCACCCAGTGCAGGTCCATCAGGTGGTGTTGCAAGAGGTCTAGCGAGACTAGTGAGGTCTAGGGGGAGCACTTCATAGCTCCATTTGATCGTACTTGATGTATTTTGAGACATTTGATGATGTATACTCCAATTTTGACTCACTACCATTTTGATATTGTATCTCTTGACATTTATTCAAACATCATTGTATACTTTACATTATGATTTTTGAGATTTATATGATATGTGGTGGATTCTTGATCTATATGTGCTCTATATGATTTCATGATGGTTGTCTATGATATATGCATTTAGTTTCCATATTCTATATGTCATGTGATGCTTATATGATGACGATGTTATGAATGTGCACTGATGAAATTATGTTGTATGGATGCAATGGTAAAATGATGTTAATATGAATATGCCATTAGATGAATGTGATAATGAGAATGATATGTGATTCTTGGATAATGATTTTATATGCATTATGAATGATGTGAATGTGATATGAAATGGACTTATGATGATGAAAATGATATATAATGCAATTCGTTTTTGATATTTTTCTAATGCAAATATGCATGATCTTAATGCATGGAAAAATGTATGATATGATAATGCCACTATATGCATGAATTTTATTTTATTTTTTTCTAATGCAAATATATGATGTGATGTATAAATGAATGAATGATATGATAATGTAAATATATGATCAAATGTATATTGCATTCTAATATGTGCCATGCAAATGATTATGCAACTACATGAGAATGATAATGTTTTTGTTAATGTCTAGTATACTCAATCCATTAAATGTTAGAGATAACATTGTTTTTGAAATCTTTGTCAACCTCAAAACAATCTATTCTACAAATGCAAACCTAATATGAATGCAATCTAATTTAAGTATGCAAACCTACATATGTAAAATTTGTCATCTTAACAATCCATTTAGCGTGCTTTTTATCATCATTGAGCCTTTGAAATGTTGAAAGTGAGTACAAGTATCGATGGTATAATTTAGACCATGATGACCTGAGTAATACTTTCATGATTTTTGATATTGCAAGTTAAAACAAGAATCTAGGTATAATTAAACCGAGATGACCTGAGCATTTCTTACATAAAACAGACAAGAATCAATCATTTTCCTATGCAAATTTTGAATGTCATCAGTGATACTTGGTAGAGCACGTCTCACAACAATTCACATAGGAATAATGATTAACTCACAAACAGTAGAAAAAGAAAAATCATAACTCCTTGCTTGCTTCTCTAGTTCAATACATCATCGAGTTTGCTCCAAAGATATGATAACAAAAATCAAAGTACAACATTTGAACATTTAAGCTAAAGTGGTAAAATCATGATTCAAAAGAATATCATCCATTTAGATTTGATTTGATTGATTGATTTAAGTTGTTTGATTTGGATATTTTGATCTTCTGATGGTTGTTGATTGTTCGATGTTGAACTTGATTTTCCCTATGATCATTGTATTTGCTACATTTTTCATTCTATTATTTGTTAGTTTTTTTAATCCCATATTTTATTGCCCCTAGTGAGTTCAGGATTTTGCCCCCAAACTAGGGTGAGATACAACCACATTGCCAGGATATGTACATGAGGTTCTTTGATGATAAGTAGAATGATGGCGAAAGTGAATGGCCAAGACGTGCTCAAATAGATGGAAAAACTAGTCTATCACAAATAGCGCCTGTTACCAGGTTTTCACTACTTGTTTTTATTGCACTTTTTCATATTTTTATTTTATTTTATTGCATTTTTGCAAAACTTTTTCCATGCACTGGATAATTCAATTATAGAACTTTATGAGATGGATAATGTTGATAGGTTCATTGAAAAAATCCCCTTCAGGTGTAGACAATTGATAATCTCTTGATCCATAGACTGATATGATGACGAAGGGACCTAGCCAATTTGGTTCAAACTTACCCTTCTTTTCGGGATCCTGTTGATTGCGAGGGTTTTCCTTTAATACCAAGTCACCAACCTGAAATGCCCTTGGTTTGAATTTGTGATTATAGCTTCTAGACATTCTCTATTGATATGATTTCAAGTGATCCACAGCTTATTGACGACGCTCATCTAATAGTTCCAGCTCCTAAAGTCTAAACACTCGATAGTCCTCATCTGAAATGATCCCTTTTAGTGACACACGGAGTGATGGTATTTCAACCTCAATAGGTAGAATGGCCTTTGATCCATATACCAAGGCATATGGTGTAGCTCTTGTAGGTGTTCTGATACTGGTTTGGTATGCCCACAAAGAAGGATTCAGTTGAACGTGCCAATCATGTCCAGCATCATTGACCATTTTCTTTAAGATTTTCAAAATAGTTTTGTTTGAGGCCTCTACTTGGTCGTTTCCTTGAGGATAGCACGGTGTTAAAAAATGGTGTTGGATATGAAACTGCTCACACAGTTCTTGGACATCCTGATTCTTAAAAGGTCTACCATTTCTGGTGATAATGGACTGAGGAACACCATACCGACAGATAAGATAAATTAAGATAAAGGATGAAATTTGTTTTCTTGTGATCATGGTTAGGGGTACAGCTTCAATCCACTTTGTAAAGTACTTTGTGGCTATAATGATAAATTTATGTCCATTGGATGAAGAAGGGTGAATTTTACCTACTAGATCCAATCCCCACTAACAAAAAGGCCATGTTGATGCAAAGGGTTGTAGTTCCTATGTTGGTGCATGTATAAGGTGTTAGTGTTTCTTAGATCAGATTAGACAATAAAGAACTCAATAGAATTGCAACATATAAGACAGTGAACACAACAAGATACCCTGGGAAAACCCTCCTCTTGAGGGAGAAAAACCCAGCAAATGATTCTCTTATATAAGGTAACACAATAACAGAAATCTGCTTACAACTCAGGCCCAACAATGGCCAATATATTCGCCCTTCTACACAAGATACAAATGACTGTATTTTCTTTGAAATCAGACTGCTGCTCTAAGGTGCGAATTCTGCTCTTGATGAAGATATGCAAATTTCTGCTCTTCCAATGATAAGTGCGAACTTGCTTGAATAATTGGATGATGCAATGACAAATGAGACCTTGTATTTATACAAGTGTGGCGCCTCTTCAACATAGGTCGGCCCACATACAAAATAAATAATAAATACATGAAGTCCGTTCAAGCCAAAAATATGTGAACCAAGAAGGGTCGGCCCTTTAGCATTTACATTTATTGTTTGGTATAAATTAAATAGCCAAGAGGTTATGCATTTAATTTATCTTTTCTTCTTGGAATTCGTGTGATGAAGTGCAGACCGTAGCTGCTATAACATCAACATAAGGTTGCCATGGATTTGACATTTTTGGCATTTCTTTACATACTGAAAAGACTCCTCCATATTCGGCCAGTAATACCCCAAACAAAGGAGTTTCTTCGCTAGAGTTAAACCACTTAAGTGAGTTCCACAGATACCTTCATGAATCTCATGCAAGGTTGTCTCAGATTCGTTACGTTCTAGACACCATAGGAGAGTACCATCAAGACCTCGACGGTAAAGTATTTCGGCAATCAAGGTATGTCACGCGGCTTGGCAAATGAAGTTTCATTTTTGGTTTCAAAAAAGATCGGGAGGAAGGATATTGTCTTTCAAGTAAGCATAGATCTTCCCATAGATGGAGGTTTCAGGGTCAACGATATGGCATACCACTTAGGATTCAATATTTCCATAGGTAGGATTAGACACTTGTTCCACCATAAACTCGTAGCATCTTCGCTTTTATGGTATCTACAAGAGAGAAGCAATTATTGCCATTGCATCAGCAGCTTTGTTATCTGCCCTTCGTATCTTTTCAAATTTGATCTCGATAAAGTACTTTTTGAGATCATCCACCATTTTCTTATATGGAAGCAACTTGTCATCCTTTGTCTGATAATCGTCATTTACCTTATTAATGACTAGATGTGAATCTGCACAGACTTGCAGCTCTGTGATATTCCATTCAACTACTACTTTGATGCCAATAATTAATGCCTCATATTCAACTACCTTATTTGTACAAGGAAAGTTGAGTCTATAGGACTTTGGAATGGTATTTCCTTGAGGTGTGACAAATAATATTCCAGCACCTGATCCATGTTGCGTGTAGGATCCATCAAAATATAGCATCCATTGTTGTGGTGTGATGGTAAGAACATCTGCATCAAGAAATTCAATGCACATTGGATGATCATGTTGTAAAGGTGCTTCAGCTAACTGATCAGCTATCACTTGTCCCTTGATGGCTCTTTGATCTACATACTAAATATAAAACTCGCTCAAGATCATGACCCATTTGGCTAGCCTTCTTGTTAAAGAAGCTTTGTTGAGTAGGTATTTTAGTGGATCAATCTTAGCTATGAGTTTAACTGTGTAACTAAGCTAAATGACAATAGTGGAATCCATGTGTCACTTGAGTGCATGAGTGTAACTTTAAGATATAAAGCCTTTAATAATTCATATTATAAAGAAAGATTGCATTGTAATGGGATTTCAACACCTCAAAATTTCATAGGTCCCACAAGTATGATATGATTGGGAATTAGGCTAATAGATAGTGGAATCCAACATCAATATAGCACATGAGAACAACTTTAAAGGGCTCACAATTTTTTAAGAAACACTCTAAAGGAAACATGCACTCAAATAGTATTCATCCTCATCAATGTCAAGTGGAAAATGGTAAGGACCACCACACAAGTACACTAATAGGAAAATTTGTTGCAAGTATGGATGTGTTTGGTGGTGTTGTCATTAATGTTGTCATTGATATCAACACAGTGCAGGTTGATTGCATATTTTACTTGTATAGTTGATATGATTTAGAAGTTCTTAGAGTACATGGAGCTATATTTACGAAGTTGTATTTGTGTTTTTGCCAAGTGCTTTTGAGAAAATTTGAGAAATAATGAAGGCAGTGTTGAAGTTTATTTTGAGTGTGCTCCGGTATTGTGCTTTACATTTTTTCTATGTTGATCCTATGCCTATGCGGATTTGTAGTTATGTTCATGAGCTTCAATGGATAATATATTTTGATTTTTATCTTTTGGATCGATGGAGAGTGAAATTTATGTTCACCGGTGTGTGAACTAGTTTGGCAGAACTATCTGCGTGTGGATTGGGAGAAATGTTTTGGCTCCACAATCTTGTGGTTTTTGGTTTTAGATCTTGTGGATCTAGGATATGATTTTTTTTTATAGTTTCTATATTCTGACAAACGTGCTTGTGATTTGGCACTCTGGAAGACCTGCTTTAGAGCTCCTGTATTTTGTTGGTTGGTCTAGTTGGATTGTTGAAGAGTTTTATGTGGATGAAGTTTGTTATAGTTGTTGCAGATGTACTTGAGGTATTCTCAGAGATGGTAAAATGTATTGTGAAGCGTGTTGAGTGATCCACATGTGATCATCTTGTCAGAGATGTGTGTACTTCAAAGATCTTTGGTGTTTTCATTAGGTTTGGTTGACCTAGTGTTTACATGTTACATTAAGTTTTTGCATCGAATTGAGGAATCGTGTGATTAATCCAAGATGTTCTTTGGGTCCTAAATTAAATATGTAATTGGTCCTCTCTCATTCTTATCCACTGTGGGAATGTTAAGTAGTTGACCTAATTTGAATTTGTAAATTGAAATTGTATAGTCAACCTTGGAGAATGTTTCTAGGGTTGAAGATGGTATAAAAGCAAATCAAGTTGTTACAAATTTTATATCCATCCATCCACGAATCGAGCAAGCAAGAGAAGTGTGTGAACAAGTGCAAAAACCGGAGTGTGAAAGAGCGAATTGAGGCAACAGTAATTTAATGTGTTATATTCCTGAAAGCAGTGAGTTGATGGTGTCTACAATCTTCAGATCAAGTTGCGAATGTGTAGAACCTTTGTGGTGGATCTTCATTTATCTTTTCTCTTTTTGTAGGCAGTGAGCCTCCTTCTAGAAAGTGAGTCCTTTGTTGGTAGTGAGCCTTTGTATCTGGGCAGTGAGCCTTTGTATCCGATATTGCATTACTACTATATTGTGAGTTAATCCTCAATATGGTTTTTCCCTCATTGGGTTTTCCACATAAATCTAGCGTCTCTAGTGTTTTCTTTCTGTTATTTCCATTTTATGTTTACACTTAATAATAGATTGGATTAAAAGTGGAATTGATTAAGGTCAAAGATAAAGTTATTTGATACAACTAATTCAGCCCCCCCCCCTCTCAGTTATCTTGTGCATTTCAACAATTGGTATCAAAGCTTTGGTTCCTTGGTGAAAAGCTTAACCGCTTGAGGTAGATCAAATGGCGCACAAGTTGTAGATCCCTATTTTTGATGGGGCTGATTATAGTGACTGGAAAGAGCAGATGAGAGGTTATTTGGTTTCACTTGGTTTCAAGACTTGGAAGGCTATGGAGACAAAGTATGTGATACCAGCCGTTAGTTCTTCCTCTGCTGATGAGATTGTAGCTTATGAAGAGAATGAAAAGACAAGATATGTAATCTTCAGTGCTCTATCTAAAACTAAAAGGACAAAAGTTATTTCTTTAGGCACTGCTCATGAAGTATGGGAAAAATTGAAATACATTTATGAAGGAAATGATAGAGTAAAATTGTCAAGGAAACTAACTACTAATCGAGAATTTGAGAACCTGAGAATGGAAGAAGGAGAAGATATTGTGAGCTACTATCAGAGATTTGAACTTATAGCAACTGAAATTAAGAATCAAGGTGGTACCATGTTAGATGAAGATATAATTGAGAAGATATTGATGACCCTACCAAAGAACTACAGTGAAAAAGTCTGCTATTGAAGAATCATATGATCCAAAGATATTTACCAAGGAGAACCTATTTGGTGTCTTGATTGCATTCAAGATGAGAAAATTTACAAGAGATAAGGATAAGACTTAAACAAATTTTAAAGCATTGAAGATAGGAGATGACTCGGATGATGATGATTCAGAAGAGTTGGAAGCAAACTTCACAAGGAGATTGAAGAAAGGTACTAGTAAATACAAAGGTAAGTTGTCTTTTAAGTGTTTCAGTTGTGGAAATATTGGTCATTATGCATCAAGATGTCCTAATAGAGCTACACACAAGAAGAACAAGGATAATAACAATAATCACAAAGACAAGAAGGATAGGAAGTTCAAGAAATTGTATTATGTCAAAGAAGATACAGGAATTTCTGATGATGAATCTGACTTTGAGGAAGATAAAGATGAATGTTTATTTCTAGCCCTGGAAAATAAACTTGTATCTGCTAATCATGGAAGATGTGCAAAGGAATTTGGTCCGGAGAGCAAGAAGGATGAGACAGAAGGTACTCTAGTGATTTCTTTTCATGCTAGATAGGATGAATACTTTTGGGTAATTGATAGTGGGTGTTCAAATCATATGACTGGAGATAAAATTAAGTTCACTAAAATTGATAAATATGATGGAGGAATAGTTATGTTTGGAGATGACTCTGGTGCTAAGATTATTAGTAAAGGAACAATTAGTTTTGATGGTAAACATAATACTGGAAATTCCTATTATGTAAAGGGTTTAAGGCATAATCTCTTAAGTGTTGGATAAATATGTAGCAAAGGTTTTAAGCTTGTGTTTCAGGATAACACCTGTGAGATCAAAAAAGGATCCAAAACTGTGGTAGCAGCTGGAAGAAGAACTCATGGAAATATCTATCAGCTTAAAGGAGGTGATGGTCAGTGTTTTGTTTCTCAGACTAATGAAAGTTGGCTGTAGCACCGAAGGATGGGACATGTGAATTTCAAAAATCTAATCAGGATCAATTCTAAGGAAGTTGTCAAATATCTACCTAGAATCACAAAGCCTTTAAGATCAATTTGCAGAAGTTGCCAATTGGGAAAACAAACAAGAAGCAGTTTTAAAGGAAAGAAACAATCATCTACCAGAATGCTGGAATTAATTCATACAGACCTCTGTGGCCCTACAAGAACAAGAAGCCTTAATGGTGATAGGTACTTTATGCTCTTGATTGATGATTACTCTAGGATGACATGGGTTACTTTTCTTAGAGAGAAAGCTCGAGATCTTGATAGATTCAAGGTATTCAAGGCAAGAGTAGAAAATGAAGCAAACCTGAAAATTAAATGTTTAAGGTTTGATAGAGGTGGGGAATTTACTTCTTGTGAGTTTAATGCATTTTGTGAAGAACATGGCATAAAGAGACATTATTCTGCTCCTAGAACCCCTCAACAGAATGAAGTTATGGAAAGAATCGGATTGTTCAAGAGGCTGTCAGAACTATGATGAAACAAGCAAATATTCCATGTGTATTGGAGAGAAGCAATCCACATTGTTGTTTACATTCTTAACAGAGTTCATATTAGAGGTAACATCACTAAGACTCCTTATGAGTTATGGACTGGTAAGACCCCTACTATTAAATACTTTAAAGTATTTGGAAGTAGATGTTACATTAAAAGAGATGATGAAAATCTTGGAAAGTTTGATGCTAGATGTGATGAAGGAATTCTTCTTGTATATTCAAACAATAGCAAGGTATATAGATGCTTTAATAAAAGATAGGAAAATAATTGAAAGTGTTAATGTGAAAGTTGATGAATCTATGTATAGAACAGTAGAAATAAGTGAAGTTGAACCTGATGATCCTATCTATGGACAAATACAAGAAAATGAAAAGGAAGAAAAAGAAAAAAAGTGATGAAGAGGAGATTCTGAAACCTGCACCTAAGACTCCTAAATATGTATAGAGAAATCATCTGGAGGAATAGATAATTGGATACATAAGTGAAGGTGTGAAAAAAAGAAGTAAAGTGGTTGAGGTAAACTTGTGTTTACTTTCTAAGATAGAATCTAAGACTGTGAGTGAAGCATGTAATGATGAAATTTGGGTTAAAGAAATGAAAGAGGAACTGTAGCAGATAGAGAAGAATGAAACATGGGAACTAGTCCCTAGACCCTCAAATAAGAATGTAATTGGTTCAAAATGGGTATTCAGATACAAGCTAAATGAAGATGGTGAAGTGGTAAGGAATAAAGCAAGACTAGTATGTAAAGGATATTCACAGGTTGAAGGAATAGATTTTGAAGAAACTTTTTCACCTATAGCAAGAATGGAGGCCATTCGGATGTTCTTAGAATTTTTAGCTCATAAAGACTTTAAAGTGTGTCAGATGGATGTCAAGTCTTCATTTCTAAATTGAGAACTAGAAGAAGTATATATGGAGAAACCGAAAGGTTTTCAGTTATCAGACAAACCATACATGGTTTGCAAGTTAAAGAAGGCACTATATGGACTTAAACAAGCTCCCAGATCTTGGTATGCAAGGTTGGATAAATACTTGACAAAGTGAGGATTCAGCAAAGGTTCTACAGACAACAATCTTTACTTCAAGGTTGAGAAAAACAAAATGTTGATAGTTGTCGTATATGTTGATGACATTATCTTTGGTGGAAATGATGGAATGCGTAAGAAATTTGCAGAAGAGATGCAAAAAGAATTTGAAATGTCTATGATTGGTGAGTTGAACTTTTCCCTTCAACTTCAAGTAAATCAAACTGACACAAGGATATTTATTTCACAATCTAAGTATGTTAAGGAATTATTGAAGAAGTTTGGAATGGATGACTCCAAACCGATCTATACCCCTATGGTAACCGGATGTAAGCTGAGTAAGGATGATGAATCTGCTAAACTTGATCATAGCATGTACAAATCTATGATTTGAGGACTGTTGTATCTTACTGCTACTAGACCAAATATCATACATGTAGTATGTTTAGTTTCAATATTTCAAGCATAACCTAAGGAAGCACATGTTACAGCTGTAAAGAGGATAATTAGATATCTTAAGGGAACTCCAAATTTTGTGTTATGGTATCCGAAGGATAATGATTTCATATTAAATGCCTACATTGATGCAAATTAGGTTGGTTTTGTAGATGATCGGAAGAGTACAAGTGGTGGATCATTCTTCCTTGGAGGAAGATTAGTTTCATGGTTGAGTAAGAAACAATATTTAGGTTTTGTATCCACTGCAAAAGCAGAGTATATTGCAAAAACATCCTATTGTACACAGGTACTTTGGATGAAGAAAAAATTGAAGGACATAGGTTTGGTGAGTGATGAACCTATCTCTATATTTTGTGACAATACAAGTGCTATCAACATTTCTAAAGAATCTAGTGATGCACTCTAGGACAAAGAAAATATCTATCAAGTATCACTTCTTGAGGGAGAAGGTATTGCAAAATGAAGTTAGACTTGAATATGTACCTACCAAGGAACAAATTGCTGACATATTCACTAAGGCCCTTCCAAAGGATACCTTTGAGTATCTCAGAGGGAAGTTAGGGGTTACTACCCCTCCTTCTTTGAAATAAATGCACATGGAGGTGCATCAGTCCATTGGATTCATAGACTTTTTAATCTGGACTGATGAATGAGGTATACTCCTTAGGGGGAGTGGAGAAGTGCATTTTTGTAGTATGTGATGTGGGTGCACTCCTAAGGAGGAGTGAACAGAGCTTTATATGGAAAGAATTTCCTTTTCCATTGATTTCAAAGGGGGGGAGAAAGTCATGTGAAAATTTTATGCTTGTGCAGGTTGTCGTCTCTAAAGGTTATGTATGCTATGCTATCTTTGATGGTTTTTCACATCATGTGTTGCCATCAATGACAAAAGGGGAGATTGTTGCAAGTATGGATTTGTTTGGTGGTGTTGTCATTAATGTTTCCATTGATGTCAACATAGTTTAGGTTGATTGTAGATTGTACTTGTATACTTGAGATATTGTAGAAGTGCTTAGAGTACATGGAGCTATATTTATGAAGTTGTAGTTGTATTTTTTCCAAGTGCTTTTGAGAAAATTTGAGAAATAATCAAGGCAGTGTTGAAGTGTGTTATGAGTGTGCTCTGGTATTGTGCTCTACAATTCTTCTGTGTTGATTGTATTCCTGTGTGGGTTTATATTTATGTTCATGAGCTTCAATGGATAATATATTCTGAGTTTTAGCTTCTGGTTTGATGGAGAGTGAAAGTTATGTTCACTGGTGTGTGAACTGGTTTGGTAGAACTATTTGTGTGTGGATTGGGAGAAATGTTTTGGCTCCACAGTCTTGTGGTTCTTGGTTTCAGATCTTGTGGATCTGGGATATGATTTGTCTTGATATTTTTTGTATTCAGATAAACGTGCTTGTGATTTGGCACTCTAGAAGACCTGCTCCAGAGCTCTTGTGTTTTGTTGGTTGGCAGGTTGGACTATTGAAGAGATTTTTGTGGATGAAGTTTGTTATAGTTGTTGTGGATGTACTTGAGGTATTCTCATAGATGGTAAAATGTTTGGTGAAGCATGTTGAGTGATCCACATGTGATCATCTTGTTGGAGATGCGTGTACTTCAAAGATAATTGGTGTTTTCATTAGGTTTGGTCGACTTGGCATCTACACATTACATTAAGTTAAATTGCATTGAATTAAGGAAGTGTTTGATTAATCCAAGATTTTTTTTGGGTCCTAAATTAAATATGTAATTGGTCCTCTCTCATTCTTATGCACCACGGGAATGTTGAGTAGCCAACCTAATTTGAATTTGTAAATTGAAATTGTATAGCCAACCTTGGAGAATATTTCTAGGGTTGAAGATGGTATAAAAGCAAATCAAGTTGTTGTGAATTTGATATCCATCCATCCACAAATTGAGCAAGCAAGAGAAGTGTGTGAACAAGTACAAAAAGCAAAGTGTGAAAGAGCGAATTGAGGCAACAATACTTTAATGTGTTAGATTCCTAAAAGTAGTGAGTTGATGGTGTCTACAATCTTTTGATCAAGTTGTGAATGTGTGGAACCTTTGTGCAAGATCTTCATTTATCTTTTCTTTTTGTGTAGGCAATGAGCCTCCTTCTAGACAGTGAGTCCTTTTTTGGTAGTGAGCCTTTGTATTAGAGCAGTGAGCCCTCTGGCAGTGATCCTTTGTATCTAGTATTGCATTACTACTATATTGTTAGTTAATCCTCATCGTGGTTTTTCCCTCATTGGGTTTTCCACGTAAATATGGTGACTCTGGTGTTTGCTTTCTATTATTTGCATTCCATGTTTACACTTAATAATAGACTAGATTAAAAGTGGAATTCATTAAGGTCAGAGGTAAAGTGATTTGATACAATTGATTCACCCCCCAGCCCCTCTCAGTTGTCTTGTGCATTTCAACAAAATTAAGTGATATTAAAAGGCGCATGATTAATTGAATTGAATAGTTATAGAACTAAGTGGGATAGTTAAAAATTGATGCCAAAGACATAGAAAATGTGACTTAAGTGATCCACAGTGGGTCAATCTAGTCCATAGATAAATATAAGATAAAGTGCAGGCTATTCATTAAGGGTATAGGTTTTTAGCTTTAATGAATATACCTTTATAGGAAATGCACTAAAACCCTAGAAAATAGACCAATGTCAATAGGTGGAAAAAAGTGTCAAAATTTTGGTGATTTACGTAGGATGTTTTGTTACTAAATATGGGAATTAAAATCCTTAAGCAATCCATTGGGAGTAGGAGTCACAAGGTTAGGCAAAATTGAATATTGCTTGCCTCAAAACAACAAAACTAGACATGTGCAAAAGCACATGAAGGAAATAAAAAACAAACCTAAATTATGCATCTTACTAATGGTAATTTAGAGTGTGCAAGGAAATTCTTGAAAACAAGAAAACTAAGCTATTATGTACAATAATTTTACAAAAATCAATTCCAATTCTGATAACTTACCTTTTTCAAAGAGAAATCTTGTAAAGGAGTTTATCTCCTTTATACCATAGTTACAGTCATTACTTAGTTGCAACCATTGAATTTCCCTACCTTCATGCATCAAGTCAAATAGACTACCCATGTATTAATGATTCACTTCACCATAAATTTTTCCATTGTAGGGAAGCCATAGAATTTAGGTCAACACCAAAAGAAACACTACTTGTGGAGAAAAGGATAATTTCTTCACACAAGGGTACACCACTACTGTAACAACTGACCTCCTCATGACATGATTTGAGACAAAAATAAAAATATTCCAACTCAGATGGTGATGCAGAATATGTCATACATGTCTGTTGATCTATACAGGGAAGAGTCTTCTCATGTACGTCAAATGAGAAACACTGAAGATTGGGCATACTATCAAGTTGAGAAAAAAAGAGTTATTCTCTTAGCTCATGTGTTGCTACTCAACAACATCAACTTTGGTATGTTGGTCCCAAGTGAAACATTGAATTTTAGGTACACTATGCCCAATACAAAAGTTCATGTCTTTCTCTTGAATGAAGATATCATATTAAGTATTGTAACATTTAGGGATAATGGAAAATCAACATACATCATAATTACATGTACCGATGCACATTTTATCAGCACCTACCTTGGATCTATGAGACACCTCAAATGAAGAATTAAATTCTTCAATTTTCCTCTTTGTTTTAATTTTATGTTCTTAGATATTGGCTTCAACAACATCAAATCCATGGCACAGAACATTCTCTACATTTACTACAACAACAATATCAAACTGGGAAACTTTATTAGCATCATCATCATCAAATAGGAATGCCTGCCACCCCATATCACTAAAATCATCATCACTCAAACTCACCAAGATTGACTCTTGTTGCATATTCACATCATCAAAGACCTCATCTTTATCCAAATTCATTAGAATGACACCAATCTAACTTTTTTCTTGATTTGGAATGCCTTCCTAACACCATCCAACCTACTACCTTGAAGGTGTTGGAGCATTTTGTGCCATCAAATCTTGGTTGGGGACTCTATTTGGGCGGATGTATTTTGATTGTGGGGTTGATTACATGAATAGGACTAATCATAACCTTAAGCCAAATTATTATGTATTAGAGTAAGAGCCTTAGATGAGATCACAACGACTAGGTTATCATAATTTGGAGGTTTGTCATAACTTAATTGATTATGCCTTTGCATGTTTCCTTGGTAGGGCTGCTTGTTTACATGATATTTTTGACTATGAGGTTGGTACTTGGCCTAATATGTTGTTTTTGTTGTCCCTTTAAATCAGCTAAATCCTTGGTAGAGCCTCGTAGTAGAGTTTTAATATCTTGTAGCTCACTAGGAGGAGAAAGGGTTATTGGTGGGTTGATTTCTATTATAGGGATAGGTGCCAAGATGAGCTAGGTGGGTGGATTTAATAGGAATAGAGGCATAGGAGGAATGGAAGCTATTTTACCAGCTTGAATTAAACAATTTATTTTTCCTTGATGGCAATATCATAGGAATTTTTCAGAGTATTCCCTCCCATAGATTAGATCATCACTGCTACATCATTGTTAAGAGCCCTCAAATAGTATAAAAGAATCATTTGGAGATGGATTTACCAAGGTAGAGATTTTATTATATTTCTTTTAGAATCTAAAGGTTAAGCTTTGCATGAGCTCATGAAGATCCCTTTTGATTCTAGTCAGTTGCTCAATGAGGGAGAGGTGGTCACTTTTTTCTTCAAACTACCAACAACAATTGTCTCCTAATTCATCCCAATCATGAATAGAATTATGTTGCAGTTATGTGTACCACTAAAGTTATTTTCCTTTCAAGGAAGCTACAAGAAGCCTACTAACTACATTATCCTATGCGGTATTATGCACATAATAGATGTTTGAAATATCTTGAATATGCTCTATGGGGTTAGTAACATTTATTTCACCATTAGATTATAGGATAATTTTAAGGGTGGCTATTGTTATGTCATCCCATTGGGTAATGGAAAGAGGGCTACCACCATCAAAAGTGGAAAAGACATTATTTCTAGGGACAACCATAGGAATGACAAGGAAAGATGTGTTTCTAGGAGAAAACTTTAAAATGGTGAAAAATAGAGAAACCAAATTTTCTCAACTAGGGAAATGAGAACATACCAGTAGAGTCACCAATATGTACTTGAAGAGTTGTCATGTGTTGAAGAATATTTTCAATGATTGCAACTATTGATAATATCCCAATATCTCAATAGGATGAGATAAATCTCATCACTCTAGTCCCATTGGGTATCCAAAAAAAAATTAATACTTAGAATTACACCCTTGTTGATCCTTATTTTCAACATTCTAGTGAAACATGGGAATGATCTAAAGGTGTGGTACCTTGTAGATGAAATCAAATCTTTGGAGAAGGTTGAATTCCTCTCTAATGTAGATGCAACAGTATTGGCCCATCCCAACACTGAATAATATTACAACTGACCCTATTCTACTAATTTTGTAGGGAAAATGATAAGAAGGAATGAATAAAAGGGAAAGGGTAGTGATGCACCTAGATTAAATGGAGTCTTCCTACTCACTACAACATAGAGAATTAATAAAACTACCAAATCAACTCACACAACTCTTTGCTATGCTAGCTCTAAGAGAATTGAATAGAGGTTAGGGTTTAACATGCAACCCTATCAAATATGTAAACATCCATTCAAATATGAAGGCAAGAGGATTTGCACAACACATTCAAAGTGAGAGAAGGTAAAATAGAAATATTTATTAATACAAAGGCATGGAGCTTGTTATAGTAGAAGAATAGAAAAATTGCATCTTTGTAGAGAAAAAAAGGAAGAACAACCCTTACAAAATGAGCCTCAAATAGGCTATATTCTGTAATAGAACATCAAAACCCTAAATACCCTAGCTATCTACACAACCAATAGAGAAAATATTCGTCCAACTTAATTTGGTATGAAGGCATGGGAAAAACATTCTTGACATCAATAATTCTCTCAACATTGAGGAATGGAGATGGAGCACAAGAAAACCCCCATGAAATCCACTGTAAAATATGGTTGGGATAGACCTCTGAAAGAGAAGGCCTACAAATTCATGAATGTATCCTGGTTTTGTGCTCTCTTATTGGAAATTATGGATTTTCAATCAAGATCATTCTAGAGAAGTTACATGATTAAAAAAATGTAAGAATAATTATTGTTACATGGAATTCATGTCTAAGTGCAAGAAGTTGGGTCCACAAAATGTTCAAAAAGTGAAAGTGTTTTTCCTGATTTTTTAAAAAAAATTCACAGTTGGATTAAAAATTTGAAGCACTTATGCATTGAATCTTAAAAAGTTTCAGTAATATGAAATTTAGTATTTTGAGTCTAGTTTTCAAATATGTAGTTTATTCTAATATCTATTTGACATAAAATATTTTTTTATTTTTTTAAAACAAACTGTTGCCAGTGAGGGTAGCTCTCTTCCTTTACTTTGAAAGAAAAAGGATTAAAGATAGGAAGTGTTAGATATAAGCCATTACATTGCAAGAGATAATTACATAAGGAAGTAATGCATAGAATAAATCTAAGAGATAAAAGAAAGGATATAGAAAAGGATACATTAATCTCAGCAGAGCAATCAAACCAACACCTAGCACAATCATTCTTACCACGTGGAGATCCTGTAGTATTCCTTTGTTTACAGTTTCATGGTTTAGGTAGTCGGCATTGATTTCCATTGTTTATGCACTGAGGTTTAGACATACATTCAATAAAAAAGAGACTTGCATTACCAAAGATTACTAAAACGGCTAACTTTGATTCTAGACTTAGCCAAAAGGAAAATTTAAGGACTGATGGAGTACTAGAGGCACCTTCTAAACCCTACTGCTTACTATGTGGAATCCATCGTGATGATCTTCTATAGGTTGGGCCACCTGCTACTTGCACTTGAGAGAATTTTTTCCTCCAACTGGCCAATGCCATGTTTCGATAGTTGTAGATGATCATTGTTGGGATTTCCTTCTAAACATCGCCATAGGTTGCTCCATTATACAAGATTTTTTGAAGACTATTTGGTAATGGGCTTTTCCAACTTACTTTACGCATAAAGTGTACCAAACACAAAATAATTTTTAATAGGATGTATAAAAAACATTTTTTTAAAGTCACTTTAATAAGATTATATCATGTACGTGTATGGACACCATAATTTAATCTAAATAAGATTATTTTTTAATTCTTTTTGGGAAAAAATGTGTATTATACTGAAGATTGATAAGGATATTTTATATATAATTTTTTATTGGGCAAATCATCGACATCAAACTCATCCATGTAAAGATGAACCTGTATATGAAGGATTGAGAAAATCGTCGACGTCAAACTCATCCATGATAAAGGTGAACCTACATATATATAAATATACGAACTTACAAAATTAACTTTCAAGACTCTATATATAAATTATAAATAAACATATTAAAAACTAGATATTATACATGTTGAGAAATTACAAGAAATATTTAAATTAAATGTATGACATGTTTAAAAGAAAAAATAGGATGCATACACATATACATCATTCAAATTGAGCATGTGTCAACTAGTGTCATATAGTACGCATAAATTTATAATTCCTTCTCAAATTTCACTCTAAAATTAATACACTCGTAAAGTTAACATTTAGGGTACACCTTAATATGAATGACTAGGATAGGAAAAGAAAAATCACACCTTGAATTAAAAATCATAATTAGAAAAAATTTACATATAAAAAGGGTCTTCTAAGAAATTCTAATAAAGTTAAACTTGTCTCATATAATAAAAATTATTTAAATATATGATAAATATAAATTGGAAACTAATTGTTTGAATTGCAGTCTTCTAACTTTAAGACATCATTAGGAGAAGTTTACATATAAAATAAATAAAATGGGTCTCCTAGGAAATTCTTAAAAAGTAAAACTTCTATCATATATTACAAATTATTTAAATATAGGTATTTTTGAATTGCAATATTCTAACTAGAACCCATCATTAGAAGAATTTTTTATATTAAATGGAACTCTCATGAAATTCTAAAAATTAACACTTTTCTTATATAATATAAATTACCTAATACTAGTCTAGCAACACCTATCACACATTTGACCATATTTATTAATTAATAATCATGTTATATTCAAAATTTTATAAATTTACAAGGATGGCAAGCGTAAGAGCAGAGCAAGCAAAGAATGCCAAGGATTTGAGGTTTTAGGTAGAGGAGGTAGAAAATGATGTTCCTATGGAGCGTATACGTGCTCGAGTGGCCAACAAAAAGTGGTGAAATCAAGGTAATCTTCATGCTCCAAAAAGGAAGGGCAATAGGGACGACAGTAATCTCTAGAATGGGAAACCTGGCTAAGATTTTAATGAGTGAAAATTGCATAGATACTAGGGTTTTGCGAATAGACATCAGCACATCGGAAGTTTTGCAACAGATTCAACAATTCGGGAAACAAGGCGAATCAAAGGTGGGGATGAAATTATGTTGATGGTGCAAGCTCAAAATATTGAAACCAACTACAAGGGCACTAAGGGGCATCAAGGGCACAAAATTCAAGGCATAATGGAAACTGACGAAAAATTGACTAGAACAAAACAAGGAAAGAATATAGAAAGACTATGATGATTGGAAAAGATAAATTACAACCTTCAATACAACAGTTGGAGCCATAAGGTTTATTGATTAGATGGTATGGAAAGGATTCAAATTGGGACATCTCAATAAAGTGGTGGCAAGATCGGTGGGGCTAGGAAATGCAATTCAAGGCTCTAGCGAACAAGTATTTTATGTCGGTTTTCCCATCACAAGCAATTAGGGAAGAGATTGAGAATGGGATATGGATTATGGACAGAAATGGTTTCTACATCCAAAGATGGGAGGTAGGGTTTAATCCCCATCGGCACAATATGGAAAGAATACAAGATTGGTTCAAGCTTCCTAATCTTTTGTTTGAATTCTAGGAACCCAATATTCTATTAGACATAGGTAATCATTTGGGAAAGTATGTTTGTGCAGAGGAAAGGTTAAACCTGGATGGCATTAGCACATATGTCAGGCTATGCATGGAAAATAACCCTAATATTTACACTAGAGGGAGATCAAGTTGATTGCTGATTGGGAAAATTGGCAACAGATTCTAATATCAGATCCAAGCCCTATCAACATCCATTTGAAGTTACAACAGCCTATCATAGTATTAAACTAGCTAGAGATAAGGTAATATCAAAGTTATGGATCGAAGGGGATTCCCTTAATATTGTGAATTGTCTAAGGAAGACTTCCCCCCCATCTTGGACTATTGAAAATTTAATTTTTTATGCCCTTGCCTTGATTTAGGAGTTCGATGAAATTTATATCTAGCATCCATTTAGGGAGGCTAATCATGTTGCAGATTGGGTAGCTAATTTTGGGGTGGCGTTGGCTAGGTCATAGGAGGCGTATGATGTCTTGCCATTTTAGCTAATTAATCTACTTCATAATGACATATCTAAGCTTGTTGGTGTTCGCTATCTGTTTAGCTCTTGGTTTGTGTGGGTTTGATGATCCTAGCTGGCTGATTAGACACTTCACATAGATGAAGTTTATTGGAAGTTGTGGGCATTCAAATCTAGGCTTCTTAAGTATCCTTGCTATTTTTGTGCGTGGTACTGCTCTTAATAGTCTCCCACACTTTTAGGGTGTTCATTTCTCTTCGGCTGCTTTGTTTTTTTGTTGTGATTATCTCTCTGCATTGGCAAAGCTTTCAATGATGGGTGGGGATAGGTGCAGAATGGAGCCTCTTTCTTGTGGTGACCTAAAGTCTAATGTTGAAGTTTGGGCTAACCTGCAGAAGGGTGGGGTGACTCCGTGTATGGAATGGCTACATGGTTTTAAATCTAGTGTTTCTAAAGACTTTGTGGATGCATGGGATGGGTGTGTTCTCAGTCTGTTTGGGAGGGATATCACAATTAATGAAGACTTCATTGTGGAGGTGACCGAGATGTCCTCGGAAGGAAGAAAGTTTTAGAGAGATAAGAATCTCTTGCAGTTTGCTAGGCAGAATTTACTTTGGGATAGATAGCGCACTAAAATGGTTAGACTGGACTATGGTGGGTATGATAGGACCAAAATCAAACCTATCTAGCAAGAGGTGGTGATGGCATGATGTGATACTTCACCTTGGATGGAAGATACATTGCGCTATATGGTCACCATTTTGTTATGTTGAATCATTTTCGGCACGATAAGCTTATGCTTTGGAGGAAGGAATTTTGAATTTCAAGAACCCCATAAACCCTTTTCTGCTTGAGGGTTTTATGTTGCTCATTGTTGACTTTATTAAAGCTAAATGTATTGTTAATGCTCCCCATTCCCCTATTTCAAACAAAAAAAAGAAAGGGAGTGGGAATTGTCGAATTGAAGAGGTTTCTAAAAGTGAAGGGACAAAAATTGAAGAGAATTTGGAGGGGTGGTCTAATAGGTAAAATACTAGCCTTGGTTATATGCCCTCCTCTGGTGGGAAGAAACCCTCTTCTTCTAAGTCTAAAGCTTCCCTCCCATGTGTGAACCACGAATTGAAAGAGGTATGTGAGGAGGTTGTTGAGGATGGGCTTTGTAGTGGTAAGAAGGTTAAGGGCCAGGGTTGGGTTCTAAGGATTTGAGGGAGAAGCTTCCTGAAATGGCTATGGAGGAGGATATGGTGGAGGATTTGGAAAATTTGAACCAGGCCCTTTATGATGTTGATGGGACCCCTCGTGCTGGTAAAGTAAATCGTGTTGTTAATGTGGATGAGTTTGATCATGTTTCTAATTCCTTGGATAGGGGTAAGTCAAATTTTATTCCTAATGTGTGTCAACATGATGAGTAGCCTACTGGTTCTCACCAAGGTAGGGGTTTGTTTTGGGGGGGCATGGACTTTTCCTGGGCATCGAGCATGGTGAAAGAGGGGGCAAATATTTCTTTTAATTTAATGATGTGGCTAGTTAATGAGTTGTAGGACCTCCACAACAAGCATGACACTATAGAAAGGTGTAATATTTCCACGCGTCGTAGTCTCAAGGAGAGGATTCCATCTTTGCTTTGACAAAATTGATGAATTCTAGTATTGTTTGTGTGGTGGAGTTGGCTAAGCTAAAAAATAATTATGGGCCAAGGGTGGAATTGTTGGAGAAGAATTACAAGCAGCTATGTGAGGATGTGGATACGCTCATTAATCTAAGCAAGGAAAATTTGGAGGCCTCAGTTCAAGGCCTGGTTTATCTCAACGAGAAGGTCAAAGAATGGACGGGCATAGATATTTTTGATGAAAAGATGACCATGCAGAGGAAGGAAAGCAATGACAAGGACATGCAAAATGTGGATATGGGTGTTGGGTCGAGCGTGCGTACTCAGAGTCAAACCAAGAAATGCATTACAGTTCGTACACATGATGTGGAGGATATCATGGAAATGCATGATAAGCTGACGTTGAAGGAATTGGAAGCAGGAAAGATTCTCAAGGAACTTATCTGATAGTCATTTTAATTTATGTTTTGTCTTTGTTTTCTTTCACTGGTTTTTGTTAATGGGTCGTTGATGTCTAGGTAATCAGCTTGTTTTTTGTTTTTCTAGGGTGGCTAGCCTAATCTTCTATCTTTGTTTCCACTGTCTCTTTTTATTCAGGGTTTTAGGTACCCTTCAAAACCTATTTATCGTTAATCAAAAACATCCATTTGAAAGAGATCAGATGGAGAAGCCTTGAGAAAATGTCCCAAAAGATATGGGAAACATGGAGCCTCATTTGGAAAAGGATAATTCATTGAATTCTTCAAAGCTTGATGCAAAGTTAAGCTTAAACAACCCAATCCATGGGGTTCAGGAAGCAGAGCCAATAAAAAGAGAAAAAATAGAAGATTTGAGCAGTCGGGATGAAAGATCAACAGATCAAAGGAGAGAATTGGACATGAAAATAACAAAAAAATTGGACTTGATCAACAACAACATAAATGAAGAGGATATCAACTCCCTAATTGAGGTAGGAAATTAATTGTTCAAGTTATCCAAATAAGCCAAGAGCGGTACATTGGTAGAGAGTCTAGATATAGCAGAATTGGATGAAGAATTGGAAACAAGTCCAAATCTGGCTAAGGTCGATCAAGAATCAAAAGATGGCAATGTCACTCCTAAAGAAAACAAAAGACAAAAGACTATGCTTTCAAGGCATAAGGAGTTTTACAAGTTGGTAACTTGTCAAAAGGATGCATCTAAGAATTCCCCTGACTATGGAGAGAGTAAGAAGAGGAGAAGAATTCCTAATTAGGAGAAGCTACAAAGTGGATGGTGAAGTCAATGGGCAATTAAAAATCAGTGAAATATTGAAAGTAGGGAAGGGTGAGGCCCTTCTTGGATCACAATGAAAATCATATCCTAGAATTTTAGGGGCTTAAATTCCCCTAACAAGAAGTTCCTAATCAGGAACCAGTTGGAATCATTTCAGGCTAACGTCTATCTCCTTCAAGAAACTAAGCTTATTCAGCAAGAATTAGAGCGCTTTGAAAAAACATTAAAGTTTTGGAAGATGTTGGCGGTCTTCTCGAAAGGTTCTTCAAGTGTACTGATAACCCTTTGGAGACCAAAAAGTTTCTTGGTGGAGAAGGTTGCCTCAAACAAACTTTGGATAGCGAGCAAGGTAAAGAATTTAGCTTTTGAGCTATGCTTTCTTCTCATTAATGTATATGGTCCAAATACTTGTATACAAAAAAGAGAAACATGGGGAGAATTAGACTTATTCTGCAACAATCCCTCATTTGACTTCATCATTTTTGGAGGGGATTTCAATGAGTTGTCTTTAGATCTAAAGATAATATGGTAGGAGTGGGTAGAAAATTGCAATCTTAGATAGATTTTTAGGATTTCATGGAAAGGAATATATTGGTGGATATTCCAATGGGTAATGGCAAGTTTACTTGGACAAACATGCATAAGGGATTTTGTAGAATAGCTGAGAAATTGGATAGGTTTCTCTTTAAAGGTGATCTAAGCATCTTTCCTTTCACTTTGGAAAGCAGAATTGCACCTTCTTCAGGCTCTGATCACTTCCTAATTAACTTAGAAATTATGGGGGAAAGAAAACCAACAAGATGTCCTTTCAAATTTGAGAATGTATGGTTCAAGGATCCCCACTTCAAGGACTTAATAATTCAATGGTGGTCGGAGAGAAACCCAAATGGGTCAAAAATGTTCAACAAAGCAACCAAATTGAAGTTGATCAATCAAAACCTAAAGACTTGGAACGGGGACAACTTTAAGAATATATTTGAAGAAAAGAGGAAAATAGAAGAAGAATTGAATGAGAAGGTACTAAAAAATGGGATGGATAGTTTTTCAGAGTTATTTCTAGGAAAAGATTTGCTAAGTAAGCTGAGTGATTTACTTGCCAAAGAGGAATTTTTTTGAGGTAGAAATCGAGAGACTTGTGGCTCAATGCAGGAGATTAAAACATAAAGTACTTCCACAATGCCACCAAAATAAGGAGGGAAATGAATAGAATATCGAGCATCAATTTCTCTGATGGAAAAACTTTAGACAAATTTGAGGAGATAAAGGTGGCTACTATTGATTTATTTCAAACTCTATTAAACAATTGGAGTGGTTCAAATCTTCTTGAGAAGCAAAAAATCCTCATATGCACTCCAAGAGTAGTAACTGCTGCCCAAAATTAACTCCTAACTGGAAGAATCATAGAAAAATAATTTAAGGATGCTTTATTTGAACTACACCCAAACAAGGCTCCTGGCCCGGATAGGTTTCGCATGGCCTTTTTCAAAAATGTTGGGACATTGTTGGGAAGGAAGTTTTTGAATCCATAGATGACTCTCAATACTCTAGGAGGGTGCTCAAGGAATGGAATAACATTTATATTGCACTAATACCAAAGAAGGAGAAACTAGAGACTCTAGAGGAGTATAGACCAATTTCCCTTTGTAACACAATCTATAAGATCCTTGCAAAAGTTTTGGTGAATAGGGTGAAAAAGATATTGCCTGATATAATTTCTGAGGAGCAAACAGGGTTCATTCTGGGCAGGTCAATCTTGGATGGGGTTTTCATTGCTCAAGAGGCAATTCACTCAATCCAAAAGACAAAGAAAAAAACTATGATGATTAAGCTTTATATAAAGAAGGCATACGACAAAGTGAATTGGAGATTCTTGTTCAAGTTCCTTGAAGCATTTGGGTTTCATAGCAGATCGTTGAATTGGAAATTTTAACTAGATTTCTTTCCTAAGATATTTGGTACTCTTAAACAGCACTCCTGAGGGTTTTCAAGTGCTTCTAGGGGCTTAAGACGGAGAGATCCTTTATCCCCTTCTTATTCATAATCATGGCAAAGGCCCTTGGGAGATAAAAAATGAAATATTTGATTGAAGGAAATATTATTGGGACTCAGATATCTCAAGACATTCCTACGACCACTCAATAATTTGTGGATGATACAATGTTGTCCAGGGTTGCATGGGAAAGAGAATCCAAAACCTTCAAGGAAATATTGGGCAACTACTTTTCTACATCTGGGTACGACGTAAACAAAGAGAAATTGGAAGTCTTTTTCATTTACACTAAACCAAACAAGGAAAATCAAATATTAAGAGTCCTAAATTTCAATAAAGGAAAATTTCCAAGAAAATATCTTGAAATGCCTCTTGCAACAGGGTTAGAAATAGGCAAAATTTTGGATCCGATGAAGGACAAGTTGGATAAGAGGTTGGCCTCTTGGAAAGGTAAATGGTTATCTTGGGTTGGGAGGTTAACCATGCTCAAGGTTGTAATCATAGCTCTCCCAATATATATAATGTCTTGTTTTCCCTTAACAACTGGTACTAGCAAAAGCATCAATCAGAAAATGAAGAAATTATTCTGACAAGGAAATTCAGAATAGCATAATATCCTCTAGTGGGGTGGGAAAAAATATGCAAGTTAAGGAAATATGATGGTGTGGGGTTAAAAATCTTGTTGCTTTAGAATAAAGCCTTGGGGAAAAACTTGTGTGGAAGATATATACCAATCCAAAACTTAAATGGGTGAAAATTTTGAAGGTGAAATATCTAGATGAGGGAGACAATCATATTCACTTCAAGAACACTCTCAATGGGATCTAGGATATGGAATTTCTTTAGATCCATTCGTGATTTGATAGTGGATTACCTGACATGGGACATCAGGGATGGAAGATTTGCCCTCTTCTGGGAGAATTCTTGTAGGGGTTACCAAATTTTGGAAGGTACAGAGGAGTTAGAACAAGCAAGGATTTCTACCAAACTAGCATGGGGAAACGTGTGAGATTATTTGAACATCTCTATAGAAAATGATACTGTAGGGGTAAATGGAAGTGTGTGCAAGTGTTGGGTCTAAATAATGAGGTGTTTGAAGTTTTTGAAATGGCATTGAGGGAAAGAACAAGTTGCATCAAGGATGGGAAGGATAAACTGGCAATTACAATGCAAAATATGGTTATAAGATGCTAGTAAGAAATTAGAAATTTGAGGAAAAATTACCAAGAAACCTTTTTTGGAATAAAGATTTTTTACCAAAAGCTGGAATGTTTACTTGGGTTGTGGTGAAAGGAAGGTTACTTACAACAAATGGGTTCATCAAAATGGGCTCTAATGGCCCATCTAGATGTGTACTATGCAAACAAGAGGAAGAAATAGGGCACCATCTCTTCTTAAATTGCATGTTCTCTCTCAAATGCTGGTAGTGGGTTTGTGCCAAACTTCATTTGCAGGCAGCCTTCCCCAACAACATACAAAATATGATAAATGGTTGGCCCATTCTAAAGAAAAATGCAATGTTCTCCAACCTTTGGATAACGAGTCCATCATGATTACTTTGGGAAGCATGGAAGGAGAGGAACTGATGTAACTTTCAAGATAATTAAATTCCCATTAACTCATTTATGAACAAACTAGAGGTGAGTATTGTGGAGATGACTAACTCCAAAATTGGGAGCACAAATAAAAAGTAGGTCAACTTCAAAGATAGGACACAATCATGAGGAGGAATTAGAACGATCATCTGATTACACCTTTCATGGGGAAGGGTGGTCAAAAGAATCAAGATGAAAGGAAGAATGTGAAATGAGAACTGCCTGATGTGGGGTGGTATAAGGTAAACTTTAATGAGGCTACAAGGGGAAACCTTGGAATTTTTGGGGATGGCTATGTATCATTAGAGACTAGCAATGGAAAGATATAGGTAATTTGGAAACCTCACTCCCCATCGGGACAAATAATGTTGGGGAAATGCAAGCGATGATCCTTGGTCTCAACTTTTGTGTATAATTAAAGCTACCTAATTTTGTGATAGAAGGAGATTCATCATTGATCATAAATGCCTTACAAACCAAACAAATGATAAAATGGAAGCTCAGAGCCATGCTAGAAAATGATTTGAAGCTATTGGATGTTTTTCAACACTATATGTTAAATCACACACTATGGGAGGGAAATTTGGAAGCGATGAGCTCTCAAATTTTGGGGGCAAATTGACTCTCAATCAAAGATATTTTCCATTAGATCTTTGTGGGAGGTTGGGCAGGTGGCTTTCCACAAACGAAGATTTAGAAAGTCAGATTCAGAAAATTCAGTATAAATGTTGATGGGATTTCATCTAGGGTAGCATCGCTTTACATCAGGGTAACAAAATGGATAATGTTTGGGCAGTTCATTTCTTCATAGATTTGGAACGTAGGCAAGGGATCGGTAAAGCAAATAGTGTTAAAAAAGTTTCAAAAAATAGAGAAATGGTTTACTGCTTTCCAGAATCAAAATTATGGATGTTGAATGAACAAGACAACTGAGAGGGGGGGTGAATCAATTGTATCAAATCAAAACATCAAAACCCTCAACATAATCAAATCCACATGCATTCATTAAACCCTTATTCTATTAAAATTATTAATCATGAAATGCAGATAATAGAAACTAAAATAAAAACACCATACACAAGAGAACACTAGATTTATGTGGAAAACCTAATGAGGGAAAAACCATGGTGGGGATTAGCTCACAATATAATTAATTGCAAACCCAATACAAGGGCTCACTACCAGAATAGGACACACTATCCAAAAAGGTTCACAGTCAAGGCTCACTGCCACAGAAAGAAACAAAGAAGATAGAAGAGAAATGTTACATAGAGAAAACTTTCTCAATGTAATAAGGAATCCACCACAAATGCTCCAACACTTTTGCATCCTTGCTTCAAATATTGCAGACACCTTCAGCTCATTGCATTCAAAAATCTAGCACTTTGAAGTTCGCACTGCTCTACTCAAATTTGCATATATACCTCTACAATTCACATCACATTCATCACTCACATCTATCTCACATTTATCTTGCCTTTCTCTTGCATCTTACAACAACACCACTCTTATTTATGCCATTCTCAAACTTGAAAACCTTCTCCAAGGTTAGAAACTATCTGTTACATTTAAAATTTCAAATTAGGTCATCACCCAAACATTCCTGTGGTGGATAGGAATGAAGGTGACCCATATAAATCCTTAATTAGGACCCAAATATGTCCTAACACACCTCAACACACTTCCACAAGCTTTGCATGTAGTTTCCACACCAAGTCGGCCAATACATGTGTAAAACACCATAAACTATTAAGTACACACTTCCCATTTGATCAAGACAACACGAAAAAACCACAAAAATATATTTTTCACAATCTAGAACAATCCATGAACCACTTGAGATCCAACAAAGACTTCATCTAAACTTGCATCATAGTAATACTTTAACCCAAAACATTTGGTTAACCTTTTACACACACTAATGTATGAAACATGCATTGTACTATACCAATTCAAGTGAAACCTTGAATTCTGAAAGATACAAATATTATAAGAAACTTCTCATATCCACACAACTTGAAACCAAACTGTGGAGAACTACGGAGAAAATACATTTCTCCTATACCATAGTAAACACCATTGAAAAACTGCTTCACACACTAGTGAATATATCTCACTTTGCACAACAATCTAGAAACCCAAGTTCTCCATATAGAAACTATTGACAACCTTGAACAAAATATTAGATCCACACAAGCATAGCATCAACATAGAAGAAATGCAGACCACGTCCCTAAGCACGCTCTGAACACTTGCACAAAAACTATTTTCTCTATTTATCAAATTTTCTCAAAAGAACTTGGAAACCAAGTACCAAAGACATCATCTCAGCACATTACACTTTTCCAACACATCTCCAGACACTGCAACATAAAGATAGCTCCATGTGCTAGCAACACTTCCTCAATATCTCAACTATACATGCACAACCTACAACATATTGTTTCCCTCTTTTTCACAATTGTCTCAATATCCTCAACATCTTCATCATGCAACAATCTTCCTCAACACCTAGTTGACATCAATGACAACACCTTCATACTTGCAACAATGGAAAGCTTGAAAAGGTGGTATCTATTATCTTCCCTTCAAGAAGGAATTCGAGTCTCGATTCACTAAATTCTAGAGAAAGAATGGGGTCGTTAAAATGAAGGTATTCATTTCAATTAGTAAGGCTTGGTTTGAGGATAGACAACTTTAAATAAGTTCTGGTGGGAAAACTAATATTCTAACTTGGAATGTGGCTTGTTGTGGTTGAGGTGGAAAGGTTAGTCAGCAGTGGTGGAACATGGGGGGCTCTAGCATGATCGCCACATCATCAATTATAGTGGTGGGGTGATGTGACATACATAGGAAATCTTGACATCACATACACTTAGAAATCATCCAGATAGTCTTTTCAAATTATATAACAACATGCCATTTTGGCATAGTTTCCAACAAAAGATCTACTTTGAAGATCCAAATGAAGGGAAAGGTTTGGCATGGTCATGTCACACGAGAAATGACAACACAAACTTGGTTTCATATGAATGAACACTAGGGAATTTAATCCATAAAATCTGATAATCTTTGTTGGTCACGCATAAACACGAAGAGTTAATTATTATAAGCAATGGAATTATATCTTCATAAGGAAATACAACTCTTTAGGAGACACATCAGAATGACACCTCATCAAAAGTGTGTTGTAAGAAGGAATTCAAGGGCTTTAAAACCCGCATAGGATACAACAAGAATTCATTAGTTGATGGCAAAGCTTTCAAAATTTATTGTGTTAATGTCCACAAAGACCATCATTTGCAGTGGTATGGATAATCTTATTAGATTGGAGAGTGAACTGAGGCAAATGGAATTCCTCGAGGGTATCACATACCAATGGCTCAAGTGCATTCTCATAATTGATGACTTCCTTTCTCTAGCAGTAGTGAAAAGAATTGTGGGGAGGGCATTTCTGGAGGAGGGAAAATTGTATCATGTTGACACACACATTGTGTCCAAATTTCTTGTGATGTTGCTAGACTTGAGGGTAGCAAAGGCTGAGGCGAAGACAATTGTAATGAAAGTATTTAAAGTGAACCTACTGGGAGGATTAAGTGAAACATTGGTTGTTGCCACTCCAAGAGTTGGGGTCCCCCATCCAAGAGATTTGGCAATGTTGGAGGTGTTGGGAGAGGTGGTAAAATAATACCCCTTCATTTTGTACTTGAAGGGCATGGTGTTGATGGAACATATGTGAATGGAGAATGTTGGAGTCAAATTTTTAAGAAAGATGTTGTAGATCACCCTAGTTCAGGACTTCAACTGGATCCCAGAATTCAGGTCCTTTACTGAAGATAACGACTTTCTGTGATCAGGAATGTTTGCCTAGGGTAAATAGTATAGTATTATACATACTCTCTTGTTTGCAGTCTGTGGTTAGTCTATTTGGTTTGTGTTAGGGTAGAATTTCTACATAGTTACAAGTAATAGTAATGTTTTGAAATGAATTGGCCAGTAAGGCCATTTTGAATTTCAACTGTAATGGATGTAAATGTCGGGAAATCTAGGGTTTGGTTTTTTAGAATGGAAAAAGTGAAGGCAGGTATCTCTTGCATCTGATGTCTTAAATGGCAGAATGTGCCTCTTTTTTGATATCAATATAAATTACTCTTACGAATTAAATTTTTTTATAAATTTACGATCAAATGTGCATCTAGAGTGTTGGATAACCAATTTAAGAATTGATTTAATAGTGCCCATTTAATTTTTCTACCACATTCATATTTCTCCCTCCCCACCCATGTGTTGATATGGGGAGTTATGTTCATGTGCATTGTGTTTTAGGTGGAAAAAGTTTGAATTAATTCTTAGCACCCTTTTCAATTAATTCTTAGTAATAAAGGCTTCAATGTATAAGGTGAGGTTATGAGAATGGTCAATAAGAAGCATGTCACTTTGGCAAAATGTAAGATGATTTCTTGAAGATAAATACCTAATGATGACTTGAAATTGTGATGGGCATTCAAGACCCTTGACTCCTATAGGATTTTATACAAGATGTATTTATGAACAATGGATGTCATAAGAAGAGCCAAAATTGAGATTTATTTTGGAGTCCTCTTAAGCTATGCAAGAAGTGTCACGTATGGATTTCATTTGATTAATTAAATGCAATTATTTATCATTATGTCACTATTTAAATTGAAGTTAAATGATTATTTTAATGAAAGTTAAATTGAAATTCAAATCGAAATTAAATTGAAATGTAATTCTTATGATTTGAAATGCATTTATATTTAATCTCGGGGTTTTTCATTACTAATGTTAAATCGAGTGCAAGTGAACGAAGGAACGGGTGAACGTGATTGAAGGCGAGAACAACGATCAAGTAGATTTGTTTAGCTAATTGACGTTCATGAGTTGATGGAATCTCACACACTCACATAGATAATATTTTAATGTATTTTGCGTATATCATGTTTGCAAATTTTAAATCTAGTTTTAATGTAATTTCTCAAAATTGTGAAAAATGCATGTGATTTAAATGATGATTTGGTTAAATTTGATGAAATTGATTTAAATTAAATGACTAGATTGCTTGTTTAAATATTTTATTATTCATTGTAAATAATATGTTTGTATTTCAAAATTTAAAATAGAATTAGCTTTTATTTCAAAATTTAATAAACTTTAAATGAATAAAATTGTGTTTTATAAATTTAATTGTTTTAAATTGAAAATTAAGAAAAATAAAAGATTTAAATTTAGGAACTGAACAAAAATAGCTAAATGGAGTTATTGGAATCAAATAGAAAACAATTTGAAAACAAACATCTGTTCAAATTGAAAATTGGCATTCAAAACTTCAGTTAACAAGCTAAAGAAAAATATCTTCAATTAAAGAAGAAGCAATAAAAAAAAATCTGAATTGAGAGTTATAAAATTGATCTGAGATCAATCTATAATAGTGGATCTCATTTCTTGATTTAATCAATGCATGAAAGAAGAATCATATACAGAGAAATTCGAATTGGAATAGGGAGAGGAAACAGAAAACCGTTTTTGTTCTATTTTGAACAAAAAACACACATTCTTTTACATTTTTTGTTGGAAACCATGTGACAAGGAGAGGCACAACGAGTAGAGGAAGCAAAGTTTATTTGTTTTCTTTAAATTTATGATTTTTCAACCTCCTTATGCCCATGTGTGGCCAGGAGAAGAGGACAGGAGTTTTATTGATGATGAATATTTCCTCCCATATGCCAAAACAGAGAAGAAGGAGAGTTTTTGGAAATATGAAAACAAAGATCCCATTCACCTGCTCTCCACACGCGGCCAGGGAAGAGGAGGTATATACCAGTAGAAAACAACAGTCAAAGACGTGGCCAGTGAAGGCATGCATAGGAACCTCCACACATCTACATAGCCAGCTAAGGGAGTTTCCAGGGGACATGTAGGGAGAGATCACAGGGAAGTTAAAATCAATGAAATTTTAACGTAATTTTGAAACAGAGGTTAAAATCAATGAAATTAGCCATTGAAACTCAAAACAATTAGAAACTGAAATTGAAACGATTTATTTTGAAACTGATCTTGAAAAGTATTAATTTAATTATTTAATTTCTAAAAGTATGAAAAACAGAGAATAAATCATTTGAATTAAAGTATGATTTTTATTAAAAAACGAAACAAGTTAATTGAGTAAAAAGAGGGAAAGAACGTGTGCTCTTTTATGACTGTTTTACTTTATGTATTTAATCTACATACTTGAGATACACCTTCTTTATTTATTTTTTGGGATTATTTAATTTACTCAATTTAAATTATTAATTTATGTCTTTCATGGATTTAAACAATGAAAAGAAATGACTTTTTAAACCGTTTTCGCTTCAAACAAGTTTTCAGTTGTACTATCTTCAAAATATTGTTTTTGACTGTTTAGACCATGCATGATTGATAGATGACTCTTCATGTTATGTTTTTGGGAAAGTTACCTTCTGGGACAGGTGTCGAATATGGGTAAACAGAGAGTGTAGTTTTGCTTTTCCAAAATTGTTTTATTTGTTGTGCATGACATTTTACTTGGCCAAGTAATCTAAGGAGCATTGGAATAGATGGATTTATTGAACTCTCTACCATATCCTAGTATCGAACTTGCTTATTTCTTAAAAGATTTAGAAAAATGAAAATGCTTGTGGTTTTACTAGTTATACTAGGCATGCACTAGATTCCATCTTGCTCATAGACTGCTTCTTGCTAAGCGATTCATGCAGGGTTGGGTATTTCTTGATTGACTAAGGAATTCCAAGGAAGCGTAAGCTTCGTGGTTGGGCGGAAAAAGCGAATGATCCTTGTTCTTGTCTTCTTTGTTGAAGATTTGTTTTTGGATGGAAGATCGATGGATGGCATCTTCTTTTATGCTTTATATATTCTTTATCCTGTATTGGAGAGCTTAAGGCAATTGAATGCCTAAGTATCGATTTGTAACTAATATTATTATCATCTACTGTATTTAGAATTCTAAATTGTGTAATATGACACATGTATGTATTTAGATTAGAATTGAATATGAAATTATCTTATTGACCTAATGTTGTTGTTTTGTAATCGGCTAGTTTCTTTGATGTCTAAATGAATGGAATGACGACTATATTTTGAATATAATTGATGTTATTTAAAGTATTTGTCAAATTTTTCTCAATGATCTCATCAAAATTCATGACACAATGGAATTGAAAATGAAAGGTTATTTCTTGATTTAAATTAGTTGTGAAGATACTAACTAATTACTTACCAATAGTTGGCTAAGGGAATCTTCTTGACAAGCTTCAACATCATTGAAGGAAAAAAGAGAAGATTTCCCTATTTTTTTTAGCATTGCACAAGGGCATCATGGTAAGATCATGTTCTATAATGCATGAGAATTTTTTAATGAACCTCTTTGCTAAGTCTATAAATGTTAAGATTGATTGTTTAGGTAAATGTAAGAATCCTCAAAATGATTCCCCCCCTATATTTTGTGGGAACAACCTCTTGGCATGTCATAGGAATTTTTTTCATGTTCATGTGGATCTCCCTTTCCCTTATAGTTGTTGAACTCAAATATTTTTAAGTATAGAAGAAATGGATTGCGACATCAATCTATCAAATGATTCTATATTATTTAGTCTCTTGATTTTGGTTTTACCAAAAAAAAAAAATTTGTTTTGGTTTTGTGTTCTCAATTTGCTAAATTTTTGGTTTTGTGTTCTCATATGAATTTGGAGACCAATTTATTTTATTAAATTTATTAAAACTTAAAATCTAAATATTTAAAAACAATCATAGATATTAAACCCTAAACATGTAAACATGAAAATATAAAGTATCATAAAACTTAAAATCAAAATATTTATAAAAAAAACTTCAAAACTCTATTTTTTTCATTTAAAATAAAATACAAAAAAGAAAAAAAATGAAAAAAAACTAACCTGGAGGAGCAGTGGCTAGATGTGAGCACTACATATTGGGATCCTATTTGCTTTCTCAATCACTGTTGGAAGGAAATTAATTTTCTAAAAAAATAAATAGTTTTTCGAAACAGGATCCCATTTTGTAGTCCTTGGGTCAAAATCCTGCCATGAAACGAGATCTTGTTTCAATTTTTGACTCGGGGTCTCGACGCGTAATGGAATCCCATTTCATAATTTAAAGTGAGATTCCATTTCACTCAGCACGATCAGGCATTTTTTCCTAATTCCAAAACTTTCACACTAAGTGGACCCAACTTCATGAATTTACCCATGATATTTCTTTCATTTCTTTCTTGTGGAATTTATTGTTGTCGTATAGGTGATCCTGAGGTATTGAGAAGTTCACCATAAACTCCTACATGGTATCAGAGTTTCAGTTTTATAGACTTCATCCCAAATTTGAGGGACCAATCTTGGTGGGAAAATTTTGTTGGGTGTGATTGGAGGTTACAAGAACCTCACTATTGAATCTAGGGCATTAGAGAAAGTTATGTTTGCCTTTAGTTTTGTTAAATTTTGCCATATTTTGTCTAATCTACAAGGGTTTTGAATTGGACAAAGGTTACCAAATCCAAGAGGTAGTTGAATTTTTGGAGCACTTATGACCAAAATCACCCCCATCATTGTGTTTGGAAGGCCCGAAAACCTAAGGATCAACTATCAAATCACCAAAGTCAAAGAACTTTCCCTAAGAATCAAACAAAAAATTTTACCTAATTTGGTCTGATTGTTGATCGTATAGTCATATGATAGAAAATCATATAGTGTAACGACATACCATCATTAGAAAAATTACAGGTTGCAGGTTTAAAAATCTACTTTTTAATGATTTTTTCATATTTAAAAAAAATTATGGATAATTTAAATTTATTATTCACAAAGTAATTTCTTTTACTGTAGGTAAAAGATGCTAGTGTGGGGGCCATGTGGTGCAGCCCCTGCTTTCCACATGGCTTGGCATACAGTTGTGGCCCTATGTAGACCATTGATAATCGACCCTTCGTAAACCATCTGTCAAAAAATAAGAGAATATTTTGTTGTATAATCAAAGATTTCATCAATAAAGTCCAGCCACTGACAAAGGAATATACTGAGGGTCTGAGAGAATATTTCAACGTACCACAAGCCCACAAGCAATGTGCAGCAAGCTATCAAATTTAATCTAGCGAAAAATTGACATCAATAGTGATGTCAGCAGCTCCTTTGAATTTCCGGCCCCCCTCTCCATTAACAATTTTAAATTTGTAGTTTGACTTTGGAGCCTCATAACTTGGTCATATGGACTCATTTTCTTGAGTTTTTTTTTATTTGGAGTAAAATTTTGTGCTTTTCACATTGGTGCAATGAATTTTTTATTTTGGTTCCTGGTTGTCCAAAAATTACAAATTCTCAGAAGTGTTGAGTCATTTTTGTTTTGGGAACTTTCGGGGCTTCGCTCTTATGCCTATAATAACCTTCTTGAGTGTGTTTTTTAAAAGTGCATAATTTTTTGTATACTTTGTAGTGGTTCGATTTTATTAATCTCATCTTGTGTAAAAATTTTACTTTGATCTTGTGACCAAATTTGGCATTTGTAAACACTAAGATCAAGTCCACTTCATTGTTTTTGACAAGTGGCACCTATAATTGCACTAAGTATAAAGTGCCAACCTCATATATTGCTTCTATGGGTTTCTTGGTTGAGTAATTTGGAGAGGTAGTCTTATTCTTTTGTTGGCTTATGTCTCTTGATTATTCTATTGAGTGAATAAAGTTAAGGAGTTCAACATGGGTATCAAAAGGCATCTTTTTGTAATCAGTTGAACAGATGGAACTTTAAGTCCTGGCAAGATGGAATCCTAACACATTGTAGGTGGCTTAATATTTTTCCATATCTCTATGGACTAGTTCCTAAACCTTCATCCAAATGGAAGGGATTTGTGTGGGACATAAAAGCTAAACATATCCTAGGAGTAATTGGTTGTAGTTGTGATATTAACACACAAATGGTCACTGGTGGTATTGAGATCCCTCGTGACCTTATGACTAGAATTTGAGAGATGTATAGAGACTCGAATGAAACTCCATTCCCAAAGGATCTTGTTGCAAATTGTCTTGTTCCACTTGATGAATTTTAACAAGTTGATGATAAAATAGCTATTGTTCTTGCTCATTGGGAAAGGTATGGTTGTTTTGATGACACCGAACCTTTTCCTTCTCCTCTTATCAAGACTTCTATTGAGACTTCAATTTCTATGGCTCCTAATCCAAATTTAGAGGTTTCATCTTCTTCATCTATGAGTCAACATCTTAAGGCTGGTGACTCTTTTAAACCAACATTGGAAGATTCATCTAATATTCTTCATGTTTTGTGGACACAATGGGGTATGGTAAGGGTAGTCGAATGAAATGCACTAGATCTCGTCTCCTTCATCTACTTTTGTAAATGAGGATTTTTTTGTTTCCATAGTTTTGGCTCCTTGTGATTCAATGCAACAATTCAATCATTGTCTTCTAGAGATGGCTACTCGGGATGAGTACTTGACAAACATTATTGGTTTGTTTTGTGAGTTCCTTGTTTTAGATTTGGGAGACGTCATTGATTGCATACATTTTATCTTTGATGGACATTCTCCTTCTTTAGTTGTTGTGAGGGAACACTTTGACCCTCTTGTTCGTTTTCTACATGATCATCCTTCACAATTTGACATAGTGTGGATTCTTTTGGACAACATTTGGAGGAGGCTTCTTTGTCTTTAGATTGGGTTCTATAATTGTTTCTAGGAGATTTTGGATCTTCTACAATGTGGACTAAAACATATATTTGGAGGGGGACATCTTTTGGCATCATCGTGATACCCTTGAGCATTCTTTAGAGACATCACGCATCACCCTTCTTCATGCATCTTCCTTTCAAGAATGGGAAGACATTTTGCATACCGTCTTGGTCTTAATTCTTCCCAAGCCGAGGAACGTTGTTCGATAGTCTTGGATCATCTTTAGCATTCATTGTTGGGCATCCACCATCTTTGTCAGAGACACTACATTGAGGGGAGATTGTATGGTCTCTTTTCTTCCCTCTTATCGGGGGGTCTTTTTCCTCATATGGGGTTTTGTCCTTCTCAGTCATCATTGAGAGCATCTTTTTTTATCTCTCTTTTGGGGAGGAGTTTTATCCCACTAGGTTTTATCTTTTTCTTTGTTTGTGAGAGATTGCATTGCATATTTGCATGGGTACCTAACATGTCCTCATAGCTGGAAGCCATCCTTGTCATTTGCATTATCATACTCCCTAAGTTGTACTTAAGGGGGAGTGTTGGTGTAAATAGGTTTTTTACCTATCTAGATCCTATTTACATGTTAAGTCCACTTAGATCCTATGAGGGAATCTTTCTAGATAGTGTTAGTTGTCACTAGATCTTATCTTATATTTTGGAATTTAAAGCTTGTGTCCTAGGTCATTTAATATTTGTTGAGGCAATTGTCTCATTGTACAGGATGAAGACACATGTCAAGATTTTGTCTAATCTTATCTCACAACTTGTCTTTACAAGCAAGGCATCATATGTACATCAAAAGTTCAATTTAGTAATCTTGCATCCATAATCATGACATGATATTTTTTTTATTTCACTTTTATGGAATTTATTGTTGTCCTACAAGTGATCCTGGGGTGTTGAGGAGTTCACCATAAACTCCTACACAATATAGACATGATTTTTTATAAGTTTTGTATTTTCTATTGTTTTTATTTACTAAAAATAAGTCATGTCTACAATAATCGGTTTATTAATATAATATAATCAAATTTAGTGCTTAAAGTATATGACCAAAATTTATATTCTAAAAATTAATATTTTAATATTAAAAAAATATTTTTTAAGAAATTCTTAATGAAATGTCTAATAATGTATTTATATAATATTATTTATAAATATAAAATGTACAATTATAAAAATCAATATATTAACATTTATATTACTAATATTATTTTTTACTTTATAAAAATATATCTTTAGAAATTATTTATATTTTTTATTAAATTATTTATTTATTTAAATTGCATTTATTTATTTGACCTAAATTTATATTCTTAATTGAAAATTTAAAAATTTACATTAAAATTATTTTAATGATAATTAATAAAACTAAAAATATCTTTTATTAAATGTTTTATAATATATTTAGATAGTATTATTTTATTTATGTAAAATATACAATTATAAAATTAATATAATTTGTATTTATAATAATATTATTAATACACAAATTAAAAAATGAAACAAACATATCATATTTATTATTTAATCTTGAATGCTTATTTTTTAATTTATTATAATCAATAAATCAAATTACAAAAGTTTTTTTGTCAATAGTGGCATGGTGTAATGGTTAAGTTGTGTTGTTATTCTTACCATCAAGGTTCAAACCCCATTGAGGTTTAATTGTTGAAAAATTATATTGGGGATGAGGTCCCCCGTTTGTGACCTCACTGATTCATAGCTCCAGATCAAAAGAGTTTACCCCTAAAAAAACAAAAGTTTTTGAAAAAAAAAATCATTTACTCATCAATATTTTATAATATTTATTTTGATAAACAAATTCAACTTTAACTATGTTTTTGATAAAGTAAGCAGCATTTATAGGGCGTCATACCCTTTACACAGAGAGCCCTCAGGGCCAAAAATAAGCTAGTTCAAAGCAAGACATGAACTAGAAAACAAAAACAATACATGAACAGCCAACAAACCACATGTCAAACAAAGGATGAGGACTAGACAACCCTAGAACCAGAGGCGACAGATTTGACTCCCAAAACTCAAGGTCGTGGTTTTGGGAGTCCCTTCTTTTTTCTCTGCACAACAAACTAGGAAGGCTCAAAAACGAGGTCCACTGATCGAGGTGAGAAGAGCGGCTCCTCAGCAACCATCAAGGACAAAGAGTCACCATGCAGCAAAGTCGGCAATGTAGAAGAGGAGTAAAGAGCACTTGAGGGATCAACAGAAGTGTTCATCAAGGGATAGGCAGACTTTGTCGGCACAATGACAATAGTACAAGGCAACACTGGATCCACAAAAAGAAAAGTTGGAGGAGAGTCTCGAGGAGATGCAGCCTCCAAGGATGAAACCGTCAAGGAGGAGTCAACTTTAACTATATTAGTCATACTTGTGTTACATAATAAGTACTTGTCACTATTACAATACATATGAAATATAAGAATCTATTATTTCAACTATTATCTTGCCTCTAAATTGGTATTCTACAAATAGTGATAAAGGACGTCTTTTAATATTGCATTCATTGACTTTTGAGGGGGATACTAAGGGTATTGAGGCTAAGTTTTTTCTATTATCTTTTTCTGGGTAATTCGGGATGCTTTCCTATGGGAGCAACCTAAAACCACATTATGATGATGGATAACGGAGTGTGATACGAAATGTTGATGTAAAATAAACTTACACAATCAAATCCAAAAAAAATTCACTATAATCTTTATGGATTGTGGAAATCCATTATCATTAAATAATTTATGACTAACCAACAAATACAATTAATGCAATACTAAATAAAAATACAAACTATTTCTCCTCAACATGATTGGCAAAAAAATTGTGTTATGGACGGATTTTTTAAGAAATATAAAGGTGAACTATTATTTTGTCATTTTTTAGGAATGAATTTTACGTTACTTCCATATGCATTATCCTTTATAAATTAAACTATAAATAGGTAAATTATAGGTAAATTAAATAATAAATGTTTTAGTAAAAAAAATAGTTAAAAAGGGTAGAAAATGTGCGAGGGCGACGACGCGGGATCGAGCTCGAAAACTCGCAGTTGAGCGACTGTTCGGGATGGTGCGGATGGAGAGGTGTGTGCAGGCAAGAAGACCAGGAAATGCACGACCAGAGGAGGGTGTTCCCAGGTGAAGTTTGGCGGAGAGGGACAACTACATTACCAGTTGTGATCTGGTTCTGGTAGAGCTTGGGTCTTTGACTCTTCTCCCCCTTCTGAGTCGTCTCCTCCTGCTGCTAATGTGGGAAACTCCGCCCTACCTATGTGTGAGATTGGATCTGTCCTTCCCAAATCTCTGAAGGAATGCAAAAATGGCTTGAACCCATTTCATGAATGCGTCGATTTTTGTTTGGATCAGATTCAGAAATCGTGCCCTAAGTCTCCTCCGCCCAAACCGCCTGATCCACCTAGTTCTGGAGAGTCTCATGATTGTGGTAAGTTTGGTATCAATGTTGGGGATGTGGAAATCTCTATAGCGGAAGATCCTATGGATTTTCATATTTTGGATGACTACATTAATTTAATTTTTGTGGATGTTGGTAGCCGCTCTCTTATCTTTAGACTTCTACGAAAGAGACCATCCCTTGACAATGTTTAGGCTTGGGCTCTCTCTGTCTAGAATAACTTGGCCCCTCCCATGATTCACATTTTGGATTTCGGCTTTTTTTTTATTACCTTCTCTTCAGTTGAAGATTGTAACTCCGTGTTGCAAAATGGTCCCTAGTTCTTTGAGAAATCCGGTTTGTTCCTCACTCCTTGGACTACCTTCTTCGACCCTGCCACAGCTATTATCTCGGAGGTCCCAGTCTGGATCAGATTATATAATCTTCCTTTGGTTATGAGGACTCTTGCTCTCATTGGCCATATGATTAATCAGTTTGGGTCTTGTTGTGCATATTTTGCACACATGCCCCGTTCAAAACGAGGACCTCTCTTTCGTTTTTCCTTTTTGGGTCATTTTGTTCTTGCCTCATTTTGTGTGCCCCTCGTTTTGCATACATCTCATTTTGCATGCCACTTGTTTTGGTGTCCTAATTGGCCAACGTTCCTTTCCAAGTTTCATTTTTGGTTGACCATATTTTGCCCCTAAAAAATAAAATTGCTAAGTCTTGGGTTTTTTGGGGCTTCACCTCTCCGCTCACTCGTTTTTCTTTTTCCTTCATTTCTGACTTTGGGGATAGGTTTCCCATAGATTTTGGATGTTTTTGTAGTGCCTAAGTGAACTGCCAAAGTTTCGTCAAGTTTCGGGAATTTGCAAAATTTTCATTCTGGAACATCCGAGAACTTCGTATGTCCCCGGCCGTTAAGCATTCCAACTTCCGAAGCCCGGCCCCTCCATGGCCATTTCTGGGATTCCATCTCCGGAATTCCGTTTCCAGGATTCTATCTTCATTTTTCCGTTTCTTCCATCCATTTTCCTTAGGCATTCCAGCTTCCGGAGCCCGGCCCCTCCATGGCTGTTTCCGGGATTCCGTCTCCGGAATTCCGTTTCCGAGATTCCGTCTTCTTTTTTCCATTTCTTCCATCTGTTCACCTTAGGCATTCCGGCTTCCGAAGCCTGGCCCCTCCATGGCCATTTCCGGGATTCCGTCTTCATTTTTTCATTTTCTTCCATCTATTTGCCTTAGGCATTCCGGCTTCCGAAGCCTGACCCCTCCGTGGTCGTTTCTAGGATTCTATCTTCATTTTTTCATTTCTTCCATCTGTTTTCCTTAGGAATTATGGCTTTCGGAGCTCGGCCCCTCTGTGGCCGTTTCCAGGATTCTGTCTTCGTTTTTCCATTTCTTCCGTCTGTTTACCTTAGGCATTCCGGCTTCCGGAGCCCAACCCCTCTGTGGCCGTTTCTGGGATTTCGTCTCTGGAATTCTGTTTCTGGGGTTCCGTCTTCATTTTTCCTTTTCTACCATATGTTTTCCTTAGGCATTCCAGCTTCCGAAGCCAGGCCCCTCCATGGCTATTTTCGGAAGTCCATCCCTCTTCTGTCGTCCGGTAACTCAATCCGTCCCCGGTCGTTCCGAAACCTGGTGCATCCGTGGTCTTCTAATCCAAAATGGACTTCGACCGACATGCTAAAATTGCATCCTCTCCCGTATGAACCTTTTAAATTCCAAATTTTAAGTTGGGAGATACCATCTGGGGCCCTGACTGTCCGTCGCCCTTTCGAAATGGCATTTCGGTCTCTTGTTTCCGGAACATACAAGTGCTCCTGCGATTCCAAAACGGACTTCAACCCATATGCCAAAATTGGATCTTATCCTCCCCGGACCTTTCAAATTCCAAATTTGCGGTTGGGAGATACCATCTGAAGTTTCATGCTTTGTTTGTCGTTTTCAAAACAACATTTCCAGAACAGCATTTCGATCTCTCAATCTCGGAACGTTCCAACGCTCTCCAATGAACTGCTAATGGCAATTCACACTAAATATTATGATGTTTTGATGATGTATGAATGGATCTAGCAAGGATTTTTCAATATTTTGTTAACATTTGCCTTGATTTGTGTATGAAAGCACTTACGACACTTCATTCATGCAGGTTTCAAGAAGCCTACCGCGGGTCCATCAGGAAACCCATTGAGAAAATTGAATAAGGAAAAGCATGTGGCTCCTATCACCATTAATTTTATGCCCACTTCTCCTCGTGGTGCACATCAATAGGGATGGCATCAGAAGAAGGTGTATGCCAAGGAAGTCAATGACAAAATGCAAGGGGGGTTGTCCTACTTTTCACCAAATGATGATGATCTTTGGGGGTTGCTCGCTCGAATCAAGGGCAACCAATCCATTGATGCCAATCGTTGACTAAGATCCAATGATGAATGTTGCAAGTCCATCGAGAAGAAGGCCTCTTTCAGGCAATTTCAGCTATAGTAAAAGGGAAATCATCTAGAAGACAAAACTGCTACAGTGACTGGCCACTACAAGACAAAATAGGGAAAAGATAACAGATGTATTTTAAATTTATGAATATTGTGGGGTAGGTGAATCCCTAATGTAATTAAATCTAGGCCACACAATGTAACTCAATCATATCCATTCATTTGGGCTTTGCAAATAATAAATAGGGGTCTTCCCCTCATTTGTAAGGGTTGGAGAGTTGTAAAAACATTCTGCAGCAATAGAAAGCAGCATTGCATGATCTATGGGTGTTACTTTTGAGTTTGCTCATTATGTGTGCATGGTTCTACCTTCCAAGTTAGTTTTAGTTGTAGTTTCTTGAATGGAAGTGGTAATAGTGATTTTTGTTTCAGTATTTGATGAATTTCCAGCCCATACTTTTGGCACTTGTTGATGACAAGTTGTTGTGCAAAGTTAGCCTGGGCTTCTTTATTTGATTGTTGCAACTTAGTTCACTTGCATGTTCATGATGTGTGTATGCAAACTGAAAATCTGCAATCCTTAGAAGATTGCACTGGTTTTGTGTAACTATAGGATCCTCTTGGCCAAGCAAAACCCAGTTTAGGGAGTTTGTCTATTGTAGCAGCCTCCATGATCACTGTTCATTCGTAGTTTCAGATCCAAAAGCTTTCTCTCTTCCCTACCCTTTTTCCTTCTTTTTTAATAAGTAACCTTAGGCAAGGTTCATTGCACATTGTAAAGCTAAATTTGATGTTGAAATGGAGTTTCAGACTACTGTTTAAACCTACAGCAAACACTTAGCAACTTTCCCATCTTAAGAACTCCATTTGCAGATCCAACTTCCCTGCTTTGTAACTCATCTGTAAGTCCACCTTGTGATTCCAGCAAATCACATAAATCAATTGAGATATTTCAAGCATTGTCAAGACCTGACATCCGAGAGACCTTGGGATAGTGTTCTGCAATTTTATTGTGGAAGATTGTCTTTCAAGAGAGGTGATGTACCTATGCATTACCTGTGTTGAGAAGTGCATAAAAACACCGTCAACAGGTCCTTTGTTAAGATTGATTTGGAGGAAGGGGCTTCACACAGATACACAAAATTATGTGCCCTTGTGGACCTTTCCAAACCCCTTCCTAGCTTGATTCATATTCATTCTTTGTTTGGTACCTGGCTACAATTCCTAAATTTTGAAGGCCTCCTATTTAGATGTTTCTATTGCAACAAGATGGGGCACAAGATTGGATCTTGCACTACTCCAAGTTCTCCAAGAACTAGATGTTTCAGCCTCAAGAAGTGGATTAGAAAACCTGGCTCTCCTGATGTAGATTTTACTTGGCGCAACCATGGAAATTTTTTCGATTCCCACTCTATTTTTGGGACTGATTCACTGGCTCCATCTGAGCCTCCTCCAGGGCAGTCATCGGGGCCTACTAATCCTCTCGCCCGTATTTTGGACTTAGTCCCTGTTGGGATCAATGAGATTGACTCTAAGCCAGAGGTCACCTTCCCATTTATGGAGGACTTGGATGATCCAAACACTGATTTTTTCAATGACTTTGTGGTGGCTCCTCCTTCGAAATTTGGAATCTTTCAGATTGAGACTAAGAAATTGAAACCCGATTGTTGTGAAACAAAGTGGAAAAAAAGATCTGAGGCTAAAAAACTCCGCAGTGAAGGAAAGGAAGTGGTTGAGTTGGGCTCTTAGTGGAAAAGTGGCAAAGCTTAGTTTGGTGTTGGCCTTTTAGTTGTCGGTTTAAAATTTTGTGCTCATGGTTGGATTTTCTCTTCGAGAGATTTACCTTCTATCATCTTCTTTAGGTAGTTATTGTTTCGTTGCTCCTTTGTGATGATTGTTTGTCTTTATGCTCCCCTTTGTTTCAAGGGCTTGTTATATGTACTTATTTTTCATCTTTTCATATATCAAAACTCTACGAATCAAAAAATATATATATATTTAAAAATATTTGACTAAAATTTATTAGTCATTATTATGAACCTTATTGCATATTTATGTTTTATTTTTTATAATATATTAAATAATGATTATAAATAAAAGGTGTGTAATGATTATGTCAAATTTGTATACATATATTAACAATTTAAAAATATATCTAAATTGTATCTTATAAGCTTCTTTTTTTAATTATTTATTATTATTTATATTAAAATAACTTTAATGATAATTATTATGCTTGTAACCCTTACTATCGAAACCTTACATATAAATTGAGTCGTAGTTTAAAGCAACAAAGAAAAAAATTTAAATTTTGTAGTTTCAGACGAAAGGGTTTCAACTGAAACTCTATGTGCCACATATAGGCTAGGTAATTTCGAAAGAAATTGTTTCAACCGAAACTGTTTAGGTTGAAACTATTTAGTTGGTTGAAAATGTGACACATGTTTGTGCCTTTACCCATAAAAATATATTTTTACAAAATACTTATGTTTTTATTAATATTACTAATAGAAAAATTAAAAATATCAAAAATATTATAAATAAAATAATAAATTATGTTTTTTAATTATAATTGCATATTTATATTTTAACTTGTTATAATACAAATATTTATAATTATAATAACATGAGCATTAATAAATGCATTTTGCTACCCATTTTTCCATTAAATTAAAATATAAGTTTACATTATAATGATTAATATATTATTTACATAATTTTAATAATAATTAACATTAACATTTCATTTAAAGAATATGGGCATGTAATATTCTACTATTAAGTATCCTACAATATAAGCATACAAATAACTAATGATCTATCGCCAAAACTAAAATATTATGATTAACAAAACTTAAATTTTATTTTATTCACATTAACAGTTTATTTATTTTTTAACCTAAAATACTATAAAGATAAGTACTAGCTATTACGTGATACTTGATTTAATTGTTTAACCTTTGTCTCAACATTTTAGTAAACCATATTTTATAATACTATGAACCACTTCTATTATAAATCTTTTATATAAAGGATAGGCGAATGGGAGAAGAAGCGCACACATGTTGAAACCCTAGTTGCAGAAGCCAAGGGCGTGAATTTCTAAGGAGTAGGGCGATGTTGGTTGCTTTTTTTATTTTTCCCACTATTGTGGGGACTTCAAATAATCAGACAAAGCAAGAAGTATTGTTGATAATGGCACGAACGGGGGGTAAAAGTGTTTAGAAGGGTAGTGTTTTTTACTATCTGTGTGACGGCCTAGAGGCAAAAAATTGTAATTTTGAGTTTGAGTGAGGAAAGTGTTGGAGTGAAAAAAACACTGAGAGGGGGGTTGAATCAGTGTCATAAAATGATTTAACAAATTTTACATAAACTGAAACAAAGTAGATTTATTCTCTCATTTATCAATGATTAACTCGTTCATATATTGAATGCAATCAGATATAATTGTAATGAGAAGTATGATAGTGAAACTTAGCATAACAAAGCATTCACACAATGAAACACAGATAAGCAATGTGACACAAGATATTTCGAGTGGAAAACCCTCCTAGGGTAGAAAAACCACTCCTAAATTGTTGCCTTTCTAGGCTTATATTAAAAACCACTTTTGACAATGCCTTATAGGCTAATTTCTGAGCACCAACTCAAGGAGCACCAACCCCTCATTTTGAAACATCAATTTCAAAGAGCACCAACCCCTTTTATGTTTTCAGTAAGAAATACAATGATACAGAGGATCTCTTTGTTTCTCTCTTTTCTCTCAAGTGTCTCTTGATAGACAATACCTAAAATCCTCAAAGTTCAAGAATGAACCTTTGGAATTCCAGCCACTGTCGAGTCTTAAGACACATTGATATTGAACTCATATATCAGATTTTCAATAACAAAAATCGACATTTCTTCAATACAATAGTTGTCATGTACTCACACATTTTTTCACGGTTATTTTTCATGAAATTAAAAACTATTATCTCTCTTTGTTTTTCTTCTTACAAAAATGGCATTATTTATTTTCAGAAAATTACAACCCAACGACTTATTTTCTCATTTTTCAAAACAATAGAGGTAAATTTTTTAAGTACCCACTTTATGTCGAATCTATTTGTCAAGTATTGCAATAATTCGAAGTACTCGTCATGAAAGATTTCTTCTGATAGAAAGGTCAAAGAGAATGCATTTTTAGAAAGAAGACTCTGAACCCTGCCGGCTCAAGGAACCTGCACAGGCAATGTTGACTGTAAAAGAATTAAACAATGTATTCTGTGCATCATCCAAAAGATCCTTGAAAACTGTAGCAACAAAAATGTAACAGAAACCCCATTTTTGTGCACTCAAAAACAACTATCATCGAATCCAAGAGAAAAACTGAAATGATTTGCAGAAAGCGTGATTACCCACCAACGAAAAACACAACCCCTTAAAGTAGGAGTAGAAATGATATGATAAAATATCTAGGTATCTATTTTAGATTATGAGTAATCCAATTGCATTATTTCTGACCACGAAAAAATAAACCCATTTGAGCATTTTTTTCAGAAAAGAGAAAACAACTGTCTTTTATTTTTGTGCCAAGAGAATTAACGGTTCCTCAAAAAATAGATGATAAGGTGAATACCTGAGGAGTGCGAGATAAATTGTTATGAAGAGATTTACCAACCTGACTGAAAGACAAAACAACAGAGCTTCTTCCTATTTCGAGCCTCCATCCAATGACAAAAGGTTGACAAAGACTTCGACCATGGAGAGGATCTTACAAAGAGCTCCATTCGTTGTCAAAGAGTAGCAGAAGCCAAAGAAACTGACTAAGTAACCGCTGAGACTCAACACCCATGGCAGCAGCAAAGCTAGGGTTCCAAACCCTCGAGCTTGTAAAGCACAAAAGAATGACCTAATTTCATTTTTCAAGGCACTCGATGACTTTTCCAAGTCATAATCCTATTTCAAGTCTGTGGCACATGTAATTTTGACTAAATCAACTCCATCCATGCAATAAATCGACAGCATAATTAAAAATATTACCATGTAATTTCCTTGACATACCAACATGTTGAATACCTTATACATCTAGGCATTATTGCAAGAGTCGATTTCAATCACTTTCCAAGTAATTCCTCATACTTGTTGTCGGCCTTAAGGCCTAATGAAATATTTAAACATAAGACCCGATTCCATGCAAATGTAAGGTTCAATTAATTGACCTTTATTCAAAGCCATTTTCCATGACATAAATCTCGATTTATCCAATGCCTTTTGTAATGTAATAAAGTCTAATTCCATGCCAATCAATGTACCATATACCCATGCCAATATCAATTGTTTAAGAAAACCCGATAGGGTTTTCTTAAAATTAAAAGACAACTCCAATGATGATTCCAAAATCCAAGTTAACAATAAGCATTACCTGAATGAGGCTAAATAGAAAAACAGAACTCTGATGTTGTTCAAAAACATTATCAATGCCATGATGTTAGTAATCTGAACATGCCAATACCATATAAACCTGTAGATCACTGTAGCCCAAGAGCACAAAATGTCAAACCACAGTTATACCACCTGAACAAGGAAACATTATGTTGTAAACAAGATTCTTTGTAATCTCCACATGGAGTCAAGAAATCACTAACATCAAAACCAACATCATAAAGTTGAAGTCAAAACCAAGTATGCCAAGACAGA